>OX465095.1:44642949-45186116 GCA_949987625.1 Chalcis sispes | reverse complement strand
AGTATTTGCTGTCGATAATGGAGACGGAGGTGCTAAAAGATAAATTAAAAAAAATTTATTGATTTTTATATATAGAACAATGCTTATTAATTTTCGTTTATAAAAAGAGTGATGGACAATATGAAATAATAATCTCAATAGAAAATAGATATATATTTTAAGACCTTAACACTTTTTTTTTGGCAAAGTGTAAAGTTAACATTAAATAAAAACATATTTTAAAAATCGCAGAAACGAAACTTTTGATGTAAATCAATATGTATTACAGTTTATGATAAGTATTAGTGGGATAAGTACTCATTATTCTGAAACAATCATTTTTACTAAACTTATAGTGAATAAAAATATAAATATAAGCATATACAGAGTAATTAAGAAGTATCGAACCTGCCCAATCTTGGAATCTACTATGAAAGAAATCATGTGAATCTTCTGAAAAAAAGATAAAGAAACAAATATTTTAAGTACACCCCGAGGCCCAAAAAAGTAATTTACAATATCTCCTAGTTTCTCAGCTTGGTAAGATCTAATCCATCCTTGGTCATACCGCATTTCAGAACTCTTTCGAAAAGTATTTTTACTGAAATCATTACGAAAGTAGAAGTATAGTTGATAAATTTTAAGGATACTTACAAAAATATATCAGCTGTATAAATACTGAAATAAATTAAAAATAAGTTTAATGAGCGCTTTTGTTCCAAAATATTTTGATTCCAAACAATAATTTTAGAAAAGTATAGATGATTTTAATCACGTACTATTAGGCGCTTTTTTCATTGACTTTTATCTTGTTACTCATGGAATAGAAAACTGCTAATTTTTAACTGACAGCATAAAAATTCAGCTCCAAAACGTTTACGGAATTGCTGCTCTAAGTGAAACAACGTGCCATCATTAGTCCTGTCGCTTCAAAGACGGTGATTTTAACGTTGAATTGCAGGCATTGCTCGACGAGGATCCATGCCAAACGACAAATAAGCTTGCTTCAGCATTAGGAGTCATCCACCAAGCCATTTTCAAACGACAGCATGCATTGGGAATGATTCAAAAGCAGGAAACTTGAGTTCTTTCTGATTTGAAGCCAAGGGACATTGAGCGTCATTTTTCGCCCATGAACAACTGCTGCAGCAGCAATAAAGGAAGGGTTTTCTTGATTGCATCGTGATAGGTGATGAAAAATGGATTCATTACAGCAATTCAAAGAGAATAAAGTCATGGGGACAGCCCGGTCATGCTTCTACGTCGTCGGCTCAGCCCAATATTCATGCTGCGGATTGTCATGCTGTGTATTTGGTAGGATCGCAAGTCAGTGTTATTTATTATAAGCTGTTAAAACTAAACGAAACCATCACTGAGCAATGGTATCGAATTCAATTGATGCGATTGAGCCAAGCACTACGCGATAAACGGCCACAATGCGAGAAGAGGCAAGAGAAAGTGATTCTACTGCGTGACAACGCTCGGTCTCACGTTACCGTACCCGTTAAAACCTATTTGAAAACGCTAAAATGGGAAGTCTTACCCCACCCGCTATATTTCCCAGATATTGCGCCGTCCGATTATCGCTTGTTCCGTTCCATTGCACATAGTTTAGCTAATCAGCAATTCCGCTCGTATGAAGATATCAAAAATTGGCTTGATTCGTGAATAACTTCAAAAAACAGAAACTTTTACCGTAACGGTATTAGAGCTCTACCTGAAAGATAGGAAAAAGTTGTTGCTAGCGATGAGGAATACTTCGGATGATTCATGATTCATGTATTCTTGGAACCATTTTTCACAATGAAATTGCATTTTCATCAAGAAAAACACCGAAAACTTAGTTGCGCTTCATATATATATATATATATATATATATATATATATATATATATACATATATATGTGTGTGTGAGTGTGTATACTGATCGTAATGGTCAGATCAACAGCTGCTGCTCCGAAAAGCCAGCATGCCCCGCGAACACTCTGAAATTTTGAAGCATTAAAAGCCAGTAGAAAAATAATTGTACCCCACTGAAATCTTGTTATACTGCATTTGCTTTTAATAATTAATAATTTTATAAATATTAAATAAATAAATATTATTTGGTAGCCTTTAAAACTTACAAATAAGATTATTTATAATGTTATTTATAAATTTCTGAGCTGTATTTCAAAAAATAATATCCAATTTTAAACCATAGTCAAAAAATCATGATGGGCGGATTTCGATTTTTTAGTTTTTTGCAATTTAAACGATATTTTCCTATTGAAGTTGTATGTTTTCATCTTTTTATATAAAACTTAAAGTCTATACAAAATAAATGATTGGCGATTTACCTCTCTAGAACAAAAAAAAAGGTTGTTTACTCACTTGAATGAAAAGCATTTTTTACGAAAATCGATAATTTCTCGGAAACTGTTTAACTTTTTTGAATGAAAAAAAATTGTGCTTATTTAAAATAAAAAAAAAAAAGTTAAAACTGTAGTGATTTATATAATTATATCATTGTTTCGAGAAAAAAAAAATTAAAAACGAAAAAATTGGTTTTTCGCTTTTTTCTCGAAAATGTTGTGGTTATGTTAGAATACTGTAATAGAGAAGTTGTAGATTTTTTGACTAATTATAACTTTTACGATTAACTTTTTTTGATGAAACAAGTATTTATGCTGCAAATCGTGAAAAACTATTTTCCACCTCTTTCACCTTCACTCCTCAACGATTGTAAACATTCAAGTGTTGAATTTTCGTCCCTGCATTAGTTATCAATTTTCTACCCTTTTCAACTTAAATTATCTTGTTAGGAATTTTGTCGTCACAAAGTTAACACAAAATGTTAATTCGCCTGGGTTAGGTTTTCAGGGTCGCTGATTACGTATCTGCACTTAAAATTTAGAAATTTAAGATGGCGGATCTAATATAGCGGACCAAAAATTCAACAAATTGTTTGATGCAAGCGAAAATTAGTGCTCGGGGGTTTCCAAGGTCCCTGATTTCGAATCTGCATGTAAAATTTAGAAATTAACTACATGTTTCTCACCTTTAGCATTAGTTTGCGATTTGTATACGATCCAAAGTGTGTCACGAGGAGGCTACATGACAGGATTTGACACTTCATTTTTTTTTTTATTTTTCTAAAAAATTTTTCTGGTTTTGTTTATTATCTTTTTTTTTTGGTTTTTGTCGTTTTTTTGCATCAAGTTTTTTCAATTTAATTAGAATTTCGTTGGTTTGAAACACTTTAAAACACTAAAAATACAGCCTACACAGTATTCTTTACAAAAAGCTTGTAAAAGTGCACGACTTTTTCATTTACGTTTTGTCTACCAGACATGTCCACATCGATTTCAAACTATTTACCAATGCAAGGGTTAAATTGCTTTAATATTTTTTCTATCAAAGTATCCAAGAATTATTTTTCACGTAATTAAAGAAGAGAGATTAAGCTTTATTTTAATATAAAAAATCGAAAATCATGTTTGTTGTAGTGTTGTTTTTGGCCCAAAAATTACGAACCGACAACGATGTGTGAACTTTGCTCCATTTTTTTCTAAACGATGAAAAATAGCCACACACATGTAAAGACAGTTACTCTTTGTGTTTCACTGCCGGTGCTGCTCCCGCCAAGCTCGACTGCTCATCAACTATCGATTGGCACATCCGCGAAAACGACGGTATTCGGGATAGGGTCGCTGAGGGGAATCAAAATAAGAAAAATGCACCTTCTAAGTGCTAAAAAGCTTATTTAATGTGATATCTAAATAAAATAATACAAAAATATAATAATTATCGCGTAAAGGTCCTTTTGAAGTGAAGAGCAATTAGTATTGTCTAACGCGCAATACTAATTAGCGAGGTGCGCGCTGCGCATGCGCACCCTCTTCGATTTGCGCGGCTACACACACGTGTAGTCTATGATCGTCGGGTATAGAGAGAGCAGTTCTCTCTCTATACCGACGTAGTCTATGACTGGACGAGTAAGAGCGGATCTCTCACTCGTCTGTTCAATCTATGGGTGAGCGAGAGAGCTCGGTCCTCTCGCTCAACTGCGTACTTTATGCTTGTATGGGTGAGATTGGCTTTCTCTCGCTTGTACAACTATTCTACGGTCATGCGAGAGAGATCGGTTCTCTCACTCGCACTCGCACGGCCTATACGAATTCAATGTAACGCGGTCTCGCGCGTATATATATACTAGGTTGTTCAAAAAGTTTTGAAAGCGACATCTATAGAGCAGTAGAAGAACCAAAATTTTTACGCCATTTTAATATTTTATCTTTCATATAAACATACCCAAAGTTTCATTCCACTCTGTCAATTCATTGTTTGTTTTCAAGTTATTTGAAGTTGACGTGTCAGTGTATTTTTTTTACAATGGAAAAAACCGAATATTGTGCAGTGATAAAATTCTTTGTTTTGGAAGGTTTATCAGCAACGGAAATTCATACAAAAATGGTGAAAGTGTTAAAGGAATCTGCTCCTTCATTTCCAACTGTGCATTGATGGGTTTTAGAGTTTAGACGTGGTCGAAAAAGCGTTGAAGACGATCCACACTCAGGACGTCCAAAAAGTGCATCAACACCAGCATTCATAGCAAAAGTACAGGATATGGTTTTGGAAAATCGTCGATTGACCGAGAGAGATTTAGCAGAGGCCCTAGACATCTCATTAGGCAGTGTAAGTCATATTTTAAATGAAGTTTTGGGTTTCAGAAAGCTCTGTGCACAATAGGTGCCGCATTCGCTCACAATGGAACAAAAACACGTTCGAATGCGACTTTCTGAACAACATTTGGAGCGTTTTCGAAAGGATAAAAAGGATTTTTTGCGTCGATTCATCACTATGGATGAGACTTGGGTCTACCATCATGACCCTGAATCAAAACAAGAGGCTAAAGAGTGGTGTCAACCAGGCACTTCGGCACCGAAGCGAGTTCGTGTCCAGAAATCGGCGAAGAAGGTGTTAGCGTCAGTTTTTTGGGATGCAAAAAGGATTTTGTTGGTGGATTATCTCCAAACTGGCAAAACAATAAATTCTGAATATTAATTGTAACCTTTTGGACTAATTAGATGAAAAAATTAGTGAAAAAAGACCCGGTTTGCACAAGAAGAAAATCATTTTTCATCAAGACAATGCACCCGCTAAAATAACCGAACTAAAGTACGAATTGTTGCAGCATCCACCTTATTCGCCTGATTTAGCTCCCTCTGACTTCTGGCTGTTTCCACACCTCAAAAAATTCCTTCGTGGGAAGCATTTTTCATCAAACGAAGAGGTTATAGCCGTCGTAGAGGAGTATTTTGCAGGCCTTGCAGAAAGTCACTTCCATGATGGGATAAACAAGTTGGAAGACCGTTGGACCAAGTGTATTGAACTTATGGGAGATTATACTTAGCAATAAAAGTGATTTCACTAACAAAAAAAAGTATCTTTATTTCCGCTTTCAAAACTTTTTGAACAACCTAGTATATATATATATATATATTGTAACGGGGTGGCAGTTTTGAACATTAACCGCCACAGGAGCAATTAGCTTCGGGGGACGCGCAATCCGCAAAAGGCGCGAAATTGCCCTTTGCGCCCCCTTTTAGGAAGCTAAAGTCTTGGACGACTTTGCTCCTGGGTCCAGGCTCGAGAAGCCGGTCTACGGACCCAACTTACCCGTTGCAACGCCACGCAATCGTCGTTGCGCGGCTCGTTCGTCGTCCTCACCTGGCTAGTTGATCTCGGAGAGGGCGGTATTCGGGAGGAGAGCTGAAAGCTCCTCGTCGCAGCAATAAATAAAAATGAGAAGAAAGTAGCGGGAAAAAAAATATAAATAATAAAAGAAAGAAAGAAAAATAAAATATAATAATTTGAGCGAGACTAGCTCGCCCTAAACAAAACAAAAAAAAACACAGAAAAAAATAGGAGAAAAAAGAAAGAAAAAGACTCGAATTAAAAATATAAATAATATAATTTAATAACAAAAACAGAAAAAAATAAATAATAAATTAATTAACTATAAACATTAGTTACAAAAAAATAAAAGACAAAAAAATAAATTATAAAGGCTGCGTATGAGGAGCGCAGGCGGTAAGACGCGATATAAGGCGCGAGGCTGTCTCCCGCGCGCGGCGTATTCCACGAGTGCGAGAGAGAACGAATGCCTCTCGCACTACGCCTATGAGAGTGAGAGAGAAAGGCTTCTCTCACTCGCGCGCGCCGTCTAACGTACGGGTGCGAGAGAGAAGAACACTCTCCCGCACGGAGCCCGTTGGAGCGAGAGAGAGAACGCTCTCCCGCTCTTGCGCGCCGCTTCTACTGCGAGCACGAGAGAGACAACGGGTCTCCCGTACTACGCCGTAGGAGTGAGAGAGAAAGCGCTCTCCCACTCTTGCGCGCCTAACTCTACGCGGGTGCGAGAGAGAACGCAACTCTCTCGCGCCGATCTAACTCGAGTGGGAGATAAAGGTGTCTCCCACTCGCGCGCGCGCCGTATACGCCGCAAGTGCGAGAGAGAAAGCGACTCTCCCGCACTGCTACCACTAGAGTGAGAGAGATACCGCTCTCTCACTCGCGCGCGCGTAAGCTTCTATAGGTGCGAGAGAGAACGCAACTCTCTCGCCCTGTATACGAGAGTGAGAGAGATAGCGCTCTCTCACTCGCACGAACCGCGAAAAAATACAAAATATAAAAGCGTGGAGTAACCGGCGGGTGTCACTCCTACGCGAATGCAACAAAAAAAAACAACGGCTTTGCGCGCGAAATTCAAGTCTGAGCAGACTTACTCTTAGGCTGGCCAGCCGCGCTCGCAAGACGCACGTTGATGATGGCGGGGAAGGCGACGCCGACTCGCTCTCTGACGCCGGTGATCTGCCTCGGTGCCGTCGGCCGGTGTTGGCTCCTTGGCTGCCTACACAGCCGCTGCACGCCAAGTCACTCACAACACCCCGCTAACTTTCTTCTTCAACGTGAAGAAGAAAGAGACGAAAAAAGGAGGACGCGTAAACGGCGCGTCCAAAATGGCGGATACTTTCTACGTTGCCGCGGAAAAACTTTTTCGAGGCGTAAGGGAAAGCGCGTAGCTTGTTCAAAGGCGAACACTATACTGCTCTAAAAGGCGGGATACGGCTTGGCTACCTAGCCTAGCCTCACCTATGCGGTACTCGACTAGCCTATCTCTAGTCGCGTACCGTTTTTGCCCGTCCGCGACTGTCGCGTTACTTCTTTTCCGCGGTCCCCCTTTATCCCGATTACGCTAAATATGACGCGGCGCGAAGCACGGAGTGTTCTCCGTGACACCCCCCCACCCAGAAATCGCTTACCCGGGGTGAGCGGATTCTGACATACTCCGCGCCGCTCGGTCCGCCAGGATAGGAGTTGGCAAGGGATGAAATAACGGAAATAACACTTGGCATTATTAGGAAAAAAAGGTTTTATTAGCTAACGGGCCCTCCTGGCCGACTGCCGCCAGTGTTGTGCCTTTTCGGGGCATTGCTTGGGGTCCGAGACCCCCCGATGCCCGCACGCCGGACACCTCTTCCTCTTCTTCTTTGTGTGGTCGGTTCCGGGGACCGGGTCTGCCTGGCCGGGGGCTGGTTCCGGCACTGGTGCCGCCTGGCCTGGCCGCCTCTTCTCCGCGGCGAGACGCTCCCTCTCGAGAGCGGCGCGCTCGGCTTCCAGGGCCTCTTGGGTAGCCCTCTGCGCCCGCTCCCGGTGCTGCCGGGCCTCCTCGAGGAGCTTGCTGGCCTCCTGTTCTTGGCGCGCGTCCTCGCGCCTACGCCTCCGCAGCTCCTCGATTACTTTATTCTCAGCCTTGCGGGACTCAGCAAGGCGGGGCCACTTGCCTGCGTGCAAAGTGGCCCGAGGCCCGGCGCGGAGGTACTCGTCGAGTACCTCGAAGGCGCGTCTCTCCAGGCGGGTCGCTTCGCTCGACGATTTGCGAGCGACCTGGAGCCCCAACTCCACCTGCGGCCACCTCGCCGCCAAATCGTTGGGGAGCTCCTGCCACCAGTGCTCCTCGTACTGCGTGGCGGCGTCCCTGGTCTCTACTGGGGGTCGCCCCGGGGTTGGCGGGCAACCCGGGATGGGCGTGGCCGACCCGAAAGGCAGGTCGGGAGCTCGGAAGTCTGGGACTCCGATACGGCGAGGGGTGTTTGAGTCTTCCTCGTCCTCGCTGAGCTCCCATATAACTACTGACTCCTTGAGCTCCCGCTGCCGCCGCGCCTCCTCCTCGTGCTCCTTGACCTTCTCCGTGGCCGTGGTCAGTGCCGCGTGCACGAGGGTCTCGACCTCCTCTCCCAGTTGTAAATTCAGGATAGCGGCTGACAGTCGCTCCAACTCCTCCAGGGTTGTTTCCAACGCCATGATCTCGACGCTTCGCCTGCAACAAAAGGGGTTTAGGGTTATCCCATGGTTATGGAGAAGGAAGGAAGTTGAGAAGGAGGAGAAAGACGAAGAGAAAACCACTTAACGGAACGGTCGAAAAGTAGAAAGACCGAGGGAAAAAAAACGAAAAAAAACTAGAAAGACAAAGAAAAACAGGAAAAAAAAAAGGGGAAAAAAAACAGGAAAAGAAAGAAAGAAAAAAAAAATCGGGTCGATTAGGACCGTGGAGAGCGCTCGGGGCGACCCGGGCGACAACTATGGGCGCTTCTTCGTGCCCCTCGGCCTGCCTCGGGGGCGGACCTGAGGGGCCTGCACGCTCGCGCCCCTCCGCGGTCTACCCCTTCTCCTTTTCGGCTCAGGGTTGACCTCGGGCGGATGGGGTTCGGGTCCGACGGGCTCCGCTGAGCCTTCGCTCGTCGGCGGTGGCTCGGACGCCGGTGTTGGAGCGCTCGCTAACGGCGGGTCGCTCGTCGCCGGTTCTTCCCCCGGTGGTTGGGGCTCTCGGAGTACCTCGGCGGGGTCGATGTCGTCGGCTTCGGGCGCTTGCCCACCGTAGTACGCCTTCAAATGTTCAGCGTGAACTAAATCTTCAAGCTCACCTCGCTCGCTGACGAGCTTGAAGCAGTTGGAGCCCCTAGTCTCCACTATCCAATATGGACCCACGAACTTCGGCGCTAACTTGGCCGTCACGCCTCGAGCGGCTGAGGAGAGTACGCGATTCCGCTTCCAGACGCGATCTCCGACCTTGAACGGTACCTCACGCCTTCTATCGTCGTAGAGGTTTGCCTGCCTGGCTTGCGCGTTGCGGGAACTCTCCGCGGCGCGGTCGAGAAGCAGTGGGAGGTTTCGCATCCTTGTGCTCCACGCTTCCCTGCTCTCGTCGGCGAGCTTACCGGTCGCCTCGCGCTCTTGTGCGCGTCTCGCGGTTCCAGGTGGCGTCGGCTGCCGGCCATAGTTGAGCGCCGCTGGGCTCAGGCCGGTTGAACTTTGCTCAGCCGTGTTCAGGGCGAAGACGAATTCAGGTAGATGTTCATCCCATGAATTGTGATTGTCCGTAACGAACGAGGCAATCATCGTCTTGAGGGTCCGGTTCACTCGCTCCACTGGGTTGGCTTGTGGATGGTAAGGCCGAGAGTTAGCGTGGGCTATCCCTGCCGCCTCTAAATACTCATCCACCGCTTGGTTTTTGAACTCCGTGCCGTTATCCGAGAGGAAAACTTCAGGAGCGCCAAAGCGTAAAACGACCCGGTCATTAAGCTCCCGGATAATCGTTTTAGCGTTCGCTTTCCGGATCGGCACGGCCTCCACCCAGCGGGTGAACAAATCCTGAAAGACCAGGATATATTCGAACCCTTTAGCGGAACGGGGAAGTGGGCCGGTTATGTCGGCTGCTACGACCTGCCACGGCCGGTCGGTGGTCCTCCGGCCCATGAATCCGAAGGGAGCCCTCTGCTCTACCTTACAGCGCTGGCACACTAGGCATTTGCGGACGTATTCCCGGACGTCGTCGTAGAATTGTGGCCAGTAGTATGCTCTGGCCACCCGCGCGAACGTCTTTTCGCGGCCTAGGTGCCCCGCTGTCGGGTCGTCGTGGCATTCTCGTAACACCGTTTGCCGCTGTTCTTTCGGCACGACCAACTTCCATTCCTCGTCATCGCCTATAACTCCGTCGATCTTGTCGGCGGGGCGATGAGCGTACAGGTTTCCCCCAACGAGCTTCCATCTGGGGTGCTCGTTAGGCTCCTCAGAGATGTTGCGGACCCAAGCGAGGTACCACTCGTCGGCGGTGTTTTCCGACCAGACGAGAGAGGAAAGAGCGACTTCGTCTTCCTCAAACATGCGAGACAACGCGTCTGGCACGTGATGAAGCGCTCCCTTCCGGTGCTCTACCTCGAAGCAGTGAGCTTGGAGCTCTAGAGCCCATCTCGCCAGTCTGCTGGTGGGGTTCTTCATTGAGCACAGCCAGCGCAAGCTGCTGTGGTCAGTTATCACCTTAAATTGGTGCCCCTCGATGTATGGACGGAATTTCTTTACGGCCCATACAACTGCCAGACATTCTCGCTCGGTCACGCTATAATTCCGCTCGGCGGAGTTGAGGGTTCTGCTAGCAAACTCTAGCACCCTTTCTTCGTCCTCAACGATCTGCAGCAGCACCGCTCCTATGCCCGTGTCACTCGCATCGGTTTGGATAACGTATCCACCCCCTAGCCGAGGACACTGTAAAACTGGGGCGGAGACGATCATCGCCTTTAAAACTTCGAAGGCGCGCTGCTGCTCCTCGAGCCATTCAAACCTTTGGCTCTTCTTCGTGAGGCGGGTTAACGGTTCGGCGACGGTGGCATAGTCCTTCATAAACTTCCTATACCAGGACGCCATCCCGAGGAAGCGTCTCAGCTGCTTGAGGTTCCTAGGGGGGGGATAGTCCCTGACCGGCTGGGTCTTGGCTGGATCGGGTTTAATGCCGTCCCGATTAACCAGCACCCCCAGGTACCTCACTTCTGTTTTACAGAGGTCGCATTTCTCTCGGTTAACCGTTAAACCAGACTCCGCAAGACGTTTGAGTACGAGCGCGAGGTACTTCTCATGCTCATCAAACGTCTCCCCTACGACGATAATGTCGTCTAGGTAGGAGAAGGCGTGCGGCTCCAAATCGGGGCCAACAACCCGGTCGATTACGCGCTGAAAGGTCGCGCCTGCATATGAAAGACCGTACGGCATCCTTTTAAACTGGAAAAGCCCCATGCCTGGTACGGTAAACGCCGTGATAGGTCGCGAGTCAACCTTTAGTGGTATTTGATGGTAGGCGCTGCTCAGGTCGAGGGTAGAAATATACCTCGCCTTCCGCAGCTTGCGCAGGATATCCTGCATGTAAGGCAGGGGATAAGCGTCCGGCTTCGTAACCGCGTTGACTTTGCGAAAGTCAATGCAGAAGCGGTACGAGCCGTTCTCCTTGCGCACCATCACCACCGGGCTAGACCAGCCACTAGTTGACGGTTCGATCACGTCCTGCTGGAGCATCTCTCGGACTTGACGATGCATTTCTTCTTGAATCTTGTCCGAGACGGGGTAATAGCGTTGCTTGATGGGCGAGGCGTCGCCTACATCAATCGCATGTTCTACCCCGTGGGTGCATCCCAGGGTGGACCCTCCGCTCGGCGAAACTGCGTCGAGCAGAGCTTGGAGTCGGGCACGCTGGTCGTCCGTTACGTCGGCTACGCCGGCAGACGCCAGCGCACCCACGCCGGCAGCTATGCTGGCGACTTCTAGGCCGACACTGACATTCGCGTCTTTAAAATGTAGACGGTCGGTGTCGGGGTCCAAAACTGCGCGGAATGCTCGGATAAAATTAACTCCGACATAACATTCCTCGTCAAGCTGAGGCATTATGGCAACCCTGATGTCATGCGTTAACCCCGCGACCGCGAAGGGCAACTTGACATGTCCCAACAGTGGGAGGTGCCTGCCATCAGCGACTTTCACGCGTCCTGATTCGGCTGGGATGAGCTCACGGTCAAGGGCATTGGCAATTTGCAAGCCAATCGAACCCATGACCGTGTTCGATGCTCCTGGATCGTACAATGCGCGTAGGCGGTAACCTCCTACCGCCACCTGAAGCCACCAACGGGTTTCGTCTTCAGGTTTGTACGCGCGTGCGACCTGTCCTGCGAGGGATAAAGCTTCTCGCAGGTCGGCGGGGGTCGTAGCGTGCTCCGATAAAGGTGGAGACGCTGAGCTAAGTGTGGGGACCGTCAAAGACGAGTCGGTTAACTCCCCGCTTAACCGCTCTTCGACCCGTTTCCCGCACATTTGGGACACGTCCTTACCGTGTACCCAAGCTCGCCGCAGGTGTGGCACTTTATAGGCCCTTGTGGCACTTGAGCGCGCACGGGGGAGGCCTTCTTTGTTGACGGCGCCTCCTGGCGCTCGTCGCGCTTCCCTTTGGGCGGTGGCGAGCTGCGCTTTGGCTTGCTCTCGCCTTTGCCCCTCGGAGAAGGCCTCCGACTGCGGTGAGTCGGCTGGGGTGAAGTTCTGGCAGACTTAAAATCTCGCTGCCAGGACTTCATATGGTCGCCTAATATACGAGCGACCGTTGCTGCAAAATTCGCAGCGTCCAGCGCCGGGGGCGTCGCAGCGACCGCGCTGACTCTTGCCCTCGCCGGCTTGCCTTCTGCACTCGGTTGGTGCTCGGTCCTCTGCCTTCGTGTTTCGGACCGAGGCTTATACGCCATCTCTGGCAAGAGCGTGGCTTCAGGTGGTGGAGGCGGGCGGTAGGTCTTGCGGCACTCGAACGTTTGTTCCGCCTCTACCGCTAGGTCGAGCAGCGTTTCGACGCTGTCGACTTCTACCCGCCGGACCATCGATTGCAGCTCTGGCCGCAAGTTACGGTGCAGCATATCGAGCTGCTGGTCTCGGCTGGGCATGGGGGAGAGCTTGCGCATGATAGCGACTAGGCAGGTGATATAATCACGTACCGGCTCGTCAACCCCTTGCGTCCGGCTGTTCGCTTCGGACGCCAGCCTCTGTTGGAACCTTCTGGAGGTTCCATACCACCGTCTCGCTGCTGCCTCAAAATCGGCCCAGCGTGACCACTTGCTCTTTTCGTTGCGGTACCAAGTTGCCGCATTGTCAGTGAAGAGTTCCGATAACGACGACAGAACCTCTTCTTCTGACAAGTTTGCCAGAGCTCGGCAGTCTTCCAGTCGAGCCAAGAACACGTCAATGCTCTGGTTCTTGTCTCCGGAGAAGCGGACTTGCCATTTCCGCACTATTTGGCCGATATCCCGCGACGATTGCCGCGTTGAGTGCCCGATAAAGGTTTCGGGGCCTCCCAAGCTCGCGGGATACGCAGAATTGCTGTCCGGGGCAAACGTTGCTGCCGGACAGGCCCCCCCCTCCTTAGACACGCCATGCGGTGCTTGGCGTGCAGGATGCGGGTTAGGGGTTGGCTGTGGGCGGGCACGTAGAGGTGTGCTGCCGGCCACAGGCTCGTCTGCGTAATGGCAAGTATACGTGTCGGCGAATTGTACCTGCGTTCGCCGACTTTCCGCTTCTTGACTGCTCGATTTGGTCTCGAGCGCGTTCACTTTGGCCGTTAACACTCTAACCTCTGTGAGGAGGTTGGCCATCATCGCCGCGAAAGAGGCTGGCACCCGGAACTGGTTATTATTTTCGCTAACCAGCGTGATCCAGCTCTCTTCGTGCCTGCTAGTGCCCTGAGCTTCGCTGTCAGGGTTAGCTGGCGTGCGATGGTGAACGTCTCGTCCAACCGGTGCATGTGTTTGGACTGGCTCGTTGTCCAGTCTGGAGGACTCTGCAGTCGGAGCTTCTACTATTTTGTCCGGCTGCTGGGCTACTCCTAGCGTCCTCTCGAGGTTATTCTTAACCCTGTCGTCGCAGAGGAGTAGCTCCCATGGGTGTTCCTCTGTGTCAGCGCCTTCTTCTGACCTCAGTCTATTTATCAGGCGCTGACGTAGCTCGCTGCGGCGTACTACGGTTTGGGGATCTTGGCTCCCCTCTTCTGCGAAGTCCGCCGCTGTATAATTCCCGAGCAGCCAGTTTTGTAGCCGGTCTGCTCGGGCGAACCTGCTGCCATCCGTGCGCCATTGGAGCTGGGCCAAGTTCTCTTCGAGCTCCCTACCGTTCAGGGTGAAGGCCCAGTCCTCGATGGCAGCTAAAGTTCGTTCCGCCATATTGTTCGCCGCAATGAAGTGGTGCTCACTTTCGCTTACGCTGTGCTCGGTACGGTGTTTGTGAGCACCAACTTCTGAGCGCTCACAAGGGGCTTATCTGCCTTCGGCTGATGATCTGATTTTGGTCTACTGACCGTTCACTTAGCGCTGTTGCCTGCGGAGATTCCTGATTTGACTATTTGTCAGAACAGGTGCGCTCTCGAGTTTCCGTTATCGAGCAGCCAAGCGATTTGGTCCGCGTAAACGCTTTAGTTCCGTGCCAGCTGGGTGAAAATTCAAATACTATTTCTCAACAACCCCAGAAGAAAATAAAAAAAATTTTAATTTTAAATCTTTATTTGCTGGCCGGAACGATTCTTCTCCTTGCTAATTCACAATTTGTTTGGAGCTAGGAGAAGAATCCTGCGCTGCCTTGAGGGTGCTCAGAATATCGATATATATGTATATGTTATTTAAAAAAAAATAAATTTCTTCCTCCTGAAACAAACAAACAAAAAACAAAGGAAAGAATATATTTTCTGAGAGCACTCTCAAGCCAGATTACTCGCTTGCTGTTGCGCAGGTCAGAAATCTCCGCACCCCTTGTGTGTGCTCTTGACAAAAAAGTACAGATTTCTACTTTTCACCCGCTATACCGGGAAAAATAGAAGAGAAAAAAATATTATAATTATTTTATTTCACGCGTGCGGTTCGTGCTTCGCGTTTTTAATTCTTACTACCTGCTCTCAGCTCCCTCTACACACGTTAAGGGCGCCAGTTGTAACGGGGTGGCAGTTTTGAACATTAACCGCCACAGGAGCAATTAGCTTCGGGGGACGCGCAATCCGCAAAAGGCGCGAAATTGCCCTTTGCGCCCCCTTTTAGGAAGCTAAAGTCTTGGACGACTTTGCTCCTGGGTCCAGGCTCGAGAAGCCGGTCTACGGACCCAACTTACCCGTTGCAACGCCACGCAATCGTCGTTGCGCGGCTCGTTCGTCGTCCTCACCTGGCTAGTTGATCTCGGAGAGGGCGGTATTCGGGAGGAGAGCTGAAAGCTCCTCGTCGCAGCAATAAATAAAAATGAGAAGAAAGTAGCGGGAAAAAAAATATAAATAATAAAAGAAAGAAAGAAAAATAAAATATAATAATTTGAGCGAGACTAGCTCGCCCTAAACAAAACAAAAAAAAACACAGAAAAAAATAGGAGAAAAAAGAAAGAAAAAGACTCGAATTAAAAATATAAATAATATAATTTAATAACAAAAACAGAAAAAAATAAATAATAAATTAATTAACTATAAACATTAGTTACAAAAAAATAAAAGACAAAAAAATAAATTATAAAGGCTGCGTATGAGGAGCGCAGGCGGTAAGACGCGATATAAGGCGCGAGGCTGTCTCCCGCGCGCGGCGTATTCCACGAGTGCGAGAGAGAACGAATGCCTCTCGCACTACGCCTATGAGAGTGAGAGAGAAAGGCTTCTCTCACTCGCGCGCGCCGTCTAACGTACGGGTGCGAGAGAGAAGAACACTCTCCCGCACGGAGCCCGTTGGAGCGAGAGAGAGAACGCTCTCCCGCTCTTGCGCGCCGCTTCTACTGCGAGCACGAGAGAGACAACGGGTCTCCCGTACTACGCCGTAGGAGTGAGAGAGAAAGCGCTCTCCCACTCTTGCGCGCCTAACTCTACGCGGGTGCGAGAGAGAACGCAACTCTCTCGCGCCGATCTAACTCGAGTGGGAGATAAAGGTGTCTCCCACTCGCGCGCGCGCCGTATACGCCGCAAGTGCGAGAGAGAAAGCGACTCTCCCGCACTGCTACCACTAGAGTGAGAGAGATACCGCTCTCTCACTCGCGCGCGCGTAAGCTTCTATAGGTGCGAGAGAGAACGCAACTCTCTCGCCCTGTATACGAGAGTGAGAGAGATAGCGCTCTCTCACTCGCACGAACCGCGAAAAAATACAAAATATAAAAGCGTGGAGTAACCGGCGGGTGTCACTCCTACGCGAATGCAACAAAAAAAAACAACGGCTTTGCGCGCGAAATTCAAGTCTGAGCAGACTTACTCTTAGGCTGGCCAGCCGCGCTCGCAAGACGCACGTTGATGATGGCGGGGAAGGCGACGCCGACTCGCTCTCTGACGCCGGTGATCTGCCTCGGTGCCGTCGGCCGGTGTTGGCTCCTTGGCTGCCTACACAGCCGCTGCACGCCAAGTCACTCACAACACCCCGCTAACTTTCTTCTTCAACGTGAAGAAGAAAGAGACGAAAAAAGGAGGACGCGTAAACGGCGCGTCCAAAATGGCGGATACTTTCTACGTTGCCGCGGAAAAACTTTTTCGAGGCGTAAGGGAAAGCGCGTAGCTTGTTCAAAGGCGAACACTATACTGCTCTAAAAGGCGGGATACGGCTTGGCTACCTAGCCTAGCCTCACCTATGCGGTACTCGACTAGCCTATCTCTAGTCGCGTACCGTTTTTGCCCGTCCGCGACTGTCGCGTTACTTCTTTTCCGCGGTCCCCCTTTATCCCGATTACGCTAAATATGACGCGGCGCGAAGCACGGAGTGTTCTCCGTGACAATATATATATATATATATATATATATATATATATATATATATAAATATATGCTCTGACACGATCGCACACGTGTTCAGGGAAGATCAAATACAATTAATCGCGGGCTAATTACCTAAAAAAAGTGGCCACATGCTCGTGAAGGATCGTCCTCTCGAAATCTTTCACGAAAGCGGCGGAAAACTCGAGTTATACGTTAGAAAAAATCGAAGTTGCTGAAATCGCGTGCGGCTCGGGAAACGGCTCAAACGAGAAGATCGAGCGCAGGGCTCCTTCTTCCCCTCTCGCGCCTATCGGTTTTCCCGCGTAGCGCTATCGATTCTTGATCGATGGCGCCGCGTTTTGACACGCCGCAAATTCTCGCGCCTTTTCCCGCGTCGGGCCATCGATGGCGCCGCGAATAGTCGCGCCGCGAAATCTACCTCGCATCGCATGGCAGGTTGCCTAACCTCGATAAGCCACCCGTCACACAACAAATAATACGAGGTGTAAAACTATGAAACTGGAATTTTTTTCATAAGAATTACACGTTCGTTGTTTAAAAATGGTAACAAATATTTTATTAAAAATAATCTTCATTGCTATGTATACATTTTTCCCACCTCTTCGGCAATTTATGATTGTCACGTCAAAAAAAAAAAAAAAAAAACAGTTCGTGTTTTAAAGCGAACCAGTTATCGAACTATTTTCGTACATTTTCATATAAATTCAAGCGTTGTTCAGCGAGAACGTATTCCATTGATATGAATAGATGATAATCGGACGGAGCCAAGTCTGGAGAATAAGCCACATGCGCTAGTATTTCCTAACTAAACGTCTCGATCGTTTTCCTGACCGATTTTGTTGTGTGTGATGGGGCATTATCATGGAGAAAAATGACTTTGTGTTGCCTTTTTCCATAGTCCAATCATTTTTTACGCAAGACTCGATTTAAATTGATCATTTGCTGTTGATAGCGATCACTACTAACGGTTTTACCAGGTTTTAACAGCTTATAATAGATTCTCACACAGCATGAAACCTTGCTGCAAGGTTTCTACAAGATTTCATGTAAAGTTTGAAAGGTTTCTGCAATGTTGCAATGAAAGATTGCAGCAACCTAAATATGTCTCTTGCACAAATCTTTTAGCAAAGTTTCAATGAAAGATTTCTGAAAGGTTTCAATGGCAGGTTGCTGGCAGCTTGTGGTAGAAGATTTTTGCAAGATTTCAATGAAAGGTTGCTGCGAGGTTTTAATAAAAGTTCTCTACAAGGCTATAACGAAAAATTGCTGCAAGATTTCAATGCAAGATTTCTACAAGATTGCAATAAAATATTGCTGAAAGGTTGCAATGTAAGGTTGCTGCAACCTTTATATGTCCCTTGCACAAATCCTTCAGAAAAGTTGCAGTGAAAGGTTTCTACAAGATATCAATGCAAGTTTTCTACAAGGTTATAATGAAATATTGCTGCAAAGTTGCAATGAGATATTGCTAGAGGTTTGCAATGAAATATATATTTTATTTCTTCATTAAATTAATTTTTTAGTTGCAAATTGTCGTTAATATATTGTATACATAAATATTTCTCGGAAAAAACGTAGATAAATTTTTTGACCTACGGTGAGATCGAACCCGGATTCTTCATATTATGAAGCAGACAACCTAACCACTAAGCTATACGCACCGCTTGTACAACTAAGATTAATATTTTAATTATTTGTTGGCGGATGTTTCGTCGTTTAAATACTTAAGCGTTTAAATCAATTAAAACTAAGTTTAAAAATAAGAAAAAATTTTCTTGAAGTAAACTTTGTTATTAAACTTTGGCGTAAAATAAATACTTCAATTAAAATTATATTTTAATTGTCTAAGAGTATAATACTACCTTAGAGAACAGTAAATTTCTTTACATGAATAACATCACTCTTAATGCAATATAAATGCAGGATTATATAAACTATTATAATAAAGTGGGTTCAATTTAAATCTGAAAATCTCGATATGAACAACTAATCAATGCATAAAAGTCTCATGAGAACAGTGCAACATCCGCCAACTTATAACTGAAATTCATATTTAAATATATACAAGAGTTGCGTATATCGTAGTGGTCCAAGCCATCCAATTCATAATGCGAAGAACCCGGGTTCGATCCCACCGTAGGTCAAGAAATATTTCTGTGTTTTTTCCGTGAGACATTAATAAATACAATATATAAACGACAATTTGCGACTGAATAATTAATTTGCGGCGAAAATAAAATATGTATAATGTAAAAATAATATGAAAATCTTTTAAAATATGAAAAATTAGTTTAAATAAAAATATAAAAAAAAAATTTTTTTATTCATTTACATTATCAACTTTTATAGTTTTTAATATAACTTTTCATATTGATCATCAACCTTGCTGCAAGGTTATGTAAGGTTGCAAAAAGAAGCATGATTGAAATTTTGCTGCAAGGTCGCTGCAAAGTTTCGTTAGAATATTTCAAGAAACCTTGCTTCAATCTTGCGCGAAAAGTTTCACAAAATGTTGCTGCAAGGTTGCTGCTAGGTTTCTGGAAAATACATCATTGAAATCTTGCTGTGAGATCGCTGCAAAGTGTCAGTGAAATGCTTCAAAAAATCTTGCTGTAATTTTGTGCGAAATATTTTGAAAAATATTGTTGCCAAGTTTTTGCAATTTTTTAATGAAATATTTTAGAAAAATCTTGCTGCATGGTTGCTCCAAGGTTTTACTGAAATTTTCCAATAAACCTTGATGCAATCTTGCACGACATGTTTCGTGAAATGTTGCTGCAAGATTGCTGTGAGTTGGCGGAAAGAAGCATCATTGAAATCTTGCTGCAAGGTCACGGCGAATTTGCGGAAAAAAGCAACATTGAAATCTTGCTGCAAGGTCGCTGCAAGGTATTGTTAAAATATTTCAGAAAATCTTGCTGCAATTTTGCACGAAATGTTTCACGAAATGTTGCTGCAAGCTTACTGCAAGGTTTCCAAAAAATATAATATTGAAATCTTGCTGCAAGGTTGCTGCAAGGTTTCGTTGAAATGTATTAGTATAATATTTCAGCAAGTTTTCAGTGTAACTTTGCTGCAACTTTTCACTGAAACCTTGCGTTGAATCTTTCAATGAAACCTTGCATGCCGTGCGGGTTACACCCTTTTAATCCCATCATACACAGAGCATTATCTTCTTTCCAAAGCGATTTAGTCTTGCAGTGGATTTCAATTGTTTGCCTGGATTCACTCATGATTTCCAACGCTTAGGCTTTTCAAAATATATCTATTTTTCATCACCTGTCACGATTCGATAGAGAAATGACTTTCTTTTGTATCTGTCTAGCAGCATTTCACAAGTGGTTTTATAATTTTCTTGCTGTCTTTCATTTGGTTCATGCAGAACCCATTTTCCCACTTTCTAAATCTTTCCCATTGCTTTTAAACAAATGGAGACGGCTTTTTTGGCCACAATCAGTTGAGGGGACTTTCTTTTGCTCAAATGAGATTCAATCCAAATTTTAAATATTTATTTTATAAAAGACTACTTTATTTAGACAAATAATTTCTATTTTATATTATTATGTACACTTTGAAGAATATAAAAAAATTTATCAGCACTTTTAGTTCACCACCACCGCTGTTTACTACAAATTTACTGTATAAAACGTTAATAATTTTTTTTTTACCTCTAATCTGCCATTCCTGGAGCATACTGGAGGTACTCATTCTCAGCTAAGAACTGTAAATGATCTGCCTGTGCCTTCTTTTGTTGGATTCGACGCTCTTTTGACTCTTCCGCGCTCCTTCTGTTAGATTGTTTAATGCGACATTTGTCGATTGTTTCCGACCAAGATGTTGCAGTATCGCCTATTTCTACGAGGGTAGTCCTGAAAGTACCCGACCTAACTTATGAATACAGGTAGTTTTAAAAAAACAATTACTGCGATTGACAATACTACCTTTCAACAACTTAATGTGAAAAATTCATAACGGTACGTTCATTATTATTTTTTTTACAGACATCCAAAGTGAACGCTCTCAGTGAATTTGTAAATATGGAAAAAATCGGGCATCGTTATGTGATACAATACTTTCATTTAAAAGGTCTAAGTCCAACCGATACCAAAGCCGAGTTGGATTCTACTCTGGTGAAGTCTGCTCCTTCGTTTACAACGGTCAAATATTGGGTAGCTGAGTTTAAGCGAGGTCGTACGAGCTGCCAAGATGAGCACCACAGTGGTCGACCAAGTAAGGTCACTACGTCAGAAAATGTGAAGAAAATCCACAAAATGGTATTGGATGACCGTCGACTAAAAATGCGCGAGATAGCAGACATGGCAGGCATTTCAAAAAGTGCTGTGCATCGCATTTTGACCGAAAATTTGGACATGAGAAAGCTGTGCGCAAGATGGGTGCCGCATTTGCTCACAATGGACCACAAACAGCAACGTGAGGATGTTTCCATCGAGTGTTTGACAATGTTTCGCAGCAATAAAGCCGAGTTTTTGCGTCGATTCATAACCATGGACGAAACATGGGTCCATCATTTTACACCTGAGACCAAGGAGCAGTCAAAGCAGTGGACTAAAAAGGGAGAACCGGCTCCAAAGAAAGCAAAGACAGTTCAGTCAGCTGGCAAGGTCATGACATCCGTTTTCTGGGATGCGCGTGGAATAATGTTTATTGATTATCTCGAAAAAGGAAAAACAATCAACGGCGCATATTATGCAGCCTTATTGCAGCATTTGAGTGATAAAATCAAGAAAAAACGGTTTCATCTGACGAAAAAAAAGTGTTGTTTCATCACGACAACGCACCAGTCCACACGTGCGTCATTGCGATGGCTAAAATCAATGAGTTAAAGTTCGAATTGCTTCCTCACGCACCCTATTTGCCAGATCTGGCTCTCTCGGATTATTTTCTTTTTCCGAATTTGAAAAAATGGCTCGGCGGCAAAAGATTTGCCAACATAAAAGAGGTAGAGTCTGCGGTTAATAGGTATTTTGAGGAGCTTGACGGTTCCTACTATAAAGCGGGTATCGAAGCTATTGAACATCGTTGGGAAAAGTGTATCGAACTGAAAGGAGAATATGTTGAAAAATAAAAAACATTATCGCAATTTTTTTACTGTTTTCTTTGTCGGGTCAGGTACTTTTGGGACTGCCCTCGTATACCTAATAGGTCCATTATAGTCAAATATATCTTGAATCTTTTATTAAAAGCGCATGATAATACCCAAGATGCTATTTTGACTTTTTTGCCGAAAATTTGGATTGTAAAGTGATTCTTTAAAACGCAGCACGTGCCTAACTTACAAATGATAAACAGCAACTGTTAAGTTCTCTACTATATATAAATGTATTACAAGCACATACACAAGATGGATTCAATAACAGAAGAAGCAGCTGGTCCGCCGAGCTCTACTTTGTTTTCGGGCCGGTTTTTATTTACCTTAAAGGGTCGTTACATATGAAGCTATAACTTTCTTTCTATCACGAATTTCTTAATAAAATTCGAGAGAGTATTTCAATGATGCTTATGAACATTTTGATGTAAAAAATAAAAAATCGATTTTTTGAAAATTTACAGTCTGTCAAGTAAGAGCGTGGTCGACTTCACTGACAGGTAATAAAAGATTTCGCTCTAATTCTTTCGCGAGCCGATAGAAGAAAGCTTTTTCCTTGATGCATTGTCAACAAAAATTCAGTTGTCGTTGATCTTTTGAAAGAGAATCACGTTAAACGCCATGAGTGCTAAGTACGCGTCGCGCTACGAGGCTGTGTTCCTTTGCATCCACCCAAAAGGTCCTAAAATGTCGCAATCAGCGGCTGCTAAATAGATGAGAAAGTCGAAGGCATTTGTACAAAAGTGGATACAGCGATATAAAGTGGCTAAAAATGTCGATGATTTACCAGAACGTGGCTCGATAGGAAAAGTGAACAAAAAAGATGAAAAAAGAATAGTGAATCTGTTTTCGCGGAATCCTGCTTTAACACTGCGGCAAGGACAAGCAAAATTAATGACAAAAGGTTTAGATATATCCTACGAAACTATCCGAACCCATCTTCGTACTCATCATCTAAAATGGCGCAACACAATGAAGAAGCCTCTGTTGACTGAAAAACATCTGACAAAGCGACTCGCTTGGGCGCATGAGAATATTGATAGAGATTTTGAAAATGTCATTTTTACTGATGAATGTTCTATATGGGCACGTTCTGTCTTCACGCGAGCCTGGTCAACTTCCACTAATAGGCTTGTTCGGCGGACCGTAAAACATGGAATATAGGTGCATCCTTGGGGCTGCTTCTCAAAGCAGGGATTCGGCACTTTGCACCTCTTTACTGACAACCTAAATGCCGAGAAAATGATAAAAATCTACAAAAAGGCTTTACTGCCATCTGCCAAACGATGGTTCATCACAAAAAATGAAGATTGGATTCTGCAGGAGGACAACGATCCTAAACACCGCAGAAAGCTCTGTACTCAGTGGAAGACTCAATCGGGCATCGTTACATTGAATTGGCCGTCGCAGTCGCCTGATGCAAACCCTATTGAAAATGTGTGGGCATATTTCAAACGGAAGCTTCGTGGAAGACGCACATACACTTTGAAGCAGTTGTCTTACGAAATTCGTCGGATCTGGAGATCCTTGCCACTAGAATACGCCGTCAAATTAGTAGAAAGCATGCCTCGGAAATGCCAGGCAATTATCGACGCCGGTGGTGACTGGACACATTATTGACCGAATTGCATCATTGTTTGTAATGTCTACAATGTATATAAAGATATGAAAGTTTCATCAAATAAATTTTTTTATAAATTAACACGACCACGCTCTTACTTGACAGACTGTTGCAAAGAGAAGTCCCCTTAACCTGCGAACTCTTGTCGAGTTTGAATATTATCTTTAATCAATAATCTTGAGAAGAAGGGGTAAGAAAAAACAGGAGAGGTAAGAAAACGAGGCACTAACACACATAATGCACCCGCATGCAAACACTTACGCAATTGCATTTTCCTGGAGATGTCGTCCCGTTTCTACTGCTGATACTCCACCGCTGACCAGCATGCTGCCACTATGTCGTCGCTCTGACCGCCTATCACCAGCGTAGCTGCGATCTGCAGTTGGTCCACCACTGTTGCTGCACCTGAAAAAAAAAAAATAAATAAATAAATAAATAAATAAATAAATAAAAACATGAATCGATGCCTCACTAGTCATGGAATGCGTCGACTTACCTGGATACCAGATGCTATCGCCGAAAACCGCTTCTTCAACGTCTTAGAAAACGTAGACACTGCACAACAGCAACAGGGACACGCACATAACCACAAACGCGCACTGCGTAACGTGTTTTACACACACGTTGCGCAGATGCAAAATGCCTATCTGAAAATCCGCGGTCGCGAGCGTGCCGACTTACACTCGCTCGTTCACTTCGTCCGATTCATCAATAACGAGAAATTGAAATCGACGCACCGCAATAAGAAAGTATTTGAGCGTGTCTGAGGCGAGCGTCTATTTTATATTTAAGGCGTTTGTTTTTTTTACGTCTGGTAAGTGCAACTATAATAGGTGCAGTAGCTTATTATTTTGGCAGTATCGTTTGTTTCTGTCCGTTCCCGTTCTCCTTGGCCTGTCTGTACGAGCAATAGAGACGCGTTATTTTTGTGCCCACGACCACTCAACCCGCAAGTTAGTTACGCAAGCGAAAGGGTCCGCAAAATCATACGTGTTACACGTTAAAGTAGCTGACGCCCTGGCCTCAGAATAAGTGCCGTATATGATAATACTGACATGTAATAATAAAGCACAAATATTTGTTTTATTATTTTATTTCTTTTTTAATTATCTTTAATCTCCGCTCGCTCCCGCTTTTGTGCGCCACCCTAATAATCAATGGTGTTATAAGAAACATTTTTTGTTCTCTGACATAAATTATAGGATAAAATATATTTTTTTACACTTCGCATGAGCTCTCTTCATGTGTGAAAATTTTTTAGATAGTAAATAGTTTTAAAAACACCGACATAGTCTAATTTTGTATGTATCGCGACCACTAGACGATAACGTTAATATAATGCAACATTTTTTTACGCATTATTATTTTTGTTACGTTGAAAAAGTATATCATCATAGATTTGTAAATAATTATCTTCGTTATTGTTATTGTTGATGTTATTGCATTGTTGTAAAATTTTAGGATCATTCTTTTGGAACTTAACTATTTTTAAATTATCATACAACGTAATATCTTCCTCAATTCGCGACACATTTATAATGTATCAAATTTTTTCAGAACCAGTAGACTGATCAAAGACGGTTTTCATTGCATCAATGATGATGCTCTCGTTTATTTCGTGAAGAAAACGTCCTTCTGGATTACGAGAAATGAAGTCGGCTTCGATATTATCCTTTCCTTTTTAATATACGACGAAAAAATTGTATTGTTGTAATTATAAACTCTATCTTTTCAAGCACGCATTTTAAAATATCGTCAATGATAATGTGAGCGCTTTATAATTGTTGACGAATTCAAACTTCGCTTTTATTAAATATAGATGAAATTTCGTTATTACATAAACTATCGCGAACAATTTTTTTTTTGCAATGCAATCCACGAGTCGTTACGTATCGATTTACGACCGCAAGTAATCCATGGTCTCCATTTTTCTTCACTTGATACAGGATGCCTACGATTCCTCTATGACTGGCGTCAGTATCTACTTTGAGTTTTAAGCATGGTATTATGTATTTCATTGTAACGGAATTAAACAAATTTTTCTTAGTTTTTAAATGCTAGTGCAAGATTATGCGTCCAGTTCCATGCACCGTCGTTTCTTAACAAATCTCGTAACGAATCGATAAAATAAGCGTTATACATACTAAATTAACGATAACAATGGCAAATTCCAAGGAATCTTTGTAAATGTTTCTTATTGGTAAGCTCTTTAAAATTTGTTATAATTTAAAGTTTATTAGGATTCAGCCTTATTCCATGGAATAATAAGATGGAGTCCGAAAATATAATTGATTTTTTAAAAAATTTGCATTCAGGCAATTTAATCATGAATCTGTTTCATCTAGCTTTGTAAAAAGCGTTTAAGCTCGGTTATATGCTCGTTGTAAGTTTTACTACATATCCATATATTATTGATATATATTGACACATGTCTGCTCTACTGTTCAATTGCAGTAATAAGAGCGCGTATAAATACACTGCCTGTATTTTTAAGACCAAACGGAATTCGACAAAAATAATATAATTTGCAATTGTACAAAAAGACGGCGTACAGATGCAAATCCTTATATTATATAAACTTAATTGCCAGTAACTATAGGTTAAACATAATTTCGAAAAATATTCTGCACCATGATGTTTTCGTATTAAGTCATTGATTTGTGGAGGCGTTAATTGATAGTTTTCTATAACGCCACTCAAATATCTCGCATTTAAATACACTTACACAGAACCGTTACTTTTTTGTACGATTCTTAAAGAGTTACAGTAAGAGCTTATAATTCTTTTGATTATTTCCATTTCGAGTATTTCGGATATTACTTTATCTGTTAGTCTCTTAAAGCAAAAGAAATCGGATAACTTTTTCGAACGACTGATTTATGTTCCTTCAAGCGAATACGGTGTTCATATTCTAAAGCACAGCCGGGTTTATAAAAAAAAATCGTTTTGAATCATAAATTAATTTTTGAAAAACCACTTGCGGAGATGAATTTAAGGGAGTCAACCCATGTGACACTTTGAAAAAACTCAATTTTTTTATTTTGCATAAATCTAATCTTGAGCATGTCTATAATATATTGCTAAAGTAATATTCCAAAATTCAAAGTCGTTGGAAAGTTATAGCAGTGAGAACGTAAGGTGTTTAAAGTGCGCGGCTGAGTGAAGGGCATTAGAGCTACAATAAAGTTGCAAATTCTTATCTGAGACCGGTAACAAAACAAACACACAATTAAAAATTACTGAAATTAAATTTAACAGGTTTTTAGTTTTGCTTTTGTAGTCGACGGAGTAATAGCTACTGAATCGTTGTGGATAGAATATTTTACTGTGCGAGTGTTTGAATTTTGCAATGAGTGATAAAAAGGGAGAAAGATTATCTCACGCCCATGCTCACCGAAGACAAAAAAGAAAATTTTATGGAAACAGTTATTCATTGGAAAATGATCTTGACTATACGTCGACATCAGCAAAGGAATTCCTGCAAAACATGGAATTGAAAGTGCCCTCGCTTCGACTTTCGCATATTGCATCTTAGAATTTGCATCTGTATTTTTGTCTATTTTAGCAAATGTAATATGTAAACAGTGTGAAAGTGATGTTACATTTACACAATCGTCTTTACGAGGCTTGGGTTTCAAAATTCTTGTGTCCTGTGAGTGCAGCAGAGAAAAAACGATAAACTCGTGCCCTATGATTTAAAATGCAAATGAAATCAATCGTCGCTTTATTTTTGTGATACGTTTGTTAGGAGTTGGTCATGAAGGAGCGAATCTTTTCTGTAATTTAATGGATATTTCAAATGGTATAGAAAACTCAACATATAAAGTACTCCTAGAAAATATTCACACAGCTGCATCTGCAGTGTATGAGGCTATTTTATCTTTTGCTGGCACCCAAGAAAAAAATCTAAATGAAGAAGCTGGGAAGCCACGGGATAAGTTAACAGTTTCCGGACATGGAATTTGGAAAAAGCGCGGTTTTTCATCTCTATTCGGTGTCTTAAAGTTAATAGGAAAATATTTCGAAAAAGTTCTAGATGCGATGGTTATGAGTAGATTTGTGGTGCTTGTAGTAAGTCGAAAAAATTAAAAAACACTGAACCAGAAGAATACGAAGCATGTTACGCAGCTCACGAACCTGATTGTACTGTAAATCATACAGGAAGTTCCGATAAGATGGAAATTGATGCCATTATTAACATGTTTTTGCGCTCTGTCGAAAAACACGGCGTGAAATATTTGACATACATCGGTGATGGCGGTAGTAAAACATTCAACGATATTTTAAAAGCTGAGCCATATGAAGACACTCCCGTTATAAAAAAAGAATGCGTAGGACACGTCGAAAAACGAATGGGAAGCCGACTTCGAAATGCAAAAAAAAAAAATAATAAAGGCATTGGTGGCAAAGGTCCGGGCAAACTAAAGGATAAAATAATTATTGAAATGATAACATTTTATGGCTTAGCCATTCGTCGTCATCCCGATTCGTTAGAGAAAATGAAGAAGGAAATTTGGGCCACCTTTTACCACAAATGCTCTACAGACAAAAATCCTCAACACGAGAACTGTCCAGCAGGCGAAGACAGCTGGTGTAAATTGCGGCAGGCTAAAGCTACGGGCACGCTCAGCCAATTCCAGCATGAAAAAGCCCCTTTATCAATGGAAGTGCAGGCAGTTGTTAAATCTGTTTATGAAGATTTTTCAAAAAACGATCTTCTGACACGATGTTTGAGATCGGAGACACAGAATAACAACAAATCATTATATGCGCTAATTTGGACATTCGCTCCGAAACATTTCCATTCGGGCGCTAAAATAGTCCAAATTGCGACTTTATTAACAGAAGTAGTATTTAATGAAGGCTTACAAAGCATTATAAAGATAATGAATACCATGGGTTGTCCGATTGGCCGAACAGCATAAGCTTTTGTGCAGCACCGCGACGAAGATAGAATGCTGCACCGCTCAGCAGCGCGTGAGCGGTGCAGCAAAAGAGGCCAGAATTTCAGCCAAAGAAGAACATTCTGCCTTGCAAAATTTTTACGAAGAACAGAAAAGAGTACTTTAGAAACCCGGAATAGCAGATTAGTGGTGAGCAAAAATTTCATAACGTAACATGTATGTGAACATTTAAACGTGTTTTTCTCAAAATAGTATTTTTTTAACTGGTGACCACGATCGCTCCAAAACTTTTTAATCGAATTAATTAAAATTTTAATGATAGATTCAGCACATGTCTGGCTATCGCTCGAACTAGGGTTTTTAGAAAATATCAAAACATTTTTTTTTAATTCAAAAAATAGTCGCAGAAAAACATGAAATTTTGAGCCTTAATTTTTAAAAGCATGTAAAAAATCCTAGTACCAGCATTAGCCACCCGCTTACTAATTAATATGCAATAAGAATTTTTTATTTCAGATGACCTAGTCTCTCGGAATCATGGTCACCGTTTGAGTATCTTTCTTTGACATGGGTACCATTCGAGCGGAGTAACTCAAGATCTATATCATATTTTTTTTTGAAAAAAATTAGAAACATAGTTAATAGTATAAAAAATATATAGTAAAAATGTCAAAAGTGTGTCAATTCATTTTGCTATAAAAAATTTCCAAAAAACCTTTAAAAAAACCGCAATCGCATGGGTTGACCCTCTTAATGCTGTTAAATTTCCTGCGGTAGAATATGATTCGTCATATACTACGTTTACGCAACTCGATGCGCTTAAATCATTTACACGCACAAGTTTTATCTTCCCTTCTATTTTGATTCTTTCGCATTCTAATAAATCCTGTTCTCCTTCGCAAAAATTGAAATTTTTGTTTTATTCTATTATATTTTACTATGCGCTTCGTTTCTATCGTATCGTCTTCACTTCCATTTTATTAATTATTTCTTTAATTAAAGTCGGAAAATTTTCTTTTTTGTTACGCGAAAAGCTCTTTGCATGTACGAGGGTAGTCTGAAAAGTTTCCGACCTCAACGTGAAGATAGCAGCACTCGTCAATAAAAGCTAGCGAATTTCGTTGTTCATCTGTTGACAGTTGCTCACCAAAGTTTCAGCCATTTTGGATGCGCAGTTGTTAGTTGACAGTCATTTGAGTGAGTCGATGTGAGTGTTGTTGTGAAAATGGACAAAATTGAGTATCGATCTGTCATTAAATTTTTGTTTTTGAAAGGCAATACGCCTACGCAAATCAAAAATGAGTTAAACTCTGTGTATGGGGACTCTGCACCATCATTTACTACAGTGAAATTTTGGGCAGCCGAATTCAAACGTGGCCGTGAGAGCTTGGGAGACGCTGAACGTTCGGGACGTTCAAAAACTGCAACCACTGATGATAACATCGCTAAAGTTCACCAAATGGTGCTAGACGACCGCGGAATTTAAGTGAGAGAGATAGCAGAGGTTATGAACATGTCCAAAGAACGTGTTTGCTACATATTAAATCAAGATTTAGGCATGAGAAAGCTGTCCGCACGTTGGGTGCCGCGTTTGCTCATGTTAAACCAAAAACGTATTCGAATGAACATTTCCAACGCTCTATTGGCGCAGTTAAGGCGCAATAAATCTCAGTTTTGGCACCGATTAATTACTGTAGATGAAACTTGGATACACCATTATACGCCCAAAACAAAAATACAGTCAAAACAGTGGACTACAAAGGGGGAACCGGCTCCAAAAAAAGCAAAAACTGTATTTTCGGCTGGGAAAGTGATGGCGACTGTTTTTTTGGGATAGTCATGGAGTTATTTTAATCGATTATCTTCAAAAAGGAAAAAACCATTACAGGAGCATACTACGCATAATTACTTGACAAACTTAAGGCAGAACTTGCGGAAAAACGTCCACATTTGCAGAAAAAGAAAATCCTGTTTCACCAAGACAATGCGCTGTCTCACGCTTCAGCGGTTGCCATGGCGAAAATCCACGAATTACGGTTTCAGCTGCTTGACCATCCGCCTTACTCACCAGACCTAGCCCCAAGCGACTTCTTTTTGTTCCCTTATCTGAAAATTGCACTCGGAGGACAGAGATTTTTGTCAAATAAGGAGGTAATCACCTTCGTGAACAGTCATTTTGCAGAGAGAAACGCCGAGTACTATTTGGATGGGTTAAAGAGATGGGAGCATCGCTGGGAGAAGTGTGTAGAATTGCAAGGAGACTATGTTGAGATATAAAAAAAAAATTAGGAAAAAACGTCTTGTATCTGTGTTAGGTCGGAAACTTTTCAGACCACCCTCGTATACGTATGCGGATTATATGAAACATTATTACTGCGTGCGTTATACCAGATGTAGAAGTATGAAACCGGAATTTATCTATAGATGGTGCTAGCCATCAGTGTAGGGACCGTAAGACCACTTCTGCAGCGCCATCATCTCCCTCTAACAGCTGACAAAGATTTTCAACATGCAACAACCCAAGTTCCATACATCAGTATATTTCCCTATGACCTTAAACATGTAAAGTTTTGTGCTTATGAACTACGATTTGCGAACAGCATTAGTTTTTTGTTATCATTTGAAGAAAACTGCTGCAGAGTCACATCAAATGCTTATCGAAGCTTACGGTGAACATTTTCTTGGTAAAACACAGTGTTTTGAGTAGTTCAAAAACTTCATAAGTGTGATTTTGACGTGAGAAACGAAGAGCATGGGAAACCATCGAAAAATTTGCAGACACCACATGCCTACTCAAATCTTCACTTACTCCATACCATGCTTTCTCTCATCCTCGCGCTGTACATATGATGCAAGGCATGACTTCCTTTCTGCTTGCGTTGTGCAAGCGTAGAATTTAGGATTACAAGTAGAGAGGAAAATGACTTAATTTTTTGCTGTCTCCTCCAAGCTTTCATCTCCTATCTGCATCTTACTCGCGGGCCTTATTGGCCGAATTTGTATTAGAAAATCCAGTTTCTTCAAATTAGCAGCAGATAAATGAAATTTTTTAATTTTCTTTTTTCTTAATTTACAATGGAAAATTTTTAAGCTGCAATCTTTTTAAAATTTTTTTTAAACTCAAATTTTTAACGTTTTTCTAACTTTCAATTTTCTAAAATTTTTTCGAAGTAAGATTTTCTCATTTCCGGCGTTAAACTTTTCAAATTTCTTTTCAAGTTTAAATTAACAAAATTTTTAACAACAAAATTTAAACTCCTGAACCCTTAGTGTATCTATTTTATTCCATACCTTGAATAACTTTCAGGTTTTTCTCGCTAACCTCTAATTGCGTGTAAACGTCTTCTACAATCTCCTTACTTTCCGTAACATTTAGTTTTGCCTCTGCCAGCCATGGCTTGTTGCGTGTAAACGTCTGCTACAAACTTCCTGTCCTTATAACATTCAGCTTTGTTACTGCTAGTATTTAACTAGTTGCATAGTAGGCGCTTATTATTCCACCTTCCAATTATACTAAAGCTTTTTATCATCAGAGATTCAGCACAGATTTAGTAAGTAAACAGGAGAAATAGAAATAAGAGTTTATATGATTTGAATATTATGAATCTACGTGAGTTAAGTTTTTATAAAAAGGTGTGGCATGAAAGTGACCTGTGTGCTATTCTGGATGTCACAGATATTTTATTATCAAATTTCAAAATTTTTATTTCGATTTGTACTTTACTTATCTGTGGTATCATAGCGCCGATATTTGCAATAGTAACCACTGTTTGTTCTCAGACGATTCTCGTTCTGGTTATTATTGATGTTACGCCGCTGCGTCTGGCAGTGTTTATTAATAGCATATAGTGTTGATTCTCCAAACTTATGCACATTTATTCGAGTTCCTCTTTCGTTCATCGAAGACGTTTACGTTCGGCAGTAATTTCGAATTTTTGTCTTTGAACGTTTCAATTTATTCAATGCTTGACTTTCAATCTAATAATTCTTTAAATTACACTTATATTGCTCAAAAATTTAACTTTGAAGTATAATATTTCACGAATAATATAAATGAAATCGCACCTTTTACCTGTCGATTATGCTACAATTAAAATCGCTTTGTTTACATTATTTGTTTTGTTAATCCACTCTATATAACAGTCTCTTTTGCCACTGTTGTGCACCAAAATGTAATACTTATTTTAAATATAAAATAATAATAACAAAATAGAAACAGCTTATGATATAAGAACAGACTTTAGTGTATAGTTTTGTTACATTTATATTTTTACTATTATGAAACAATATTCTTTAGGTATTTATTTTTTGTTAATCATTTTAAAAATTATACGTTGTCACGAGTTATTTAAAAATCACATAACTATAATTGACAGATTTAGTGTAACTATTATTCGACAAATTCCATTCATAACTTTAAGCATTATTAAAATGCTAAACTTGCTTTTTTGATTTGTTTTGCGTCGATTGCTTTTCTGCACTTCTGTTATCTTGACCGATGATAAAATGGGTGTTTAAATTTGAATCGACAATAGTCCAGGGCCCTTGACAACGAAGATTTGATTCTTCTTCTAAGACGATGTTGCTTTTTTAGGAGTCATTTCCATTTCCATCCATTCACCTTAGGTTTCACCGCTTTTAAACATACACATACATACACTTAAGTAATGTAGTAAGAGAAAGGTCGTATAATGCAGATTAACTATTGATATTAATGAGTACGCGGTGTTGTATTTAAATTATATATTGAATATCTATGTAATTGTAAAATTGTGTAAAAAGTTATTTCTTTTAAAAATAAAATAAAATATTTTAATTTAAAAATAAATTTTATTATTTAGAAAAATATAAAAATTTGAAATAATAAATATTTTGCTGTGCTAATAAACTGACGGCACGGTGCTCTAAGCACACTGTGCATATTTTATAAAATATGTCATATGCATCTTCAAAGAAATAATTTTTTTCTAATAATACAGTCTGTCAAGTAAGAGCGTGGTCGACTTCACTGACAGGTAATAAAAGATTTCGCTCTAATTCTTTTACAAGCCGATAGAGGGAAGCTTTGTCCTTGATGCATTGTCAACAAAAATTCAGTTGTCGTTGATCTTTTAAAAGAGAATCACGTTAAACGCCATGAGTGCTAAGTACGCGTCGCGCTACGAGGCTGTGTTCCTTTGCATCCACCCAAAAGGTCCCAAAATGTCGCAATCAGCGGCTGCTAAATAGATGAGAAAGTCGAAGGCATTTGTACAGAAGTGGATACAGCGATATAAAGTGGCTAAAAATGTCGATGATTTACCAGAACGTGGCTCGATAGGAAAAGTGAACAAAAAAGATGAAAAAAGAATAGTGAATCTGTTTTCGCGGAATCCTGCTTTAACACTGCGGCAAGGACAAGCAAAATTAATGGCAATAGGTTTAGATACATCCTACGAAACTATCCGAACCCATCTTCGTACTCATCATCTGAAATGGCGCAACACAATGAAGAAGCCTCTGTTGACTGAAAAACATGTGACAAAGCGACTCGCTTGGGCGCATGAGAATATTGATAGAGATTTTGAAAATGTCATTTTTACTGATGAATGTTCTATATGGGCACGTTCTGTCCTCACGCGAGCCTGGTCAACTTCCACCAATAGGCTTGTTCAGCGGACCGTAAAACATGGAATAAAGGTGCATCTTTGGGGCTGCTTCTCAAAGCAGGGATTCGGCACTTTGCACCTCTTTATTGACAACCTAAATGCCGAGAAAATGATAAAAATCTACAAAAAGGCTCTGCTGCCATCTGCCAAACGATGATTCATCACAAAAAATGAAGATTGGATGCTGCAGGATGACAACGATCCTAAACACCGCAGCAGGCTCTGTACTCAGTGGAAGACTCAATCTGGCATCGTTTCATTGGATTGGCCGTCGCAGTCGCCCGATGCAAACCCTATTGAAAATGTGTGGTCATATATTGAACGGAAGCTTCGTGGAAGACGCACATACACTTTGAAGCAGTTGTCTTACGAAATTCGTCGGATCTGGAGATCCTTGCCACTAGAATACGCCGTCAAATTAGTAGAAAGCATGCCTCGGAGATGCCAGGCAATTATCGACGCTGGTGGTGACTGGACACATTATTGACCAAATTGCATCATTGTTTGTAATGTGTACAATGTATATATAAATATGAAAATTTCATCAAATAAATTTTTTTATAAATTAACACGACCACGCTCTTACTTCACAGACTGTAACATTCACCGAGCTTAGTGTATAACCTACACATAAAATTATATTGCTATTATTTTTATAATTTAATATTTAAAATAAAATATATAAATAGGATAAATAGAATGAAATAGACTTGTTTTCTAGTAAATACCAATCTATTGTAATTAATGCTATTAAAGATTACACTGTGAATCAATATGCTAGTACACTGGCAGATATAATGAACCCACTACATATAACGCACGCATCTCGAATATCTAATGGCCGCGTCTGCATTTATTCTCAAGCAAAGAGATAGTGAACAAGCTTAACCAAGTGGTGGAGCCTACTCTAGAATACCCCACATAAAATTGACCATGAGAGAAATAGTCCTTTCTCAAGTCAATGTCAGCCTTTTTCAGTGGCTGCTCTTGAGATTTGTTCATGGTCATAGCAAAGCATAACGTGATTGGAAACTGCATTCTTTTAAACTCAAATGGATAGTCGGATGGGATAAGAAATATTCTTGAAATAAAAACTGTTTCTTTGCGAGCATATCCAGTGATTACTGTGGCTTCTGTAACATTTTAAGTAAGAGTTTTTATTTCTAGTCTGGTTCCGTTGCACAGTTTAGAAAGAAAAAGATTTTGTAACGTCGGTGGTGACGTTTCAATTGCGTGAAAGATAACGCGGACTGCTTCCCTCTTTTATGAGCCTAAATACTGAAACTTATGGGCTCGGGACGGCGGAGGAATTGAATTTGCGAGATTTTTAGGAAAAAGTCATGAATATTGGGAATGGACAACAGTATAGGCCGACGCTGGCCTATATGCTGCCCTGGAAAAGGACCTACTGAGTGTTTCGAGGATAGAGATATTTAGTTGATTCTGGCTAATACTATCTCTTTGGAAGTAGAGAAGAAAAATACAAAATCTTAGAATAACTTACTCTTTATTGAGTGTGAGGTAGGTGAAAAAAAAGAAAAATCTTCTCTCTCTCTGTCTCTCTCTCCTTTGCTTCCCTCTGTTAAAAAATTGAAAGGTTGCTAAAACTTGATTGAATCTTGGAAATCTTAATTGAAGTTGAACATGAAAATTGAGAATGAACACTTGGGTGAATTTGAATAAGTCTAGATCTAATGAAAACTTAATTATAGAAAATGCGATGGATCGAATAACAGAAAAGTGCAAAAAGTAGTAGAGTGAGTGAATCCTTGATTAATTGATTGATTGCTTGCCAGTGTTTCCTTAGTAGTATTTTGCGTAGTACGTGGATCCTCGAGTGGTGCCTGAGGTCTGCCCCTTGGTGAACATTTTGTGCCATATTTAAATGCGTTGGAGAAGCTACTCAGCAAATTCCTTCTTTGAACGGGAAATTCGGAAAGAGGTCAAGTTTCTCGGCCCCCCTCTTCCTGGCGGGCTTCTCGGTTCGAGAGAGGGAATGCGAGAGTTAGAGAGAGAGATGATTTCTTTTTGCATAGTTTTTATACATTTTCATTTTCTATTGTTTATAGTCGAAATACATTATATTACTTTACATGATCGTTTTTTATTTACGATTTAATGCGTATTACAAAAAAAACGAAATTATTGCCGCATTTTAACGCAGTTAATCCATATGGATAACTAAATAAAAATAATTATCTAAATAAAAAGAAAATGATTGTTACTTAGGACACGTATGGTATCTGTGGGTTAGTAAAATGATAGATTGAATATAATTTATAATTATAAAGCGGTAGAGAAGGAAATAATCGCAAAATAGTGATTTAAATAATTATTTTTTTTCAGAAATTACAATTTGTTTAATTTGTAGATAATAATTATTGCGCATTAAATAATTATAATTATGGTTGGGAAGAAAAATATTGCAATATCGATTAAATGAGGAATTAGAATTAATACCGGTACAGGGTTGTTAATAATAATAGTCTTGGTGTAGTTCCAAGCTTGTTGTTATTATTTAAATGAATTATTTATTTGTGCTAAAGAAAATTTATTAAATTTATATTCGGCATTTTTGTGTGAGAGCGGGAATGTTATGATTGCGTGACGTCTCGAATTGCAGCGAGGACGTTCACCTGTTTGTCTTAGTAAAAAGTATAATTCGATGGTTCATTGAACTTGGAAATAATAATTTGTGTTTATAAAGAGTTGCAATTATATGGCTTTTTTTAATAATAAATTTATTTTTAAATAATAATAATAAAATAAAAAAACACGATCAGATCGTTTTGAGTTTTATATATATATTTTTAATAATGTGATCCTTGTGTAGGTATACATTGTAACGGGGTGGCAGCTTTAAGGGTAAACCACCACCGGAGCAATTAGCCTCGGGGGACACGCAATTCACGAACGGTGCGAAACTTGCTCGCAGCGCCCCCTTCTCGGCCGCCAAAGTCTCGGACGACTTTGCTCCTAGGTCCGGGCACGAGAAGCCGTCTTTCGGACCTAACTTACCCGTTGCAACGCCTCGCAAACGTCGTTGCGCGGCTCGTGTGTCGTCCTCGCGCGGCTAGTTAATGTCTCGGAGAGGGCGGTATTCGGAAGGGAGGCTGAAATTTCCTCGTTGCAAAAAAAAAATCAAAAAGAGCAAAAGAAAAGCAAGTGAACTAGATAAAATAAAAGAAAAATATAAAATTTTTCGTGACCAGAAAAATTAATTTATAAAAATAATAAAAAGTAAAAAAAAACAGCAAAAATAAACAACAACAAAAAAACAAGGATGAGAAAATGAAAGAAAAAGAACGAATAATATAGAAAAACAAAGATAATAAAAATAAATAAAATAATTTAATAATTTAATAAACAGAATAAAAAGAAAATATAAATTAAATCTGATAAATAAACAAAATAAATATTATAAATAAGACGCACGAGGAGCGCAGATAATAAAAGGTTATCCTGAATGTGACTCCCGCGCGCTACGCACGATATGAGGGCGAGAGAGAACGAACTTCTCTCGCACTACGCCCGTGGGAGTGAGAGAGAAAGCGCTCTCTCACTCGCGCGCGCCGAACCTACTGCGAGTGCGAGAGAGAAAGCGACTCTCCCGCACTGTGCCGTAGGAGTGAGAGAGAAAGCGCTCTCCCACTCGTGCGTGCTTAAACCTACGCGAGTGCGAGAGAGAACGCAACTCTCTCGCACTGCTCCTACTAGAGTGAGAGAGATACCACTTTCTCACTCGCACGCGCCTACTGGTATACAGGTGCAAGAGAGAACGCAACTTTCTCACCCTGACTATACGAGAGTGAGAGAAATGACGCTCTCACTCGCGCAAACCGATAAAAAGCGGAGTAACCGGCGGAGGTTACTTCTACGCAAATAAAATACAAATTACGCGCGCCAATTAAATTTATAAAACGAACTTACAGTAAGGGCTGGCCAGCCTCGCACGCCGAACAACAGAAAAAAAGATAAGCCGTTGCCGCTGGTGAAGGATGCATCGCGGGGCACGTCACCTTGCTGGTTCGCCCCTGCGTCGAAGTGGAGATACACGGCACGATCCGTTCGGCGTCGCTGTCTTCCAACACTCCACGCACAACCGGGAACGTTTAAGCGCACAAAAACTCGCGAAATTCCTACTCGAAAAAAGGAACGCCGAGACGCGGCGAAAAGCACGCGTCCACACGGTAAAAATGGCGGAAGAGAACTGCTTGAAACGCGGGAAGACACGCCAAAAACTAGCTTATCTAGCCTAAACTCAATTATTCTATCATACGATACGCCTATCTTTTAATGTTGGCGCGTACCGCATGTTTCCGCCCGAGACCGTCGCGATACCGAGGTACGATTTCACCTATGCGAGCGGCAAAAGCGCGCGAAATACGAATACGCGCGGAGTACGGAGTGCTCTCCGTGACAACATACACATATATAATTAGGATCGTTGAATTAAACTATAGGAATTAATAACAGTTGATCATTGGCCTATTGCCGTTAACTTAAATTAATTACTTATTTAAATTTGTTTAATTAATTAATTACTTTTTGAAAAATTTCACTTAATTAACAAAAGTTATTTTATTTAATTAATTTTGAAATTTTTTAATTTTATATTATATTATTTTTAAGACCCTAAAGCACCTTCTAGGCGAAAAAAATTTTTTTCGAAAAATTGAAAATTTTACTGTGATTTCCCCCCTTAAAAGACTACTGGAGTACTTTACCTATTTTGTCAAATCCCATATTTTTAAATACAATGATTCGTAATCGTTATTGCCAGATTTAACGTTTCTTACATTTTGCATATAATAATATTCTATCTGGCCACCTACTGAAAAAACTGAAATCTGTTATATCTTATCTGAAAACCAAATTTGCAACCATTTTGGATCCAAAAAAAAAATTATGTGTACGATTAGCCTTCAAACAATATCTACCTTTGAAACGCCATCGATTTGGCATAAATATATTACTTTTTGTTGATTGTGAGACTGGAATAATCTTAGATTTTATCATTTATACAGAGGCAAATTCTGACTTTGAGTAGTTCGATTTGGGTGTTTCAGGAGATGTTGTTGCTCATATGATGAGACTTTATTTCTACAAAGGTCACATTCTTTATGTCAACAATTGGCATTCATTTACGAAGTTGACAAAATTTTTGCACAAAGAAGAGACAAGATTATGCGGTACGATAAAAAAAAACAGAAAAGGATTACCGTATTTGAATATGTTACTTGAAAGAGAAAACTCTCAAATTGCACATAATATGATCTGGATGACCATAAAGTTGCAAGACAAAAGGTAGTATACATGATTACATTAGTAAATTCAAATATACTAAGTCGAGATAAAGAGATTGAAAAACTGGAGAAGAAAAAAGAGAACCATCATGCACAATTGACTACAATAAAAATATGAGGAAATAGACTTGATTGACAAACAACTATCATTATCCGAGACTGTAAGAGAGTCAATGAAGTGGTACAAAAAGTTATTTCTTCACTTGCTTAATATGCTCCTTATAAATGCACATGCATCGTATAACAAATAATACGAGATTGTCTCTTCTTGCATTTAGAATAAAAATAGTTAAAGAGATCCTCCAATTGAAAGATGAGCTAAATGAAAGTAATGAAACAATTCCTGCACGTCTTATGGGAAAACATTTACCTATTCACTCAGAAAAAAGAAAAAAATGCTTCTTGTGCCTCGTGATAAATAAAAGAGCACCATCAAATTTTCATTGCAGTAAATGCTCCGTTTCATTTTGTACTACTTCTTGTTTTTATATTTATCACACTAAAAGTAATTTACCATAAATAATTTATTAGCTTGCGTTTGCAAAAAAATTTATATTTGTAGTCAACTTACTAAAAGTGCATAAAAATTGAAAATAATATCTACTCACTCACGCATCTCAAGTATTCGTATACACACAAATGTACATACATATACACAAGCGTTTTCAAACACAAACACCAACGTAAACACGCATACACACAATTTTACAGATGATAGTTCATATAATACTGTAAATAAAAGAAAAATGTCAGCTTGTTGTATGTCTATGAAAAACCTGCCATTTGGTCTACTTAAATATGCGAGAAGCGTTTATATTTGATTTTGAGGTTCTTTTATTTGAAGTATTATGTAAATAATTGTCACAGTTCGCTAAAAGGCTTTGAAAGACTTGTTACTTAAGCCTTGTTACTTCCGGCACACCGCCGATTCGGGAATCGAAACGTTCAAGCGAGTGAAAGGCGAGTCTTCCATTCTTGCGCAGCATACAACAAATGTGCAGATGCCTAAAAACTCCCCTCTAAATTTACGCTTGAGCTCGCAGAACACCTCGAGGAATATTAGTGGATTGGGTGTGAATTTATTTTCGAGAAAGAATTTACCGAGGATACGCAAGGTAGTGCCATAGACATATTCTGCACGAGAAGCGCCTATATCGTCGCGTACGTAGATGCGGGAGCCTAGAAGGACAGTTGATAGTGACTCAGTTTTTGGTGTCAGCGTTTGATTATGCCGTTGGCTTTCGAATGATATACGGTCATGCGTTTACACAGAGTACCGACGAAGAATGAAGTGTCGCAAAAAGTTTAAGTGAGAAATCGTGGGACTCCGAAACGCGCTATCCAATTGTTGTAGAATGCATGACAAATGGTTTGCACGGTCATATATTTAATCGGGATGACTTCGGCCCATCAAGAGAATCGGTCGATCATTGTGAGACAGTATGTGTAATTTTTCAACATTTGGAGCGGCTCGACGATGTCGACCTAGACGCGTAAAAATCGGCCGTCCGATGCGACAAAAGAGGCTAGATTATTCTTAACGTGTCGGGTAATTTCAGACTATTGACAGTCTAGACACACTTTGCACCAGACTTTAATGTCTTTGGGCATGTTCGGCCAAACATATCTTTCTTTGATGACTTGAACAGTCACTTTAGCGCTGTCGTTAGCGAGTGAGTGTAACATGTTAAAAACGCATTTGAGCAGAGGCAAAGGTATGTAATGTTGAAGCACGTTACTGGAATAATCACAACAAATGTAACTGTGATCCTGGCTCCACTCAATACATATGAGTTCCAGGGAATGATTGGTAGCTTTGCAAAGATCAGGGAGATCGGAGTCCTCGGATTGTAGCTTCGTAAGCTCGAGTATGTCAACTTCTAAGAGCAATAGAATCTCGTCGACACGTGAGAGAGTATCGGCTACGACGTTAGCTAAAACAGATAAATGCTCGATGTGCGTTGAAAATTGGGAGATAACGTAGACTTGACGTCATTGTCGCAGTGATGTTTTATCGGCTCGTTGTGTAAGGACGTAAACGATTGGTTTTTGGTCTGTAACTATTTTGAATTCTGTTTCGTCAAAAAAATAGAAATAAAAATGAAAGAAAATTAAAATACTTAATAGTTTTGTATACTGCGGTAAGTCTACGATCGTACACGCTGTGGTTAAGTTGTGAGTAGTTAAATTTTCTCGAGAAAAAGCGAGAGGTTACTATGCAACATGGACAAACTGTTCGAGGGCCGCGCCCATTGCGTTATCCTAGGCGTCGGTAACAACGTGTGTTTGCGCATCGAGGGAAGGATGACACAGGAATGAAACATTGATGAGGTCGTTTTTAACTTTTTCGAAAGCTTGCACCGCTTCAGGAGTTCAATTAATTAGTCGTTTTCACGAGCGTCCCGTGTAAATTCGTAAAGAGGTGCTTAATTGTGAACAGCGTGGGGAAGATGACGACGATAGAAATTAATTACACTAAAGAATGAAGAAAAAGATTGTAGACCTCGAGCCTTGACTATTAATTAAGTAGGTAAGGAAAACGATTTCGTTTTTACTGAATTCGCATTTGGCAAGGATAAGCTTTAAGCCTTAAAGCTTCAGACGCTATAGTACAATGTTCTTTAGTGTTAAAAGAGGAAATAAGTATATCTTAGGGATATACAAAAATAAAATCTAAGCCTTAAAATGCGTTGTTTATACATAAAAGGCATAAAAACGTATTCATATAGACCGAAAGGTGTAGTTACCACCGTTTTAATCACGTAAGCGATAAGGATTTGGTAGTAGGTGTGATGAAGATCGAGTTTAGAAAACACGGTTTAACGACGAAAATTATTAGAATAACCGTGAAGATGTGGGATTAGGTATTTATCAGGTACGGTGACCACATTAAGTCGTCGGTAATCGCCGCAAATACGCTATTTGCTGTCTTTTTTATGGATCGTATAAATTTGGCTAGCCCACGGACTTTTGGATTAATGACAAATACTCTGTTTAGCGAGTTCGTTGAACTTAGCCTGCGCAATTCTATACTTTTCGGAAGCTAAAGGCCTTGCTGCTCAGAAACTGGCGAACCGTGGATAATATGGTGGAATACATCGCGTAGAGTGATAGGTTTCGTTGGCGTCAAGCCTGGAGTTTCGGGGAACTCGGCAATAATTTGAGTAAATCTACAGTTGTGATCTTGTATGCTAATGGAAAAGCTATCGGACGATTTCAGATGACCGACAGTTGACGAGCTCGAATTTGGATCAATTAGTCGGCGTCGGTGGATATCAACGATAAGATCGTAATGATCGAGTAAGTCTACTCTGATAATAAAGCAAGGAACTGTCGCAACGTAAAAATTCCAGATAATCGGGGGTTTGAGATGCAAGTCAAGCGTGAGCTTTTTCTCGCCATATGTTTTTTTGGGCGTAAAAAACTCCAAAGAGTTGCAGTACCACCGGCCTAACGTTCGTGTTAGTAGCTGGAATTAGGGAAATTTATGCACCAATGCTGATAAGAAAATCTGAGCCTAAAGTACGATTGAAAATGTGGAAGTATTTTAATGAACGATCCTCGCCGATTCCGCCGCTCATTTGTCTTCGTCCAAACGAATCTTGAATTTTCAGCTTTGCTCTAGTGTGAGCTCAATTTATGTCGTACTGCAATCCTACTACTGCAGCTTTTGAAGATAAAAGAGCTGCAAGAAAATTATTACTTAGTAACTTAATATCTTTATTGACTTAGTTATAAAGAGACTTGTTGTTCGGTCGCAGTGGTACTACTACGGTACGGTATATATATTGCGATGCTGTGTCAGCCTTGCAGTCAACTATTGAGGTAGCAGGCGGGGAGGGGCTCGTGCACTTGCGTGCTATTTATTTAATTTTTCAAAATTTATAAGATTTTGGGTTCAGTCACCGTTTTGAAGCTGAGTCGGAGGTTAGATCTAGAGTAAAGAAAACTAAAACGAAGAAGACAGAGGATACAGAACAGATTGTGGCAGGGAGCGCCAGTAAAACCACCTACGCACATACTTTCAGTGGAAATATACGCTAGTGTGGTGAGAAAGTCATCGCCTCCAACGCGTTTTCAGTGGCAAGGCGCATGTCCGCGAGTAGCCAGTGTTACAGGGAGCTATAGCTGTCAATAGATGGCAGAGCCCACCAAGGACTGCAAGTATGGGTCTTTGCTATGCTTGTGGTCGAATTGGACGCCAAGCAGCACAGTACAGCCCCTTGTGCCGTGCAAATAAAGACCTCCAGGAGAGAGAAAAGTATTAAAGAGATGAAACAACCTAGAAGAGTGGGATGCAGCAGTTAAATAGTGCCATCATCATGACAGCTTATATTGTTAGACTTGTATTGTCAAAAACAGGAATTAAGACAACGATCACCCATGTGAGTACAACTGAGCCTCTACGACCAACCAAATCTAGGCTTAAAGAACTCTGCGAGACGGAGGAACCACAAGGGTTTCTGCAACTTCCAGAAATCAGCAAGCTAGTAGATAAGTTGGTAGACGATTTAGATCTAGGTAAAAGCGCAGGACCGTCGGAGAAAAAAACTGTAAGAGCAAATGACTATGAAGTACAAGTTTCCGGATCCTGAAAGCACGTGTCTACAAAGCGTGCAATTGCTAGCTTAGCTAAAAGTGGTAATACCATGGTCTAACAATGGACGATTATCAGAATAAGTCGTAGACACTGCAGTAAAAATTAGTTATTAGAGTTGGTTTAAGTGGAAAGCTAAATTCGGCGTTGATGGATCCCGACGCGATGTCGTCGTTAGTCAATGAAAAGGTATTTGGGAAGTTTCAGAATAGGTTAAGACCATTAGTTTCGCTTATAAGAGATGTTAATAGAGATAATGACTAGGGTGATAACAGTGGTAATGTCAATGAGAGCAAACAATTAAAAAAAATAAAAAAGTAATAAAAAATGTTATGCAAATTGTAAAATCAGACACGTGGTTTCACAATGCAAATTTATCTTTAGAAAAATGTTGCATGTTTGTGTCTCTGTATATCATGCTGAATCTGCCGCATCAAATATTTCTGATGGAGGACTTGCAATTGAATTCTGAAACAGTATGTAGCTGGAGCAGCTATATACGAGAGGTGTTAGAGTACTGGCTGTTACACAATTTTCAGACCAACTAGGTGGTCCGGGAAAAATCGTCGAGATCGACAAAGCAAAATTCGAAAAACGAAAATATAATATAGGCGAATTATTAACTCAAGATCGGTCGCTAATATGTCCAAAAGACCGTAAAATTTAAAATATGCACATTCCTTATGACTTACGCATGCGTCAACGCTTTCCATCAAATTATGCTTTAGACACGTTCTAACGTGTTTAATACATGTTAGTTAAGTATTTGATTTTGTGTAGCGTAAACATTTTTGCGATTTGTTTTTGTAAGTGATCATTTCAATATGCGATCGATACCGGGTTAGAAGACAGTGGATTTTCGGTGGATTCGAACGTGAATCCAAACAAGTATTTATGAAAATAGTCGGCCATCATACAGCAACGACATTATTAGAAATCATACAGCGACATATTTAACCCGGAACGACAATCATGTCTGATTGTTGCAACGCCTTCAACTGTCTTCATTAAGAAGGTTGTGACGATTGCTGAGAATCCGGAAAACCGCACTAAGGGGAAAGACAAAAAAGAGAGGATGTACTAATGCTAGCTACAATTATGAATAAAATTAATTAAAATAAACATTATTGATTAGTAGATCACAAAAATTTTAGGTTAATGGGCGCCAGTCGCGCTCTCGTCGCAATAAATTTTTACTTAACGCTTATATTACTCTAGTACGCTTTCGCCGCTGCAACCAGCAATACTGCGTAACCGGACTTTACGTTACTGCAACGCGACACGTTGAGATAAGCTACACTGCTAGGAAATACGCTCTACCGAAATACAAAAAAAAAATCCAACGCGATCTCAATTTATCGGCAAGTCGCAAGCTATTATCACAGCACGCGGCACGCATAAAGGAATCAAAAAGGGAAGGAGACAAAATAAAATATAACCACGCGAATTTACAGAAAAAAACAGAGTAAGTTCCGTCAATACACTGCTCACACCGCGAATGCCATACATCGAATATGGCTATTTCTTAGAGCCTCATGCAATGAATTTTCTATGTGTACTTGTAAATTTAACGGTTATACACTATAACTTTGCTTTACTTTCTCACTGTTCTCTTTTAAGTAGCAAGTTTGTAGATTTTAATATTGCTAATCTCTTTATTGAGTGTTATTTTACTAATTATTTTATTGGCGTAGGCCAACAAAGAGCTTCTGCAAATGACAACGCCTCAGCACCAGGTGCTACAAGAATTGATCATGCAAGCTAACCTGGAAAACTTGCTGCTGGGCTAACTTGAACTGTCGACGGTTTATTTGAGAAGATATGTGCCAGTAGAGAAAGTCAGCGGTGCCAAGTTTCATCCATACAACACTGAAGGTGTAGTGGGGTGCGCGTTTGGGAGGGAAATTAGATAATATGTTATGTGAGGGAGTTAGGGATAAAATTAGAGTGATCGCGTGCGTGCCTGAAAATATACGAGGTGTGGCAAATAAGTAATAAGACTGATTTTTTATTTACCAAAGTTTTTATTTTTTTTAAACATCAATGTTATCTCCTTCAAAGTAGTTCCCTTAGACAGTTACATACCGATGGAGACGTTGTTCCCACTTTTGGTAGCAGCGCTGGAAGTCTTTAACCGGTATGGTCTTCAGCACGTCCCTTACACTCTTTTGGATGTTTTCTAAAGTCCCGTAATGAGGTCCTTTGAGGACATTTTTTCAGTTTAGGAAAAAGAAAGAAGTCACATAGAGTGAGGTCAGGTGAATAGAGGGGCTGGGTAACTACAAGAATGCCTTTTGAGATCAAAAGTTCTGTGACAGAGAAGGCAGTGTGGCATGGCGTGTTGTCATGATGAAGTATGCGTTTGTCTGCAATATCTGGTCTTACGCGAATGACCCTTTTTCTGAGCCTTTCAAAAACGTCTTTATAAAAAACTTGGTTGACAGTTTGTCCTGAAGAAACAAATTCTTTGTAGACGATTCCCCTTCTGTCAAAAGAACAAATTAGCATTGATTTGATCTTCGATTTGCTCATTCAAGCTTTCCTTGGTTGAGGCGGGCTTGCCGCATGCCACTCCTAACTTTGCCTCTTGATCTCAGGATCGTATTCAAAAATCTATGATTCATCACCTGTGATCACACGACTAAAGAAATCTTGCTCATTGGCGATTTTGTCAAGAAGATTAAGACACTTGTTTCTTCGATTGTTCTTCTGCTCAATTGTGAGGTTTTTTGGCACCATTCTGGCACAGAGCTTTCATATGTTTTGCAAATGTTTAGTCAAAATTTGATGAACGGTAAATCTGTTTAAATTTAATTATTCATTCAACATTCTTAATGTTCAACGACGGTCTGATCTCACAAGAGGGTTTACACGTTCCATGTTTTCGTCGGTTTTCGAAGTTAAAGGCTTCCTTGAACGGTGTTTATCTTCAACGTGTTTTTTGCCTTTCAAAAATGATTCGTGCCAGCGAAAAATTTGAGCTCGGGATAAAGAATGTTCCCCATAGGCTTGTTTTAACTTTTCAAACGTCACACTTGCCGATTCTCCAAGCTTAACACTAAATTTACTGAGAACGTTGCTGCAAATTCTTCCAAATGTTTCATTTTGCGTAAAGTACAACAAAACACAACGCCACTAATAGCAGTCACAAAAATTACGTAGTTAATGGAAGGAGTAATGACTCGCACGGAGCCTTGGGAGGGTACTGATACACGTGCAACGCTGCGCTGGTACCAGATTGCTTGCAGTGTTACTAGTCTCATTTCTTTTCTGCCACACCTCGTAGGGTGGACAGTAAGCTACAGTAGACACGGTTGTCTACTGTTGGCTTCTTACTTCTGCGACTGGCAGTAAAATTGCCATATCACAAGGTGGACTGTAAAACCATAATACTTTTTTATATTATTATATTTTCTACTAATGTAATTAATTCATACAAGATTTGAACATTAAATGGTCAACCATTTATTAAATTTTCATATTCGCAAAATATTGAAAAAATATGGTGTAATACTCGTGGTAGTATCCTAAAATTTTGCAACGTGATTATCACATGGATGACTACATTGCCGACTTTCTATTTCGTAGAGTTTTCGTTATATAAGTAAACGCACACATGCTCTATTTAACGCTTTCCGACAATCTTATAATGAAGAATTGTCAAATAAATAATAAAACAATTTAATTATAAAAATTGTAAGATAAATATTTATTTTTATTGTCCATGACTTATTTTTATTGAAATGTTACAAATGATTCTGAAGCAAGGACATTGGATACCTATAAATTGAAGCCGAGAGACGACGTACGGCGTTTTCTCAAGTGTTAACTACTGCTTTAACGGCAGAAAAGAAGAGGTTTTTTGCACCGTATCGTGACTGGCGATAAAAAGTAGATACACTACGATAATCCAAAGCGTAGAAAATCGTGGGGTAAGACCGGTCATGAATCAACATCGTCCGCAAAACCAAATATCCATGGTTCAAAACATTTCTGCATTTGGTGGGATTAGCAGGGTGTCATTTATTATGAGCTGCTCAAACTAAATGAGACTATCACGGGAGATCGCTATCGATTTCAATTCATTCATTTGAGTCGAGCCCTAAAAGAAAAACGGCCGCTATACGACAGTGATTTTATTATATGACAACGCTAGGCCTCATGTAGCAAAACTAGTGAAAACCTATCTGGAAACACTTCAATGGGAAGTTCTACCCCACTCGCCGTATCCACCAGACATAGCCTCTTTTGATTTTTACCTACTCCGTTCGATGGCACATGGTCTGACTGAGCAGCGCTTCTATTTTTATGAAGATATTAAAGAATGAATCGATTCTTGAATAGCCTTAAAAGACATCGTTTTTCCGACGCAGAATTCATATACTGCCAATAAGATGGGAGAAAGTGGTCTTTAGTGATCGGCAATACGTTGAGTGAAATGTTTTTGAGCCTTATATTTTAAATAAAGCCTTTATTTAAAAAGAACACAGCGAGAACTTTTTCTAGATCCTAATAATATGTTCTATAACCATCAGAAATCATAAAGAAAGATTAGCTTGATTTTAGTAGGAGTAGCAATTCTGAATATTTACTATCTTGGTGATCTTCACAAAGAGCTGATTTTTGCATTCGGTGAAAAATTTTCTACATGTTTGTGTCTTAATTTCGTCTTTCTATATCTGTTAATAATACGAGAGCAGTCCGATAGGTACGTAGCCTCACCGCTCGATGACGCTACTATCGCAAGAGAAATTCACTATCGTGTGGTACATTCTCGTAGACGGCTACTGTCAAAATTTCAGCCGAATCGGACTCGTAGTTTTGTTTTGACCGCGTGTGAAAGCGGGCGTGTCCGCGGATTTTAGAAAAATGGCGAAAGAGCAATATCGGTCAAAGATTCGATTCTTGTTTTTGGAAGGAAAATCGCGCAGCAAAATCAAAGAACGCTTGGATGCTGCGTATGGTGACTCTGCTCCTGCGATGGCGACCGTAAAACAATGGGTTTAACGAGTTCGCACGTCGATTTTTGACGAGCTACGCTTAGGTACCCCGAAAACGGCTACCACGGAGGATAACGTGACAAATATCCACGATCTCGTATTGGCAGACCGCCGATTGAAGGTGCACGAGATAGCTGAGACAGTAGGGGTCTCAAAAGACCGTGTGGGTCATATCCTGCATGCAATTTTGGGCATGAGAAAGCTGTCAGCGCGATGGGTGCCGCGTTTGCTTACTTCGGACAACAAGCGCAACCGCGCACTTCAGAGAAGTGTTTGACGCTGTTTAAGCGCAATCCTAAGAAGTTTCTGCGTCGTTTTGTGACCGTCGACGAAACATGGGTCCACTGATACACACCAGAGACCAAGGAACAGTCGAAACAGTGGACTTCACCTGGTGAACGTGCTCCGAAGAAGGCGAAGACTGTCCTATCGGCCGGAAAGGTGATGGCCACCGTTTTCTGGGATTCACAAGGTGTGATCTGCATCGACTACCTGGAAAGGGCAAACGGTCAAAGGGCTCTACTATGCCGAGTTATTGGACCGATTCGACGCCGAACTGCAGAAAAAAGGCCCCATTTTGCCAAGGAAAAGTACTCTTCCACCATGACAACGCACTGGCTCATACCTCCGCCGTCGCCACGGCCAAATTAGTCGAATTGAGTTACAAACTACTACTCTATCCACAGTATTCTCCAGATTTGGCCCCGTGCGACTTCTTTTTGTTTCTAGACTTGAAAAAGTCACTCGCCGGGCAGAAATTTGAGTCGGATGAGGAGATCATCGCCGCCACGGACGCTTACTCTGCAGACCTCGAGAAAACGTATTTTGCAGATGGGCTAAAGAAGCCGTACCACCTATTGTATAAGGCCACAATTGTATATGGAACTCGAGATCTATACTTATTGCAAATACGGACCTTGTAGTTAAACAGACTACGCATTCGTCAAAGACTTATTAAAAGTGGCGGAATCGTAGTATGATCTCAATATGAAAGCACCGCCATACCGTATGACATTATGTTCGTAACGCGCGTGTTTGTAGTGAATCTGATATTAAAGTTAAAAATTGAACCGAACCATTTAAAATATACCTGTTCATATTTTAAATCGTGTTTATTTACGGCAGTTACTCGACAAATTGCTCAAAGAGTGATTGACCATAAGTGTAAATAATAAGTCGGCGAGCCATCGCGCACGATATCAGAACAACGAAAGCTATCTCTCTCGCGCAGGCCAGGGGCAACACAAGCAATAATGCTGTCCCTGGGCTGCATTTGCTAAAAGCAGCACAATAAAATAAATTTGATTTAACGATCCCAGTGATTAAAACCGTACCGTTACAAAAGAGACAAGCAAAAAATGAAAGAAGCAAATTAATAGAAAATCTGTGAACAGATCATTCGTGGTATGACGTGGTGCGTTGTACAAGTCACTTGAGAGGGCAAAAGTAAAGCTTCTTTATTCCTTTGAAGCAAGCAAGTCTCTAGTTGCAGTCTAGTCATCTGCGTAGCTGATGGAAGATAGAAGGCCCTAAATAATATTTACGTAAAGCTATATATAATATATAGTCTTCTTTGTTATCTTTAGCTGAGCTTAAATCTCAGGCAGCTTTAACGTGAAGCAAATCACTATAAGCCCACACTAATAGGGTTGCAAAGCTTTGATACTCTGCACAGGACCTCTCCTATATCCTTCCTGTCGATGGACGACCGGTTACCTACCAAACGATAATTAGCTGAGGAACATCATACTAACAGCTGCACTTGGGAAGGAGAACGTAAGCTATCACAAGTATAAATGAAAGTACAGGTGATAGGAAAAGTCAGGAAACATATCATCAAAACACACATTAGAGACTCATGCAAGTACCTATATTTTTCTGGACGAGCGTCGTCTTGATACTGCAGTCGGTTCACTGCCGCTGTCCAGAGTGTTACTACTGCGCTATCTTCCCAGCCATCTGTCACCACCGCTATCTGCTTCCCGCCGTTGGTCCGCCATCGCCGCTGCTCACGGAAAAGAAAAAACAAAAACACATTAATTGACGCCTTACCAGCCATAGAACGCATTGACTTACCTGGATCAAAGATCCCATTTCCAAATGTCGCTTTCTCGCCTTCCTCAAGGAACACAGCAACAACAACTCAGACGCGCATTTAACCATACTGCTAGCTCACGGTAGTGCTGACTGCCGATAGTGCTGCTGATGCTGATGTGATAAAAAAAATTATGACATCGATTTCGTGATAAGGAAGCAAAAATACTGTGGATAACATGCGTTGCATGGAAAGTATATAAAAAATTCTTTTCTGTACGGCTATGTTACCTAAAAATTGACACCCATATGACATGATTATCGGTAACATTGTATCGCTTAGCCGACTCGATTAGCTACTTCGATACTCATGTCAATGTACGTGAGGATACTAAATTGAGGGAAAAACTTTTATCTAAGATTTCAAGCTATATGCAATAAGGTTAAACTAAAATAGGAATGATATAAATTCTTTATCGTAAAGTCTAATTATAAATTCTCATATTATTAGCCGAGATAGAAAAAAACATACAGCTATTTCTGAGAGAACAGTTATAAGAATTTAACATAGTTAGAGGTAGCATACTTATCATGTCACCCTAACTCGAGATTCAACTTCTGATAATTACGAAATTGCTGTTTAAGAATAGACTGTAGTTTTATGGTTGAATTAGGCTTTCTAGTTTTAGACTTTTAGATGTAGTGTTTAGGAATAAAGGATTTGTGGGTTTAAGAATTATAGATTTACAAATTTGAGTTTTGAATAACTTTATATTAGAAATAATATTGAAAATTATTTTAATTTTTTCTCGAAGTTTGAAGATTTTAAATTAGATGGGTTGTATGAACAAAGGTTGTAAAAGTTGTTTCTTTTTTTATGACAAAATGATTACTGTAAAAAATAATAAATATAAATGAATTTTGAATTAAAAAAATGAAGATAACTAGAAAATTCATTGAATCTAGAATCAACGTCAATGCTCTCTTGAAACGATCCAAATTTAATACAATATTTGATTTAATTAAATGTCTAGTTTTTGAAGAAGTTTGCTATATTAATTTAAATGGTTTATCCTAAATATTTTGAAAAGTTGAAAAAGTGATTTTGTAGTACAGAACACTTAATAATTTTATACTTGCAAAATTTAAAAAATGAATTATACTAGTTTAAATAATTATTCACTTACGTGGCATATTAGTATGAAAATCTTGATTGTACGAAGCAAGTAAATTTATAGTTTGCGTTGTTAGTGACGATCCCTGCACGTGATTTTGAAGAGGATGTACAGTTCCAATTTGTGGTGACGGTGCCATATGATTAAGTACATTATTTATGGTATTAGAGTGTGTATGTAATGGCAAAGTACTGTAACCAGGACCTCTTTCTCTTCTAGGATGTCCTAAAGGATAATTTGGAGCATAGTGGCTTGGCACCTGTGGAGGAGCTACCGCTGGGGGTGTTCTATATTCCTTAGTACCCTTACTTAAAGTCCCTACATAAGAATTTTAATAATTAAAATATTATACGTAAAATGTTTTAAAAATATAATTTAAAACTGTTTGTAACTGAATGAAAAATATGTATTACTTTACTTTTAAAATTTATTAGGAGTTGCATTTAATAAAATAATGTTTATCCTTTTCGTTACTACAATTGAATATATCCAACAGCCACAAAATGACTGAAAATCACAAGTGACTATAAGCATCCGCTACATAAATGGAACTAAAAGTTTAAAAAAATACTATTTGGTTGTGTAATGTAAAAATATTAATTATATTGTTCAACCCCTTAACGCACAGTTTTTTTTGAAAAAAATAGACCAGAAAAAATCAATTTTTATACAACGTATTACAACGCCGCTTGAATTATCTCGAATCTGCACAGTTTAGCTTGTTTAGCGCGCTCGAATTAACTCGAGCGTACAAGTTAAGGGGTTAATTAAAATGTTCTTGAAACAATTATGAGTCCAAACCATTTTGTTTTTAAAAGTTGTATCAAAACGACTTTGAGACGAGATCCATTAACCCGAATGATAAAGGCTTCGCGTACTTAATCTTCCCATAATTGGCGAATACAAGGCGCTCCATTCTACACGAGGGACTCCGTGACGAGGCGATTACACAGAAAGTGTTTAAATAACAAGAATTTTGCATTGATTTTAACTCAATAACTTTAATAAATTGCAAAAGAAATTTTAAATAAAGTGTATGTGCGTGTGTGTGTTACATCCTTATAAGAAAATACAAAGAATCATTTATTTTAATCTCTCTTTAACCTAAAAGTTCATGAGCGCAAACTATCTCTAATCTTTATTCGCGAACTAAAAATAGATACAACGCATATACACGACAATGCCTAAACAAAGAGCGCAGACGAAGAATAAGAATACAGAAAATCAATTAACTTTTATCTTTTTTTTTAAATTGTAATTTTTATTTAACTAATGTACGCTGATGGTGAAACTTGCAACAATTATAATGCTTTTCTAATATTTTATGAACTTTAACATAATACTAGGTGTGCAACTACGCTCCTGCTGTTTTTCAATAGATGACTCCGGCAGTAAGTACTAGTTGATTTCAACATCCAGAACGTCATGAAGCAAGCTTCGACATATGGTAAACAAATTGCTTTGACAAATTAATGATTTTGTTTCGGCTTTACATACTTTTCATACACTTTGGTTCATACACTTTTGGTTGTGTGAAAATGTCTCATTTTGTGCCAAATAATCGTCATATGCGGGAAATGTTACTTTTCTTCTTTCATTCGGAGAAAACGGCAGCTGAAGCACATCGGGAGCTCCAAAACGTTTAAGGAGTTGCTGCTCTAAGTAAAACAACGTGCCGTCATTGGTCCCGTCGCTTCAAAGACGGTGATTTTAACGTTGAATTGCAGGCATTGCTCGACAAGGATCTATGCCAAACGACAAATAAGCTTGCTTTAACATTAGGAGTTATCCACCAAGCCATTTTCAAGCGACAGCATGCATTGGGAATGATTTAAAAGCAGGGAACTTGGGTTCTTTATGATTTGAAGCCAAGGAACATTGAGCGTCGTTTTTTCGCCTATGAACAACTACTCCAGCGGCAAAAAAAGGTTTTCTACATCGCATCATGACAGGTGATGAAAAGTGGATTTATTGCAGCAACCCAAAGACAAGAAAGTCATGGGGACTGCCAGGTGATGCTTCTACGTCGACGGCTCGGCCCAATATTCACGCTACAAAGGTTATGCTGTGTATTTGATAGGACCAGGACGGTGTTATTTATTATGAGCTATTGAAATCAAACAAAACCATCACTGGACAACGGTATCGAATTATATTGATGCGATTGAGCAAGCCCTACGCGAAAAACAGCCACAATACGAGCAGAGGCACGAAAAAGTGGTTCTACTACACGACAACGCTCGGCCTCACGTTGCCGGACCTGCTGAAACCTACTTGGAAATGCTCAAATGGGAAGTCTTACCCCACCCACCGTATTCCCTAGATATTGAGCCGTTCGATTATTATTTGCTCCGTTTGATGGCACATGGTCTGGCTGATCAGCAATTCCGCTCATATGAAGATATCATAAATTGGCTTGATTCGTGGATAACTTCAAGAGATGAACGCTTTTACCGTAACGGTATTCTAGCTCTGCCAGAAAGATAGGAAAAAGTTGTAGCTAGCGAAGTGCAATACGCTGAATGATTCATTTGTAACTATTTTTTTACAATAAAGTTGCATTTTTATCAAGAAATATAGCAAAAACTTAGTTGCGCACCTAAAAATTCTTATTATAGCATCATAATTTTTCTCTTCGAGAACTTCGACACGAGACTCTAATGTCTCTGCCTCAAAATTATACGTTTGGTTCTTAATAAATTCTACTTTGATACACGCAATTGTTACATTATGACGTTAAAATAAATTTTTTTGAAGATAAAATTGGCTTTAATACTTCCGATAGTATTCAAATATTGTTGTGTGATCTCCTTTAACCTTTAGATCGCCGGAAGGACGCCATATGGCGTCAAATATTTTTGTATGATATAAGCTTTCAGTGATCACAAAAATCAATGAAAAAACGACTCGGAAGGTCTTTTGGAGCTGCAGATGATGAATCTGCTGTTAGATTTTGCGTCCCAAAAGCACATTCCTATGTCCCAAAATGCCCCAATATGCCTTAATTTTTTGGTGTTCATGAAAATCGATAAAAATATGACTCAAGGGGTTTTCAGGGTTTTCGATGGTGAATCTGCTATTAGATTTTGCAAATGCGTACTTCAGGAACCCCCTCATTTCCCAGAAAGCCCGAAAATATTTCAATTTTTCGGTGATCACAAAAATCGATGGAGACCCGACTCGGGGCGTTTTGGGACACGAAGTTGCGAAATCTGATTCCAGAATCGCGATCAGCATCCTCAAAAACCTATATAACGATAAATCATTCACCCATATTTGCAGCAAAATATTTTTGAGGTAACAAAAAGAAAGTGGTAATAAAAAAAATTTTTTCCGACGAGTCATTTAACGTAGGATAAGCTTTCTATTTTTTGACTATCTTAGTCATGACCTTTAAAGTAATTTTTAAGTTAACTATTTTTTATTTACTTTTAATATTACCCAGGATCGAAAAATTTGATGTAGTAAAAAGTGCTCTCTTCGCCCGTGCTTAATTTGCGTGAGTCCTTTCGGATTCGGAATGCTTGATTATCTATTATCTTTAAAATTTGTGGCCTTATTATTTAGTGCCTTTATTATTTATTATCATTAAATTTAATTCATCTTACAGTCAACACATCATAAACCTTACTAATTTTGATACATCGGTTTAAAAAATTGGAGACTTCCTATGCCAAAAGATAACCAGACCTTGTTCATGTTTAAATAGCTTTGGCTGACCTTCAAGATCAACGTGTTCTCATGACCTAAGTACATATTTAATCGTAAAATTTCCCGCTCTTTTGATTGCCAAAGTCAAAAAAGGAAGTTCCCATTTAAAAAACATGATCTGACCTTGAAATGACCTTGAAGGACATCGTCAAGGTCAAAATAGAGGTTACCATTGAATTCCTTGTTGAGAGTTACTCAAGGATTGATCTTGACCATTTTCTAAAATACCCCACCTTAGGAAATATACAGCCGTTCCGGAACTTTTGTGACACCCTGTACAGTAATGGAGAGTCTAAGCCAAGTGACGCGGGCTCTGATACTGACGACCAATGTTGTAACATTGATAATCATGATATAGAGTACATCCCCGGACATCAAGTGTTCTACGATAAAAATTGTTTTCCTTTAATCAAAACGTTCATTTCTAGATCTGGTATCTAGAAGAATATTAAATTTGTTGGCAATGATCCTATTTATTAGTTTAGATACTTATTTGATGAATATCTTGTTAACTTTATCTGTGTAGAAACAAATCGTTATCAAGAACAAAACCCAGTATATGAGCGTGTTTAAATGGCGCAATGGGCAGATGTTACATCAGATAAGCTTCTGAAGTTTTTTGCTTTGACTATTCTTATGGGACATATTCGAAAAAGCCGTCTTAAAGATTATTTAAGCACTAACCCAGTATTAGTCACACTAATATATCATCAGAAGATAACTGGCAATCGTTATCTCCAAATTCTTTGTTTCCTAAATTTTGAAAACAATTAAAATCAAAGCAAACACCCTGTAAGGAAGTTGAAATCTGTTTTAGATTATTTGAAAATGAAATTAAGTACTTGAGATCTAGGAAAAAAATTATGCATCGATGAAAGTCTTGTACTATAGAAGGGACAGCTAGAAGGTACATGCATACGCACGATTTTGTACATTAGTACTGCCAAAAAATACTGTCTCCTCATATCAGTGCGTAGCTAACCCAGAGAAACTTTATGAGGAAAGACATGGTCATCCCTCTTAAGACTCTTCACATATCGAACACAGGAGTTCTGTAACGTCTGGAGTCGTTTCTTCTGTTCTTGAGAAGCGTTCAGCAAGACCACCGAACAATAGTCCAAATGAGGAAAAAGCAGCGCCTCGGCGAGTCTCTTACGCAGCTCTTGGGATATATACGAGGGTCGTTTGAAAAGTCCGTGCAAAATCCGAAAGATGGCACCACCGGCGCGTATCGAGGTCATGTTTAGTAAGAAGCATCTCTTGAATGAACACACACCAAGTTGCAGCCATATTGGTCTATTTCTTTGAGTTTGGCATTCGTGTGAATCAAGGAAGTAGAGTGATTTTCAAGAAATGGACGAAAAAGAAATTGATTAAACATTACTTTATGAGAGGCAAAACGCCTCAGGAGACTAAAGAAAAGCTTGATAAACATTATGGTGACTCTGCACCTTCGATTAGAACAGTTTATAAGTGGTTTCAAAATTTTCGGACTGACCATATGGGCACAAGTGACGCTCAACGTTCTGGACGCCCTGTGTAAGTAACGACTCTAGAAATCATTGATCAAATCCATGATATGGTGATGGATGACCTGGAAAAGGGTAAAACTATTACAGGTGCATATTATTCATCGTTATTGGACCGTTTGAAAACCGAGCTGCAAGAAAAACGCTCGCGATTGGCCCACAAGAAAGTCCTTTTCCATCACGACAACGCACCAGCACACACGTCAGCAGTTGTGGTCGCAAAATTAATCGAAATAGGATTCGTTTCACATCCCCCCTATTCTCCAGACTTGGTTCCCTCGGACTACTATTTGTTCTCCAATTTGAAGAAATGGCTGGCGGGACAAAGATTTTATTTAAACGAGGAGGTGATTGCAGACACTAATGGATATTTTGCAGACTTGGACAAACCTATTATTTGGAAGGGATCAACAAACTAGAACATCGTTGGACGAAGTGTATAAGCCTAAAGGGAGACTCTGTCGAAAAATAAAAAAGGTTTACCCCAAACACGTAAGCAGTTTTTATTTTTGCACGGATTTTTTAAACGCCCCTCGTAAGTCCAAAAGAAGCCAAGACAATAAATGACTCTATTAAATCTTTAAGTAATGACATCTACGTGGGGTTCCCATAAAAGCTTGGAGTCTAGAAACATCCCAAGACTAGTGACAGTGTCAGAGAGAGGGATGCGGACGTCATCTCCAAGATGAATAAGGGCTTGCTCTTCATAGAGTTCTTTTACAAATCTTTGACAACCAAAATAAATAGCTTTAGTTTTATTAGTGTTGAGCCTTAGAGATGCATCCGCAGCCCAGTCCGACACTGCTTTAGCGGCTCGCCGAATCGCCTCCGTGCCCTGATTCAAACACTCAATAGAGAATTGTGTGTAAATTTGTAGGTTATCGGCATACAGAATATGCTGAATGCATTTCGAGTCAAGTACGTCACATAAGTCATTAATGTACAGACAGAAGTGATCCCAGGATAGATCTCTGTGGTACGCCGAGATTTGTACTCGGCCAACCAGAGTTGCCGGCTGAAGAAGTTACAGTTGACTGTAATCTATCAGAAAGATAAAAATTAATCCCCTTGAGAGCTGCCCTGGAAATCCCCATAGTCTGAAATTGTTTTAGCAACTGCACAGGACGTATCGTATCAAAAGCCTTACTAAAGTCAAACAACAATAGTAGCGTCATCATTTTTTTGTCAATACCACGTCTTATATCATCTGTAAGTTTGAGTAAGGCGGTTTGTGTGGAATTAAAGGGTCTAAAACCAGTCTGGAAGAGGTCGGGAATGCGAGACGCTGTCAGATACTCCTGCAATTGCTTATAGGCTAGCTTTTCCAGCACCTTAGAAAGAGCGCATAAAATCGCGATTGGTCTGAAATCTGACGTTGAAGATGGCGCTTTACATTTTTTTTAATGGAATGACGTGCGCTTTCTTCCAGATGCTGGGAAAGATGCCACTAGTAAAGGAGGGATCAAACAGCCGCACCAGAAAATTACTGATGACCGGTAGTGCGTAAACAACAACACTCAATGGAATGCCGTCAGCCCCCCCCCCCCCCCCGCACCTGTGACGAGAAGTGGAAGATCGCGAGAATAACGTCGTTAATATTGACTTGCTTAAAAGAAAAGCCCTCTGCAACTGACTTTCTAATGATATCCTCACGACGCTCTACCTCGTCACCTCAGTGAGATACCGACACATCAACAAAATGCTTATTAAAGTCATTGGGTGAAAAGCCACTCAATCTCTCCTCATGTTTGGGTATAAGCCCCAGACTACGAAGCTCTCGCCAGGCATTGTTGTTAGCAAGAGCATCAAACAGCCTGTTATGGTAAAACGCTATTCTCGCATTCTCTGTAGCTTCGTCTGTGAGTCTTCGCATGTCATGAAATTCATTGAGTGGTGACGTATTGTTCGTGCGTTTATATCGTCGGTATAGGGCGTCACGTTTCCTGTATAAGGGGAGGTTCTCATCTAGCGACCCAAAAATTACGTGATTTTCGCGATTTTTTTTCTCATGGAAGGAAATAAATAAAGTAGTCAAGTTTTTTGGTGCTTATTAAGTATGTTATTAACTACTTTTACAAATTTTTTTGAACAAAAATACCGAATAGTTTATTAGTTATATGCATTGAAAAATAGTCATCGAAAAAAAAGACACCTCCACGGGCGGCAAAGTAACTCATCCAATTTTTGTCTAAAATCAAAAAATCGGAGTTTGTTATAAACTAGAAGACATTTGCTGGATCTTGAACTAAAATCACGAAGAAAAGTTAAAAATTAACAAAATGGCGGACTTGCAATAAAAAAAAATATTTTTTTGCACTTTTTTTTGCTCTAAAAAGGAGGTCATTGCCGAAACTGAAGCCTATTTTGAAGCAAAGGATAAATCCTTCTATAAACATGCTATAGAAATGTTGGAAAGGCGTTGGAAAGATTGTATCACTCTAAAAGGAGATTATATTGATGAATAAAAATGATTTTTGAAAAAAAATCTTGTTTTCGTTGTTAGTCTCGGGACTTATTGAACGATGTGTTAGTACGTAAAAAGACGACTTCGGTTTTTTGACTATAACTTTAAAAATAGATTAAATTCGGCAAAACGGGTTTTATGAGCGTATTCTAAGAGACATTCGCCAACTTTTTAAGCAAAAAAAAAAAATCGATTTTTTGGTCGTGCTTGATGAGAACCTCCCCTAAGTGAGCCAAATCTGCATCAACCCATGGAGATCGTCCCTTTTTCATTGAGATTGTTTTAATCGGAGCAAGATCATCTATTGCCGCCATTAGGTTGGTACAGAGATGGCTCAACGATCTGTCTATGTCAAGAATCTCATCTGTGAACGACGACCAGTCACAGCAAGCTAAGAATAAGGTTAGAGCATTGGGTGAGATGTTTTTAAAATTTTGGTATGTATACGAATTGTGAATTAGCTGAAAACTATTGTAAGAGATAGCGACTGTGATTATATTATGCTTACTGTGAAATGGTGCCGGCATGTTGAGACTATCAGTGACGCTGTCATTGTCATCTACATAAAGTACGTCAATCCAGGAGCGAGACGTGGGTGTGATGTGCGTTGGGCCATGCTGAATTAGTTGCAGAGAGAGTTCAGCCGCCAATTTGTGTACAAATTTAGCGCCATCACTTTCTCGAAGAAGATCGGCATTCAGATCACCCATTATGATTTTATGACTATAGTTAAAACAGGAAGTACGTAAATTAGTTGAGAAATTATCATTTTTTTGGAACGCATTTTGGGTGATCTGTAAATGACGGCCACAAATACTGGAGGTGAATCATTGTATTCAACATTGCAAAAAATGTATCCTAGGATATCGGGTTTGCCCTTTTGTTCAGTTTCTGAAGAAGAAAAGATTTCACATTTAAGATAATTTCTGACATAAAGAGAAACACCTTCTCCATTGGTATTGCGATCTTGTCTAAATAAGTTAAAACCCTTGATCTGAATGACGTCATCCAGCAAGTTCGAATCCAGCCAGGTCTCAGCCACACCGAAAAGGTCAAAAGAGTTATTGTCCATTAGAAATTGACGAACTTGCTCAATATGCGCTCTTAGTGAGTTTACATTGAGAAAGCCCGCTCGCAGTACCCCATTGACTCCCCGGTGCCCTACAGCAGTACCATTGTCTAGTCAAACTTTATTTTTATTATCTTTATCTTTATTTGCAGCTTTGTTATTTTTCTTTTTAGGATTTTTAATTTTAACAGTGCTATTTTCAATTTCGCTAGGATTATTATTGCTTTTGATGTCGGTATCTGCTGCATTATTTACGCCCTCTGGAATACTGTCAACTGCAACGCATGTGTCAATATTATTATTAATATTAATGTTATTTATTTGAATACTAGAATCACTGGTAATTGATGATGAGAATAGTGTAAGTAATTCAGATACAGAGGAAACGCAATAGGCTTTGTCTCCATCCACCTTTCTATATAGAAATCTACCTTGACCATGCCAAACATACTTTAAACCGAGCTTTTTGGCTAAAATTTTTATTTGTTTAAATTCATTATATTTTGTCATTTAAATATTCATTAATAAAAATTTTAGAATTTGCCAAGATAGAAACATTGTCAAGAATAGGTGAATGAAGATCTCGCATACTAAGAGCAATAATTTTTTGTTTCGCTGACAAGACTTGCGATACAAGGTGACTGCTGGAGAGCGTAACCAATAGAGAAGTGTAACGTCGGTACACAACCTCCGTTTTTTTTCTCGTGTCAGCCGATAAGTTTCTTCTGTGCCTTTCCTACCACGATGAAGCCCCCTCCACTGACAGACCGTTGTGACAATTAACCTAAACTCAAACCGAGAGTTGAATAGCCGCTCTCGTTAGACTCAATTTGACTACGATGCAATTTTTTACAAACAATCACACACAAGTAATCAAAATCATGCATACTTCAGCTGAAAATAATGTTCTTCTTTCTTAGTCGGTCAATACGAATTTTATTGACATTCGACGTACAAATTTTTGCAAAGTAATTTTTTCTTGAATAAGCATCTATAGCGTAATTTGGGACACCGCGCAATAACCTGGAATGTCACGAATTCTTCTTGCAAAACCCTCATAATAATTATTTTTATAAATAATTAATTAGGTACACAAAATTTTAAAAATAAATAACTAATTTAAATTAATAGGCCAATGTTCGGCTGTTACATGCATCTATTTTAAAAACATTCTTCTAGTAATATTTTAATTTATACGGCTATTATTCGGCGGCAATTCAACTATCCTATTTATTATTATTTCACTATTTTATAGTAAATATTTATTATTATCATACTATTTTATATATCTTTAATAACTGTCTGCGACATGCGTTTTTATAAAAATAGTTGCATTTTGTAATTAAAATTAATTCTTCGATTAACTCCCTACAGAACAATTATTTTCATATTATTACTGGTAATTACAATATTAATTTACAATTGCATTGGCATATCGTATATCTATTAGATCAGTCCATTAATTGAAAATTATAACTTCTAAAGAATGATTATTTAAACTATCATTCTACAATTATTTCTTTTTTTGTAATAATAGATCACTCGTGTCCATAGTAGCAATCTTTTTTTATTATTTAAATAATCATTCTTTATCTAAAATTCATTATGTAAATTAATCACTTAAAATGCGACAAAAAACTTCGTTCTTTTTTGTAATATGCGTTAAATTTTAAATGGCACACGATCATACAATTTAAATTAACATAATTCTATTGTAAAATAGCAAATAATAAACCTATGTAAAAATTCCGCAAAAACGAATCATCTCTCTCTCTCTCTTACTCGCTCTCCCTCCTAAGAGGCACGCCTTTGCAGTAACATTTAGCGTCCACCCACGCTAATTTTCGAACAATCGGATTGGCACAAAGGCATCTCCGAATAAGTGTATAAAATGGCGCGGTCAATCCGCAGAGAACAGTCTCGGGGACACACTCGGGCTCGCCCGGAGTCTCGGGCTCACCTTGAGTATGGAACTTACCTTAGCAGACCTCAGGCAGCACTTGAGGGAAACATTACTACGCATCATCTACACGGGCAGACTTCAGGCAGCACTCGAGGGAAACATTACTAAGGAATCATCTACACAATTACAAGGAAGCAACTACGAAGTAACTACGACAAGCAAACTATTCAATTTTTTAAATAAATAACAAGAAGAAGACGACAAGGAGTGAGCTACAGCAACAGAAAGAGAGAGAGAGAGAGAGAGAGAGAGAGAGAGAGAGAGAAAGAGAGGATTTATCACAGCAAAATACAAAACCAATAAAAAGTGAGTTTAAATTTAAATTTTGTATGGTATATTTTGTTTTCTTTTTCTTCTCTATACTCTTATCTATTCTATATCCTCCCAAAGGTAGACTTAGCCTGAGTTTCGGCTAACTACCTTTTACCTAATATCACATCGGTTAGGTCCTTATCTAGAGCGGCGTAGCTGGCCTGAGTTTCGGCCTAGACGTGCGTGCAGTCCCGAACTACACCGCCGCATCCTCAAAAGAAAGAAAAGATAAAGTTTCGAATCTCCTTAGCCATTCCGAGCCCGTAAGCTTGACTGCTTAGGCTCAAAAAGGTAACTACGAGTTTGCGTTACTCAAATTAACGCATGGTGGCATCGCAACCAATGTTACAGAAGAGACACCCCTCGAAACGTCTCCAATTTTTGCTCACTAGATAAATTCGGTAGATAGTATATTATCCGTTGTGATATTGGGCAAAACCGCGCTGAGGACGGCCGGAGCAAAGGCCCGAGGAGCAACATTAGCAGCAGAGCAGTCAATTGCACCTGAGATCACAATCCGGTTATCCTCAGCAGCACATTTGGTCACAATGTGTACATCAGGCTTATTACAGGTAGTCGCTGTTACTGAAGTACTATCTTTACCTATTCCTGTTACATTTAATTTTGAGTCCACGCCAGTTTTAATATGCATCAAATTAGAGACGGTCTGTACCACGGTCGCTACATTAGAGATGAATAGGAAGATTGCCAGAGACATGGTAAAAATGCGAGAAAACTTTTGCGGGCCAGAAGCTGCTGCCGCCTTACGGTCTAGCAGCGAACTGAGTTGCACATTAGAAAGAAAAGAAACATTTACGCGCATGATAGAAAGAGAGAGAACGTTTACGCGCATAATAGAAAGAGAAATAACGTTTACGCTACTTATGATAAAAAGAGAGGAAGCGTTTACGCGTATAATAGAAAGAGAGGGAACGTTTGCGCGCATGATAAAAAGAGGAGGAAAGTTTACACGCATATTTCGTGTAAACGCAGCAAATGTGCGCAGCCTCAGAAGAGCGTTTTGATAGACCACGGAAATTGAGATTTTTTTTTTACCAAATCAAAACCATTGTCATAAAAACTTTTATTCGATATGAAAAGAAACTCCCGACAACAAAATTATAATAAAACAAAACTTTTATCTGACATGAAAATAAAGAAAAAAGTAAACGTTAATAAAAAATTTTAATAATAAAAGAATTCTCTAAAAAGTAAAAAATAAAATATTAATTTTTTAATTGAATACTTGAAAAATAAACTTAAATTTGAAATTTATATAAAAAATACACAGACATATAATATAAGCGTATCACATAAATAATATTTTATTACGATTTTCAAGGGGTCTGTCTAGTAGCTCGCGCCGAAAAAAACGCGATTTTCGTGATTATTTCTTGGGATACTGGATAAAGGTAATGATATCAAAGTTATTAGGCTTAGTAAATACACTCTTGAAATACATAAAAAAAATTGTTTCTTTTATTTTATACATGTATTATGACCTAAAACGTCAGCCAAACGCAACACCTCGAAAAGTAGGTAGGTCCGCCTTGTTGATAAAATCTCGGAGCTGTGTTGTCTGAAACAAAAAAATCAAAGTGCTTTAGGTTTGGTATGACAATGGCTATGTCCCCTATGAATTTTATTCAATTATTTTAAAAAATAAAAAAATGGTGAAGAAAAAACAAAAAATTTTCAAAAAACCGGTTTTTTTTCGCCGATTTTTGAAAAAAAAATATAGTAAAATTCAAAATTTTTGAAAAAAATTTATAGGGGACATAGCGATAGGTTTAAAGAATATGTGGTTCAAATTTCATAAGGATCGGTCATGTAGTTTCGAAAATTTCATCAACAAGGCGAGTAAAAACGTTGTTTCGAGAAAAACGCGTTTAAATTTTTTTTTACATGAAATTCTTAAAAAAAAATTACTTACACCTAGTCAGCGATGCCTGGACCGTACAAAATTCCTTCAGATTGTTCGAAGAGTTGACTTTCTTCCAATCTTTTCTTTCAAAAGTGAGTTACTAGACAGACCCCTTAAATAATTATTAATTAAATTATTTTTTCGGCTGCAATGTGTAATGTACTTGCGTATAAAACGCCATTTTATTTATTAAAATATTTAATAAAAAGTAATTACAATTAATTTCAAAGTAGCTAAAGTAAATAGAGTTTTCATGTTGATATTTTATTAGTTGATTATTATAATTGAATTACAAATAATTAGCAATTAACTCAATAATTATTCACTAAGTTACGTTACGGAAAATTAGATAAACGAATGTCAATTCTTGAAATGAGATAGTAACTGCTTCCGCTAGCCATGCGGATTCAGTTATTTTCTTCTACTCCTGAGATTCGAGATCGAATCCTTGTGGTAAAAATTTTTTTTATTTTTTTCAATATTTAGATATTCAAACAAATGAAATTCTAATGTCGAGAAGTATAAAATTTTAATTAAATAATACTTTGATTACAAATTTTATTTTATTTTCATCTTTCAGGTTTGCTAATTTAAACTATTAATTTACATTGCTGAACAATCTCCCGACATATTTAAGGGTCAAAAATAATTTTCAATAACTATTTTACTGTTGAAAGAATCGTTTTATGTAACAGAGCATTTTATATAATGTAACGAAGCATAAATATTCTTTATAAAAATTCACTTGTGATTTAATTATCAAAAGTCTAAAAAATATGTAACATTTAATATTAATGTATCAAAGCGTTCCTGTAGACACAAATAAATTATTTATATAATTTAATATTGTAATACTGTTTTTTTTAAATATTCCGTTCGTTGTAGTAATGTTAACTAACAAGGACTCGCAGTAAATGGGTCTGGTGAATTTTCTTTTAACAAAGCTTGAGCTTGAGGTTTATCACAAGGTGAAACGGGCAATTTCTGGTAATCAATACAATTATTTAAAATTAAAATTTTTATGTAAAACAATATTTGTAAATAGTTTAGAAATAATTCAAAATATTGTAAAATATTGTTGATTTCTTTTCATTTTTAATATAAAGTCTCAAATCCAAGACTCAAGTAACAGTATCTTGTAATTGACCTAACTAAATGTAACTTCTCGACATTAGAATTTCATTAGTTTGAATATCTAAATATTGAAATAAATAAAAAAAATTGTTACCACAAGGATTCGATCTCGAATCTCAGGAGTTAAAGAAAATAACTGAATCCGCATGGCTAGCGGAAGCAGTTACTATCTCATTTCAAGCATTGACATTCGCTTATCTAATTTTCCGTAACGTAACTTAGTGAATAATTATTGAGTTAATTGCTAATTATATGTAATTCAATTATAATAATCAACTAATAAAATATTAACATGAAAACTCTATTCACTTTAGCTACTTTGAAATTAATTGTAATTACTTTTTATTAAATATTTTAATAAATGAAATGGAGTTTTATACGCAAGTACATTACACATTGCAGCCGAAAAAATAATTTAAGCAATAATTATTTAAAAATAGTAATAAAATATTATTTATATGATACGCTTATATTATATGTCGGTGTATTTTATATATAAATTTCAAATTTAAGTTTATTAAAGTATTCAATTACAAAATTAATATTTTACTTTTTACTTTTTAGAGAATTCTTTTATTATTAAAATTTTTTATTAACGTTTACTTTTTTCTTTATTTTCATGTCAGATAATAGTTTTGTTTTATTATAATTTTGTTGTCAGGAGTTTCTTTTCATATCGAATGAAAATTTTTATGACAATGGTTGTGATTTGGTAAAAAAAAAAACTCAATTTCCGTGGTCTACGAGGTCTGGCTATTAAATAACGAGACTGCGCGCCTAGAGGGCGCCGTAGAGGGGTGGGGAAAAAAACGAGTAGTGCGTTGGGTATCTAGATATCTTGTCTATGCACGTACCAAAACACGTTCTCGTCACTATTATTGTATTTGTGCAGTAGCGATTTGAAACGAACGTGTTTTTTTCTCGTGCCGAAAACCATGTGTGACGAAAAACAGGAGCAACGTATCAATCTCAAATTTCTCGTTAAATTGAAAAAAGCTCCGACTGAGTGCTGTAAATTGTTGCAAGAGGCCTATGGGGACAATTCTCTATCTCGTGCGCGTGTTTCTGAGTGGTGTAAGCGCTTCAGTGAAGGCCGAGTCAGCACTGAAGATGACCAACGCCCAGGTCGCCCTGTCGCTCCGTTGTCCGTGTTTCAACTCTGGAAACAGTGACCAAAATCAACCAAATTGTGCGTGCAGATCGTCGAATGAGCATCCGGATGATTGCCGAGGCTGTAAACGCCGATAAAGAAACGGTTAGACAAATTTTACACGAGGAATTACACATGACAAAAGTCTGTGCGAAGTTGAAGTTCCTTGAAAGGTTAAAAAAAGATTCCGGACTGATGGAAAACATTATTACTTGCGACGAAACGTGGATTTTTCAATACGATGTTAAAACAAAGCGGCAATCGATGCATTGGAAGACGCCTGAATCGCCCAGAATCAAAAAAGCAAGGATGTCCAAATCAAAATTCAAGGCAATGTTGATCGTTTTTTTCGACATTAACGGTATCGTGATGACTGAATGGGTTCCAGAGGGTCAGACTGTCAAACAGACTTACTATTTGTCAGTTTTAGTAACACTGCGAGAACGAGTTCGTAAGAAACGGCCCGAGTTGTGGAAGAACAACTCGTGGATTTTGCACCAGGACAACGCACCTGCCCATAACGCGCTATCTGTGAAGCAATATTTGGCCGGTAAGCGCACTCCAGTGCTCGAACACGCGCCGTACTCGCCAGATTTGGCACCGTGCGACTTTTTTTTGTTTCCCAAGATAAAATCTGCTTTGAAAGGGACCCGATTTGAGTCGATGGAAGCGATAAAGCAAAAAACGGCAGAGCTCCTAAAGGCCCTCACCAAAGAAGACTTCCAGCACTGCTTTGATCAATGGAAGAAACGTATGGAAAGGTGTGTGGCGAGGGAAGGGGAGTATATTGAAGAGGAGCAATCGAATGTAGAATAATTTTTATAATAAAACCCTTTTTCGTAACCAGTCTCGTTATTTAATAGCCAGACCTCGTATTAAAACGCTCTTCTGAGGCTGCGCACATTTGCTGCGTTTACACGGAATCTGCGTGTAAACGTTCCTTCTCTTTCTATTATGCGCGTAAACGTTCTCTCTCTTTCTATCATGTGCATCTCTCTTTCTAATGTGAAACTCAGTTCGCTGCTAGACCGTAGGGCGGCAGCAGCTTCTGGCGCGCAAAAATTTCTTCACATTTTTACCATGTCTCTGGCAATCTTCCTATTCATCTCTGGCTACACCAACTGTCAGTTCACTAAAATTTTTTTGGACAGAATCGAATTCAGAGTTTATATGGTTCAGAAAGTCGACATGTTGTGATTTGATAGTATTCGCCATATGTTTTTCGGTCTTGGAGAAATGAAGATCAATAATATTTTCAAGTTTTGTTATTCTTTCATGCAGATTACTATTCATTTTTAACAGCTCTGATTGACTCGAATGAACTTTAGATAGCACAATGGTCTGATTCCGGATGAGTGAAGCAACATTTTGGAGATCTTTTGTTATTAATTTAAAATATGTTTCGAAGTCAATCAGTTTTTTGACTGGATCTAGTAAATGCTCCATTTTTTTTAATTATTGCTGTTCCAGGATCAGTCAGAGCTGTGTTTAGCTGCATACAAAAATTAGTAATTGGAACAGATGATGCAGCCATCGCGATGAAACTCTTTCACTGCGTTGGTGTATTATTTATTACGTGATTGGTATTTATTTCAGCGACTGGCGTCAAGATGGTCATCGGTATACTAGTAATCGCCCTACTGTTTCGGCTACTACTGATTGATGCTGAGTGTCCGCTTTTCCGATTATTAATGGTGATTATACAATTTTCACAAAGTAGTATTGCGTTCTTATTACTGCCTATACCACGGGAAGTAAAATTATGGCAAATGTCATGATATTTTTTATTACATTTTGCACAGATATTTAAAACTCCATGTTTTCTATTAATTTTTTTAGATTTAATGCTGGCAATCGGAGCCATGTCAATAGTCGGGATGTGGCGTACGTATAGTCAGTCAGTAATCCGAGTATAGTCAGGCAATGATGCGACTCAACCAACAATCAGTAGAGTAGCCTTATAACAGGTCATAACAAAAAATAAATTAATTACAATTTTAGAATAAAATATAATTTATAAATTAATAACAAAACTTGCATAGACTAATTTTATAAAAATTATAAATTTAATAAAAAAGTAATATGTTTAAATAAAATTAAATTTCTCTCCTCAAATTTAAGTTTAAAATTTTTCGTGCGCTGCGGTTGATTGTTTAAGATGGTCGTTGGCGTAGAGAAAGGTTAGCGTGGCAGTGTAGCCACACACTTAAATTAAAATTCGCGCTAATAATACTTGTAGCTTTAAACTAACCTCCAAAAACTCCAAACCAAGCACGCAAATAAATTGATGTTTTAAACGGAGTCTAACGTTGATCACAAAAAAATTAATGTTTCAGCGTGGATTCGGATAAAAGCACATGCAAGTAGTACCTGCAACAAGAAGCCCGAAGGCAGCAACAAGAAGCCCGAAGGCAGCAAGCGGCAGAATATTGTTTCTAAAATAGAGTAAATCAAAAGTTGACGGCCACTACTCACGAGAGGGAGAGAGAGGGAGAAAGAGGGAGAGAGCGAAAGAGAGAGAGAGGGAGAGAGAGAGTGAGAGAGATAAAGAGTACACCACTAAACAGCTGAATGGCGCGGCGCGCGACCGACTTTCTTGTTTACTATGGCTCGCGCAATCAGCTGATACCGTGTAGGCCAAGGGGCTAAGGCAACATCGGACAGAGACCCAGCCAGTTAAAGCAAGACTAAGCAGAGACCCGGCCAGTTAAGGCAAGACAAAGCAAACAGCCGGCTAATCAAGGCAAGATCAAACAGAGACTTAGCCAGTTAACGTAAAACCAAGCAGAGACTCGGCCAGTTAAGGCAAGATCATCTATCGATGTGAGCTGTACTTTTAGCTGAGGCGGGATGAAAAGAGTTATTTCAGGCAAAAGATGTTCAAAAGTTGCTCCATCTTCTTGAACACACACGTTGACTTGTTTTCGGAAATGCGATATCGTTTTTAATAACACGTACAGTCTGTCAAGTAAGAGCGTGGTCGACTTCACCGACAGGCAATGAAGGATTTAGCTCTAATTCTTCCGCGAGCTGATAGAAAAAAGCTTTGTCCTTGATGCATTGTCAACAAAGATTCAGTTGTCGTTAATCTTTTGAAAGAGAATCACGTAAAACGCCATGAGGGCTAAGTACGCGTCGCGCTACGAGGCTGTGTTCCTTTGCATCCACCCGAAAGGTCCCAAAATGTCGCAATCAGCGGCTGCTAAATATATGAGAAAGTCAAAGGCATTTGTACAGAAGTGGATACAGCGATATAAAGTGGCTAAAAATGTCGATGATTTACCAGAACGTGGCTCGATAGGAAAAGTGAACAAAAAAAATGAAAAAAGAATAGTGAATCGGTTTTCGCGGAATCCTGCTTTAACACTGCGGCAAGGACAAGCAAAATTAATGGCAAAAGGTTTAAATGTATCCTACGAAACTATCCGAACCCATCTTCGTACTCATCATCTGAAATGGCGCAACACAATGAAGAAGCCTCTGTTGACTGAAAAACATGTGACAAAGCGACTCGCTTGGGCGCATGAGAATATTGATAGAGATTTTGAAAATGTCATTTTTACTGATGAATGTTCTATATGGGCATGTTTTGTCCTCACGCGAGCCTGGTCAACTTCCACCAATAGGCTTGTTCAGCGGACCGTAAAACATGGAATAAAGGTGCATCTTTGGGGCTGCTTCTTAAAGCAGGGATTCAGCACTTTGCACCTCTTTACTGACAACCTAAATGCCGAGAAAATGATAAAAATCTACAAAAAGGCTTAACTGCCATCTGCCAAACGATGGTTCATCACAAAAAATGAAGATTGGATTCTGCAGGAGGACAACGATCCTAAACACCGCAGCAAGCTCTGTACTCAGTGGAAGACTCAATCTGGCATCGTTACATTGGATTGGCCATCGCAGTCGCCCGATGCAAACCCTATTGAAAATGTGTGGGCATATTTCAAACGGAAGCTTCGTGGAAGACGCACATACACTTTGAAGCAGTTGTCTTACGAAATTCGTCGGATCTGGAGATCCTTGCCACTAGAATACGCCGTCAAATTAGTAGAAAGCATGCCTCGGAGATGCCAGGCAATTATCGACGCTGGTGGTGACTGGACACATTATTGACCGAATCGCATCATTGTTTGTAATGTGTACAATGTATATATAAATATAAAAGTTTCATCAAATAAATTTTTTTATAAATTAACACGACCACGCTCTTACTTGACAGACTGTATCGCGGTATGGTGTTACATGCATTCCGAATCCTCACCTACATATCTTCTCTTGTCGTTGGTATGGTTCTATGGACCTCATTTTCCAGAAAGCCCCATAAATAAAAGTCAAGCTATGTAAGGTCTGAAGACTTAGGTGGCCATTTTCCGGGATCTCCTCTATCTATCCATCGATTGTTGAATCTTCCATCTATATCATTTCTAACAATGATTTTCCAATGTGGAAAAGAACCCTATTGTTGTAGCAATAATCTATTTCTCGTATTAAGGTCAACTTCTTCAAGCAGAACAGGAAGTTCATCCCTTATTAACTGCAAATAAGTTTGTCCGTTAACGTTACTTTCAAAAAAGTTAGGGCCAATTAAATAGCCACTAACGATTCCGCACCACACATTTAAACTCCAGCGATGTTGATGGCCAACCTCTCGCATTCAGTGTGGGTTAACTGGAGACCAAAAGTGACAATTACGGCGATTTAAAACGACAGTACTTTTAAATGTAGCCTCATCGCTGAATATAACATATTTGAAAAAATTATCATCATTATTGACTAGCTGCGTCACCCATTGATAAAAAATAAGACGTCTTTGATAATCCTCAACCGATAAAGATTGGTACAATGATATGTGATACGGATGGCACTTTACATTTTTAGATATCTGCTGGCTGTTGGTTTGTTACACCAAGCTCTCGTTGAATTTGACGCAAACTTATCTGAGGATCCAGGTGCACCATGGCTAATACCGCTATCATTTGAGGATTATTAGCATAATCTAGTATTGCGCGTGAGGCAATACTAATTGCTCTTTACTCGCCAGGGACCTCTCCGCTATAATTATTATATTTTGTATTATTCTGTTGCAATTTCTTATTAAATAAGCTTTTAACACTCAGCAGGTGCGTGTTTCTTATTTTAATTCCCTTTAGCGTCCCTGTCCCGAATACCGCCGCCTCCGCGGGTGTGCCAACTGGTTGTTAGCACACAAACTGAGCAGCCGAGCCCGGGGGAGCAACGTCGGCAGCGGGGCCTTAGACTAGGCCCCTCACACGTAAGTAAAGCAGGATCGGAGGAAGATCCCGCGTTGATAACAGGTCGGCATTGCATGCGGGTGTCATAGCACCTGCGGCTAACGTCTGCCGACACCCGCGGCCACATTGGTGGATTCAGCGACCTGACAGGCCCAATCCGGGGCCTGCCTACAGTGCGTACGTGCAAGGGAGAATCTCGCACGTGCTCTAGCCATTTACAACCGTTACAATGTCTAATTTTGTAGAAGTTAATTAATAGTGAAAACTAATTGGAAAACATTAACTGCTTTTTCATTTATTTTTTTTATTATGCGTAACTAAACTAAGGGGATCATTATTATTTGTCTACTGTTAGAAGAATGCTAACGGAATTATTAAGTATCAAAATTAGGATTAGAAGTTTAAGTTCCTTATTAAAAAAATGTAACATGACCTTCAAATAGCCTTTAAGGTCATGATCAACGTCATGGTCAATGTCGTAGTGAAAGATATCTCATGTAAGTTTTTTGCCTTTTTTAATATCCATGACCAAAGGCAGAGACTTTCCTTAAAAAAAATTAATTTGAACTCAAAATGACCGCGAAGGTTATGGTCAAGATCATAACTGTTTGGATGTGAAATTTTCTGCTCTTTCTTTTTCCTGAGTCAAAGTTAAGATTTTCCGTTTAAAAAATTAAATCGACCTTCAAATAAACTTGAAATTTGTAGTCAAGGTCATGGTCAAGGTTATATTAGGAAGTAAAATTTTCTGTTATTTCGTTTTTCCGGGTTAAAAGTAAAAGTTTTTATTGCAAAAACTAATTTAATCTTTAAGTGACCTTGAAGGCCATATTTATGGTCATAGTCAAGGGCACAGTTAGATCTCCCCTTCAAAATCTAACAACTTCTGTCTGAAAACTTTTTTCTTAAAACCTTCAATTCTAGAGATATATGCATCCATTTTTTTAAAATGGGACACCCAGTATAACCCAGTATTATTAAGAAACTGACGATAACGAAATTAAGAAAAATAAAGAAATAAGTAAATGTGCTATATTATCGACTAGAGATGTTGATGTTGACTGTATTAATAGAGAAATCACTAATTTATTAGAATGCACTAACGAACGCATTCATACTGCCATTGATACTCCTACTAATAATAATAGTGAATTGGACGATCTTATTTACCAGAATATTTAAATACGTTAAACCCATTAAACTTACTGTCCTATCAATTACGTTTGTGAGAAAACTTGTATGGTTATGTTGATTAAAAATATAAATATTAATGAAAGATTACGTAATGAAACAAGACTACAAATTGTAGATTTATCTACTCATTTATTGTGTAAAATTTTAATAGGTGATGTATCAAACGATATTGTCTCTTTAAATCGCATTACTTTGTATAGTAAAACTGACTATCCGTTTTTATTTAGAAGATATTTAAATTAGCTTTTTCCATGAATATTAACCCATTAAGGGCTGAGAAGAAACTGTCAATGGTGTAGCTTTAGATAGTATTTCAAACGTGGCGTAGGATTGAAAATAGCCAAAAACTGCTATTGGTTCAATTGCTTTTAAATTCAAAATGGCGGACCACCAATTATAAATTAACTTAGTTTTCTATCAAAATTTATTTCTAGGGGTTCTCTGGCTCGCTAATGCTGAATCCGTTGTAAGAATTGCGAAATTTCACATAGCTGATACAATATGGCCACTCATTTTTTGGATAAAATTTGGTTGCCGTAAATAACTGCATCCTATTTGTTCCAATCATGTATCAGATGATCCGTTTTAGTTTAGTTCGAGGCGTGACAATATTATATAAACAAACCAATGATAAAAATCCGTACATAAGTCCCGATTCAAATATGGCGGATCAATATGACTGATAAAAATTTTGGAATTTAATTCTTTTTCACAATAAATATTACATGAGATTATTCTAAAATGTCGATCACGATTTTTATGTTGGAGTCACAGAATTCAATATAAATATGAGTCTGAAAAATATATTTCTATTATAGATGTAAATACATATATTTATGGAAGTAAAAATGAAAAAGGTTGCATTTGACTTATCCTTGAAATATAAATAGTTCACGATATGTAAAGCTCTATTCAAATTTTAACTTGTTGCTGAAGGCTCTATCGATTTTTATTTAGATTATTCATATTTAAATACGTAGTGGGTCACTGTTTTTGAGGTAAAGTTTTTGAGATCTAATTACGAGTTACTTTATGTGTAATTTTGCAATCGTACCGTTGAAAACCTCTTGATTAGACAAAATTCTGTTGCTATTATATATTCTGCGCTTGCCATAGTTAAGCTACAGCTCTTAAACATGACGCGTTTACAGAAATTCATTTTATAAATAAAAATTTTGCTATTCATAAAATTGTTCTTACATGTTTTTACATGATTTACATTACTGTTAATTTCTTTTTGTAGTATCGTTCTTACAGTATTTCATTAGCACTAATTCTCAAAATCTATATAGGAAGTGTCGAAGTGTTCACCTTAAGTAGAAGACTTAGAGAATTTTGTCAATGATAGTGAAAGTGTTTATAGGATTCACATTGACATTGCATTTATACTTGATGAAGATCACGACAGTGAATCAGATGACTATTCTGATTTAGAAATCGACCACATATCACCAGAGACTTCTCTTCCTTATGGCTCATACAAACATGTCGTCAGTTAATATACTAAAATGCAAAAATTATTAGAGCCCAATCATATATACGATTGGATAACATGTGTATTAAAAAATAATACTCAAGATTTGACGAATGAATTATTCTTGTCTGAAAATGTCTTAGAAAATTTTATGTACAAAAATGCCTATGAGCTGTTTCACCTGTTCTTCACCAATCAAATGAAGGGATACATTATTGAAGCTACGCAAGAAAATGGTTCCGAGATGATTGAGCGTGATTTAAATGTATTTCTGACTATAATTATGATCTTATTCTTCAACATTCGCAAGAGTGAAAATCATTATTGGTCAAATAAAAAAACTTTAAAGTGTAGTATTATAAAGTTATTGATGCCAAGAGATAAATTTAAAAAATAAAGCGAGAAATTAAATATTATAAGAATAGAGATTATAATGAGAAAGATAAAGTGTGGAAAGTGTGAAGGTTATATAATATGTTTCGAGAAAACCTTACACAGTTTGGTTGGTTCAAGTGCAACTATTCCATCGATGAAATCATGATTAAATATTTTGGACGATTAGCTTTTAAACAATGCATTCTAAATAAGCCTATACGATTTGAGATAAAGTTATGGGCCATTTGTTCGTCAGGTAGTTTCCTCTTCGATCTTGATATTTACACAGGTAAATGCGGTAAGACAAACGATAAAACATTGGCTAGTATTCCACTTGGTTACAGGGTAGTTATCGAATTGATTCAAAATTTCTTAAGAATGGTTACTCGTGAACAACTTGAAAACTTTCATCTTTATTTTGACAATTTCTTTTGTTCACTAGATCTTCTAATTCACCTAAATAAGATAGGTCTCGTAGCTACCGGACTTGTTAGAAAAGATCGCATAGAAGTTGATACTAGTATGAGTACGAACGTATCGAGAGGAACACTCAGCAGCTTTTTCGATGATCGTCTAAAATAAATTGCATCACAATAATGGACTCGTAACCTGTCACCGTACTGTCTATGACTCACGGCATCGAATCCAAGGTTGAAATGAAAAGATGGGATAAATCTCAAAAAGCTAAACTGAATGTAAATTTTCCTAACGCGTTTTCAAAGTACAATGCTTATATGAGCGGTGTAGTTATACATAACGAACATTGTAATAATTTGATATCCTGCATTAGAAGTAAGAAATGGACATGGTGTCTATTTGTACAACTGATCCAAGCAGCTTTAACTAATGCACTCGTTTTATACAAGAATCTTCGTCCGGGAGAAAAGAAAGGTGCTTTGGGTATCGTAGAGGAGGTAGTAGATTATTTAATCAATGAATTCAATTGGCCAGAAAAAGTTCGTACAACGACAATAAGTTCTCTTGATACGCATATAGATCACAAAATTATAGTAGGAAGAAGGGAGTATTGTGTTTATAAAACAAAAGGAGGTGAGCAATGTTTAATAAGAACCGAAAAATTATGTACCAGGTGTCAATTACATCTCTGTAAAAACCAAATACTTAAACATCTTTCTTCAGTCAATAAGTGTTAGATTCTGAAAATTACAAAATAAAATCAGCCCTTATCAGGGCTAAATGATATACAAATCCGACCGAGCTACCTCCACGAGATGTATATTGGGTAATGCGAAAGCCGGCGGTATCATCGGTAAAATCTTGAATTCTGTGATTTTAACACATAAATCTTCATCAGCATCTCAGAAAACCCCATGTAATATTTATTGTGAAAAAGAATTAAATTTCGCCATCTTTGAATCGGAACTTGTGTGCGGGTACTTATCATTTGTTTGTTCACATAATATTGTCACGCCACAAACTAAACTAAAATAGATCATCTAATCCATGACTGAAACAAATAGGGTGCAGTTATTTACGGCAACCAAATTTTATCCGAAAAATGAATGGCCATATTGAATCAGCTATGTAAAATTTCGCAATTCTAACCACGGATTCAGCATTAGCGAGCCAGAGAACCCCTAGAAATAAATTTTGATAGAAAATTAAGTTAATTTAAAAAACCTGGTCCACCATATTGGGCCGCCTTTTTGAATATTAAAAAATATTGAAAGTACCAATAGCAGTTTTTTGCTATTTTCAATCCTACGCCACGTTTAAAATACTATCGAAAGCAACACCATTTACCGTTTTTTCTCATGCCTTAATGTGTTAAAGGAGCACGAAGTCAAACGTTTTAGAAAATAACTATTGATCTTATTATTAGAAGAGATATATTTAATCATGGATAACTTTACGTAACTTTGCCCTGAGTAAGATCATGGGATTCAATTAAAATATATCTGGGAAATTTAGTACAAATAAGAAAATTAAAAACGACGTTTGGAAAGGATTATATAGTATAAATTAAATTTATTTTCTATAAAAAATAAATTACACTTGTATAAAAATAAATAACAAAATAGAGGGTTAACGCGCGAAGCGCGCAAGAGGCGAAGCCCCCCAGTTTTACAAAAATACACTTTAACTTTGTTGAAGTATATTTCTAAAGAAATGCTGGATCCCTAATTTTAAAGGTTTAGCAATCTTCTTTTAAACCACCTTGAATTTTTGGAGCTACAATTATTAAATCAAAATTTGCAGTGACTTAAAAAAAAAGATAAAAATTTTGTATGTTCTTTATCTTTTTCCAATTGTTATAAAAAAACAGATGTTTAAATTTTTCAAAGTCAACAATGATATTCTTTTAAGATTTTTACCTTATCCTTCTTTCAAAAGCCGTTAGAATTTTTGAACTACGATGATTCTTTGCTGAGTGATAAAATTTTTTAACTCTTCTGATGTTTTTGTTGGGTGCGCTAAAGCATGTGGTGGAGAATGTATATTTATTGTACAAAAAATTCTGCAATTAGAGACTGATTAGTTAAATAGGCTGTAACGCCACTGGGAATCAGGGTGGCGTACAAATGTTGAGGGAAGCGGACGGGTTGCTTGCTAGTGCAAGTTAAAACAACCGATTAAAAATGAACACAAAACGAACACGTTTATTCAACTTAAAAACTAGCTACAATAATTATATCTCGCGTTTTTACGCGAGCCCAGGACGCCAGCTACACTCGTGTAGTGCGGTTTCTAAAGTGGCATTTCCGTTCGCACGGCTAGCTCACGGTTAGAGCGGTCGCGGGCGTACAAAATACAGAAACGACAGAAATGGCGCGTAGCACGCGCCGCGGTCGCACACACACAGCCGGGTAGGATACGAAGACGATTCGGGAAATGGATGCCTCCTGGTAGCAGCCACTGCACCTGGGCACTCACCAGATTTTCTATAACACTCTCGCGTACAACAATAGCTTTCCGCTTGTAACTCGCCCATATTTCGTATTTCGTTCATTCGATCGCGACGACTCTCCAAGATAGATTCGAACGGAGTGTCGACTGCTCGCTAATGCGGAACCGAACGGAGTGAACGAGAAGTTCCTACGTGGCACATTCGAACACGGCTTACAAAATAGATCGGGTGCTCGTGTCTGTCAACCTCTTGGGTTAGGACACCTGCGATGGCGTAATCACTCGCGTCCGTTTGCAGCGTAAACGGGCGGGAGAGATCCGGGCGAGTAAGCACAGGCGCTTGCGTAAAAGCTTGTTTTATTTAAACGAAGGCAAGCTGTTGTTCTTCGTTTCAATGCCAACGAATGCCTTTCCGCATTAGTTGTGTGAGCGGTGCTTTATATGCTGCCAGATTATCGATGAAACGCGAATACCATGCTGCCATGCCTAAACATCGCCTCAGCTGGCGGACGTTCGTAGGTGCTGGATACTCGCAATCGGTTTTATTTTGTCGTCGTCCGGCTTCAAACCTTCTGCGTTTACGACATAGCCTAAATAGCGAACTTCAGCGCAGCAGAACTCAGATTTTTCTTGATTTAATTGCAGATTGCCTTCTTTAAACGCCGCGAGCACTTGTTCCAGCCACTGCAAGTGTTCTTGGAACGAAGAAGTGACGATGATTACGTCGTCCAAATAGAGAAAAACGTGCGGTTCCTACTGCGACTTAATAAGGCGGTCTATTATTCGTTGAAATGTTGCAAGGGCGTTCATCAAGCCGTACGGCATGCGCGTGAGTTGATAAAGCCCGCATCCAGGGATGTAGAAAGCTGTGATCTCTTTGCTTGCGGGGTCGAGCGGGACTTGGTAATACACTTGACTGAGATCAAGCTCAGAAATATAGCAAGCCGATCGAAGCTTGTCTAGGATATCGTCCATGTTGCGGAGGGGATAATCAGAGCGTTTAGTGACGGCATTGATGCGCCGGTAGTCAATTCAAAAGCGCCACTGTCCATTGGCCTTCGGTGCTACTACCGGACAGCTGCACCACAGGCTGTCGGAAAGCTCAATAATCCCTTCGGCGAGCATGCGATCGATCTCCTCGTACGCAACTTGCAGCATTTTCGGAGAATATCTGCGCACATGCTGCCGAATTGGCGCAGCTCCTTGCACGTCGATGGTATGCACCGCTAAGTTGGTTAATCCTATCGATGCGGGTGTTGGCGGGATTAAGCGGTCGAGCATTTAGCTGCGTGTGCTCGTCGTCTGTTGCCACAACGAGTTCACGGAGGGTCGCAACTGCCGAAAAGGTCACCGGGTCGGATCCGTACGGATAAAACTGGTGCACCACGCCCCGTGGTGTCCACCAGGTATCCATGCCATAATCGATCTTCAACTTGAAAAGCCTTTTGAAGTCGATGCCGAGGATGCAATCGTATTGCAACGCATCTGCCACGAAGAAAGGAAGCGTGCGCCATTCTCCATCGATGGAAACAGTCATATCCAGTACCCCCTGGATTGCTACTGCTCCTCCATCTGCCATGTTAATTGTTCTAACCACAAGGCTGAGCTGGCATTGCAAAAGCTTGCTCAAACCCTTTCCCAGGAACAAATGGACGGCGCCATCGCCCAGTAAGCCTCTGAGCTTCAAACCGTTGAGCTCAATATTAAAAAATAGCCGTACCTCGCGAAGGTGCGGGTTACCTTGGATTAGCGACGACGGCCGATCCAATGGTGCTGATGCGGGAGATTCCGTCGCGGCGGAAATCTCAACTGCGTCGCGCGGCGGCGACAAGCATGGCGGGTCAGGATGAAGCTGCCAGCGGCGTGGAGCTGCCTTTCGGCTACGCGAGAGCCCGCGAGCTCCTAACGAGTCCCCTGCAGTTCGTTTCCTGCAAGTGGAGTCGCTCTGCATCGATTGCAGTCCCTGCGTAACACATCGTTCAATAAGTCCCGAGACTAACAACGAAAACAACATTTTTTTTCAAAAATCATTTTTATTCATCAATATAATCTTCTTTTGGAGTGATACAATCTTTCCAACGCCTTTCCAACATTTCTATACCATGTTAATAGAAGGATTTATTCTTTGCTTCAAAATAGGCTTCAGTTTTGGCAATGACCTCCTCATTCGAGCCAAACTTTTTTCCCTGGAGTATTTTTTTGAGATCAGCAAAAAGCCAGTAGTCGCTGGGGGCTAAATTTGGCGAATACGGGGGGTGGGGAAGCAAATCAAAGCCCAATTCGTTTAATTTTGCCATTGTTTTCATGGACTTGTGGCTTGGTGCATTGGTGCAATCGCGGCACCCACTTGGAAAAAACCTTCTTCATGCTCAATTTTTCATGAAGGATTGTAAATACGCTTCCAGATGATATCTGTGTCATTTCTGCAATCTCACGAACCTTCACTTTGCGATTTTTCATTACAATTTTTAACACTTCACTCACATTTTCCTGTGTAAACGGCTTCCAATGGCCTACCCGAACGTTCCGCATCGTTTGTGTCCGTACGACCACGTTTAAACTCAGCATACCAACGACAAATCGTTGGTTTGGATGGAGAGGAGTCCGGGTAATGTTTTTCAAGCCATTGCTGGGCTTCTACGGTGTTTTTACCCATTAAAAAACAATGTTTTATCAACACGCGAAACTCGCTTTTTTCCATTTTTCATACAAATTACAAAGTGACTTTACTCTAACCTCGATAACTCTGCTGTCTGTGATCCGATCGACGTGAAATTTTTACACGTTTCATGTAAAGGTTCGCACTCTATGGAAACGTGGCCAGTTTGGTACTACTAGCACCATCTTTGGGTTCGTCTCGGGACTTATTGAACGATGTGTTAATACGTTTGGTTGCCCACATCCATAACATTTCGGGGTCCTCGGTCATTCTGCAGCTCAATGCCCTAGCTGGTTACAGCGGTGACACGGCTCTCGCTGCCTGCGGGCTTGTGGCGAGTTATCATGCTAGTTATTGGCGGCATATACCACTACGCGTGGCAGTGCGGTGCTTCTGTTCGCCTAATAGTTAGAATTATGCTGCCGCCGCGGGGCATTCCGGCGGGTTGGAGAAGCGGCGGTGTTTTGGTCTGCGTCCCCGCCGATGTCCTGGAAACTGCTATGCGCGTAATCGTTAGGGGATGCGATTTTTTGGGCGGAGTTCGGGCTTGCAGTGCAGCCGGATGTTTAGATTGCGGCTGCTTGTGCGGGAAGCGTTTCTCCGGAGCGCCTGCTGTAGCGACGAAGTCCGTGCTATGACTAGTGTCGTCGATATTTATTAATCGAGCCGTTTCGACGGGAGCGACTTTAACCGAACGTACCGGGTGCAGCGGCACGTACGCGCCCTTGGAGAAGAACGACTCTTTAGGTGGAGGAGGAGGGCGATAAGCCTCGTTCTGCTGTTTTTTCGTTTCGAACTTCTTCTCCAGACGCTGCAGCTCTACAAAATCACGAACGCGGTCGCTCGAAACAGCTTGTCTATATGTAGGACGGAAGTTGCAGCACGTGCAATTTAATTGCTCGGACAGCGACATCGGCGGACGCACTTAATCGAGTAGATTGCGAAATTTAAGCAGGAAGGTAGATATATCCTCCTGCGGGCTTTGTGTCCGCCTGCCGATCTCCTGGCGCAAGCGGTCTTGCAGATTGTCGGCGCAAACTGCAACCGAAAAGCGTCGACGAGATCAGCGTAGGTTTGCCGGCGGTTATGTTCGCGGCGAAACCAATACCATGCCTCTTCATCGAGGCCGGCTGACATGGTTTTGACGATATCTTCGAGGGTCAAGCCGTAATCTCCCGATACTAATTCAGGTTGGTCAGGAATCCCTCGGGGTCTTGCTTTTGCACTCCCTTGAAGGAGATACGCCACTTTTCTATAATGTCGCACGTCTGCTTATCGCGCAGAAACGTGGAGTTATCGAAAATAAACTGCGTTCCGCTACTCTGTGCGTGCCGAGGCGCTGAAGCTTCTGACGGGGGTATTAAAGGTGCGTAGTACCTATCTGCTCTGTGCAGCGGCTGCTGATCGAAATCCGCAGGGCGCTGAGGCGGCAGCGGTGCTAATCGATTCGGCCGTCGGACCTCCGGTGGTTGTGGGTGTGGTGCGTAAGCTTCTTTGTTAGGAAACACTCCACATTTCATGGTGAAACGCCAAGAGGCGGGTGGCGGCGGATGTGCAGCTAAATCGCCGAACGGGGCGGTTACGTGTGCTGCTTCGAAGTGCCGTACTTCGGGCTTTCGCTGTTCTAACGGTGCGTCTGCTTTCGGCCCCGGACACGTTGCAGCGGTCTGTCGGTCGTCCATCGGCCCTTGACTCTCAACCACGTACGTCCAGAACGGGTCAAATTCTTCTAGGGCAGCTGTAGGGCCTATCGTGGGCGAGACGCGCTAGTTGGTGGTTGCTCCCGGTGACGTACGCTCAACGGGGTCCGTCAACTCCATTGGTGAGGCTCTGCCGAGCCAACCAACTGTCTGATGTAACCGCGTGGACTGCGCGCGGGGCGGCGGAGGGGTCTTCGTCGCACAAGCTCTCTCCAGTTCGGTATCGACGATGCGTACGCGCGGTAAGCGGATATCAGGCTCGCCTGGTGGCGTCCACGCCGTCTCCAACGAGGTACTATCCCATGCGCGCGCGGCCAGCTGCGAGGAAACTGAAACGTTAGGCGCTTGCGGACGCAGGGGAATCGAAGTTTGGACTTAAACTTCGCGGTATAATGGGTTCCGCGTCGAACGGCGGAAGGCGGCTGTCGGTCGCGCGCTCATCCTGCGCGTGGTTTTATAGAGCGGCCTCAGGTCCAAGCAGGCGACGGAACTCGTACCTCTCCAGCCGCTCTTGCACTATGTAGGTATCGCAATCGATGTTGAGCCCGCATCGTTGCGCGTTTTCGAATACGCGTCTATCGGTTGCGGTATATATCGCGTACCGAATGGAACTTCTCAGAATCTCAGGCTCCAGCAAGATCGTGTCACGATTGGTGGTGCGATCCAACTCCATTCCGCGTCAATGTAAAAAAGAATACTAAACCACGAGGAGAAATAGGGAAAGTTGCAACAACGAGAGCGACGACGTACAATAACGACACTCGGCGGATCGACATAACGGCGCAGAGAGCAAATATCAACGCTGGGTACAGTCAGCTCAACGTAGATTCCAGATTAAGACGAATAGCTCGGGTACTGCTTAATTAGCTCTGCTGAAGGGGGGGGGTCGACTTCCACCAAAACAGCTGCTGCTACACAAACGAAAAAAAACGAACCTGAATACCAAATCAACTCGAGCACACTAGCTCGCAAACCGTTGCTGAAATTTGAGTTGAGCTGCTTTCGGACTATAACAGCCGAATCCACTAGCTCCTGCGAAGCTGAAAACTAGAAAGAAAAACTAATAATTTGCTCGCATGCGTAGGCGCGAGATGCGTAGTGCGACTTACGTTAAGTCGGTTAATGCGTTATAGTATGGTGCCAGGCGGAAGAAGGTTAGGCTAGCGGGAAGCAGTTGCGGTCCGCGACAAACTATAAAAAAAAAAAGTTATAAGATGAAAGAAAAGTAGCGAGGATATGCGCGCAAGGTGAAGTCTGAATGCAGAAAAATGGCCACTGAGTACGCAAACGGTACAATAATCAAAGATACTCCTAAGAAATACGGCAAAAAAAAATGAATCTACGCCAAAATATATAAAAAAAGAAATGTATAAATTCAATTCACAAGCATGCGATATTATCATTAATACAGTTAAATATCCGCAACTACTATTTGCAGCGCAGTGCGGGGTCAGCGTGCAGAAAAAACGAAACAAAAACAGCACAAAATAATTTTTATTCACGATGTGAGAGTGAGCGTCGGAAGGTTCGTCGTATTGTGAGACGAGGTAGCGACGGCGGCGCACCCTGTCTAAAGCGAGAAACACACCCGAAAATTTGCAATTCCACGTGTGACGAATCTCCACGAGAGAACATCACTTAATAAATATTGAAATCCAAAAGAAACTATTTAAATAAGAAAAAATGAAAATCTTAAATCGAACCAACTATCAAAATATAAATCAAAATTTTAAAAAAATCACAAAAAAAATGATGTAATAGTGTGCCGATACCAGGTTGTCTTTCGCGATCAACTCACTCCGAAGCGTCAGTCGGAAATACGACGAACTCGCGTCGTGTCAAGATTTCCGTAGTTGAGACGCACGTCCGCTGATGCGCGTCCCAGCATGGCGCTACACTCGCAGCGATCGAGCTGACGTCACAGCTCCACGACAGATAAGCACTCACTCTAACACACGCGGGTGGGGATACTAGCAGCGGTACGCAAGCAATAACACAAAACCATTATAATTTAAGTCGTGAACATGCAAAATAATCTATGACTAAATGTAAAGAAAATTTACCGGTGGGCAGCAAGCCAAGCGCAGAGAAAACAACGAAGAAGAAAAAAAAACAAAAAAAATTAATTATTTATCCAAAAAAAATAATGATTTTATCATAAAAAAACAGCAAAAGATTATAAAAATGTTAGAAATAGTCATCGATAAATTGTAAAAAAAACTGAGTTAAAATTTACTTCACTTATGGTCATTCGTTTCGAAACAATTTGTTTCGAAGTTTTCGAGATTACTCTTGATCTTAACGCCGGATGCGCACAATCAAATTAGCTTACCAACCTTCGACGTGGCGTATGCGAGCGCCAGCGCCACTGCGCGGCTGTCTCGCGTGGTTGGTCAAGATAGCCGCCCACTGGTTTCCTTCCCTCCTCGTCCTCGTCCGGCCGTGTGTGCTTTTACGACGCACGAAAAATGGCGGCGAACGGCGAGTTCGAGAATGCGGTATTCGCTTGCGACTGCGACTACCAAACATACACTTCACACTACACACTTTACTGTCTCTGCTTTTATTAGATATTAATTTTCACTGTCCTCACACATACGCACGATTGCGCGATTCCGAAAATTTTCACAAATCAGCGAGATTTGTGTCGGCCCCACGTTGTCGGCGTCAATTTGTAACGCCACTGGGAATCAGGGTGGTGTACAAATGTTGAGGGAAGCGAACGGGTTGCTTGCTAGTGCAAGTAAAAACAACCGATTAAAAATGAACACAAAACGAACACGTTTCTTCAACTTAAAAACTAGCTACAATAATTATATCTCGCGTTTTTACGCGAGCCCAGGGCGCCAGCTACACTCGTGTAGCACGGTTTCTGAAGCGGTACTTACGTTCGCACGGCTAGCTCACGGTTAGAGCGGTCGCGGGCGTACAAAATACAGAAACGACAGAAATGGCGCGTAGCACGCGTCGCGGTCGCACACACACAGCCAAGTAGGACACGGGGACGATTCGGGGAATGGATGCCTCCTGGTAGCAGCCACTGCACCTGGGCACTCACCAGATTTTCTATAGCACTTTCGCGTACAACAATAGCTTTTCGCTTGTAACTCGCCCGTATTTCGTATTTCGTTCGTTCAATCGCGACTACACTCCAAGATGGATTCGAACGGAGTGTCGACTGCTCGCTAATGCGGAACCGAACGGAGTGAACGAGAAGTTCCTGCGTGGCACATTCGCGAGCACGGATTTTAGATAAGTGTTCTGCGCCGGCGCAACGTGCGTGTAAAATACGTTACGCGACGCAGCCGCCGCGCGCGCTCAGCGCTGTCGGCAGTTGACGCCACTGCGCCCTAGCAGCGCGCGTTTTAGGTTATCCACTCGCGAGTGCTTGTGTTGTATATATTTTCCCTGGAGCGGCGAGAATCTTCATTCGATGTCCAGGAAGTCCAGGTAAGTCGACGCGTTCCATGGCTGGTAGGCGTCGACTGATTTGTCTCTTTATTCTCCTTTCCAGGTGCGGCATTGCGGCGGATCAACAGCAGGCGAATCGGACGATAAGCGGCGGAGAAGACGAGACGGCGGTGTCGGGGACAGCGATGGCCTGCTAGCAGCGGCAGCATGGCAACGCTCCTAGACACTTCCAGGTACGTAATTACTTGCACGTAGGAGCTGTGCTGATGTATTTTCCTTGCTCCCTAACCTTCCCTTGTCCACTTTCTTATGGTGTGGTGTGGCAGTCTGTACTTCCTTTCAACAGTGCAGCTGCTGCTATTACTTTCTTTTTATTTTAATTACTATCTGGGAGGTTACAGGTAAGGGACAACGACACGGACAGGAAGGAGCTTGGAGAAGGACCCCTGCTGCAATGTGTGCGAGCACTGCTACGCCTAGCCATGGGCTCCTGAGACTAGCTCTTTGCTGGAGCCTGTAATTGAGCTTCGGGCTCCGGTACCTGGAAGAGGTAGAGTATGTATAGTCCTGTATGGCTGTTATCTAGGGCCCGGCGTGACAGTTCTGTGAGACTACCAAGATTGTAAACGGGGTATCGCAGGCTACGAGGAGGCTTACAAGCTATGCTTTGGCCTCCTCACGTGACTGGTGCAAAAACACTACGTCACAACGCAAGTCATACTTACGTAATGATTTAGAATGATACGATGTTAGACCAGAAAGTTAAATTTTCAGCCGTGTGTGGTATGACGGAGGCGAAACCAAGACCATTTAATGCACCCCAAAATATTCCATTGTCTGGCCATTTATTATACAGGGTGTAACAAAAGTAAAAATACTCTTAAATAACTTTCTAGAATCGTATTTTTCGAGAAAATTTTTCTGACAAAAGTTTTATGGTTTGGTCCAAACGATTGACTGATAACCTTGCCGTTGACTACAAGAGCATTTTTCAAGGTCATTTCAAGGTCAACTTTTATTTTCCAAATGAGAACTCTAATTGCTTATTTCAGAAATGGAAAGAGCAAAAAATTTAACGTTCAGATATGTGCTTGACGTTGGGTAAAAGTTACCCCTGAAGGTAATTTCAAGATCATATTTAGTTTTTAATGATGAATCTTGAATCAGGTTTCATAATGAAAAATTGTACGATCGGAAGTTACAAATTTTGTACTGTGCGATTAACTGATGATCTTGACTTCGACTCCGAGGTAATTTTTAAAAGCTATTTGAGGGTCAATTTGGTTTTCTCAAATGACAATCCCTATTTTTTACTTTACAAATGGAAAAAGCGGGAAACTCGCTCTCAGTATGACCCAGGACCAACGACGCGGACGTGGCGTAAACATGATCCCATTGGGGTGCTTAACTAATATAAGTTCCCTTGCTTTTTACGTTAGAGTGCATGATTAACGTGAGTTTCCTTGCCTTTCACGTCGGGGTGCTTAATTAACTCATTAAGTACTGAACCTAATATAGGCTAGATAGCATCAAACTAATTATTGGATTTTTGGCATAGCCGTAAAAAAGAAGTACCTGTGTTTTTTCTTTTATCATTTGCAATTATTTATAAAAAATTATTTAAACAAATAGATGTTAAATTTGTAATTTTGAAAAACTAAAAAGGCAATGAATTCTACGGGAAAAATTATGAAAAAAACCTTTGTGACGTTCTTTTGTCAGACTCCAAATTGTGAGTTTAAAAATGGTATAACTAATACAAATTTTAGTAGCTTTTGAGGTCCACTAAATTTAAATCTGTCAGATTTTTAAATGCTATTTGTTTAAACAATATTTTAAACAATATTATCATGAAATTATTTTTTTTGAACAATAAATGTATAATTAAGATTCAATGGACAAAAATATGTCTTAGATAATGGTCAAGTTAGAGTTACAGAAATGACAAAACAAACTTTTTAAAAAATTTATTTTAATATTGACTTTACCATTTCATATGAAATATGTTTTGTTTAGATAAAAGTATATCTTTTATCTAAAATAAAATGGTAGTTTATTTATGTCATACTACTTGTAGTTAATAACATAGATGAAGTATTAGGTTGAATCATCACGTATGCACAATTTGATTGTGATCTGAATTCTATTTAAATTTAAGTTAACGAGTGCCTGTTATAACATCTTCAGATACATTTATTTGTATTTATAAAGCATATTTTAATTTAAGTTCAATTAAAAATCAATAAACTACTATTTTCAATTAGCATATCCTAGTAAACTAACACATCGTTCAATAAGTCCCGAGACTAGCCCAGAGATGGTGCTAGCAGTACCAAACTGGCCACGTTTCCATAGAGTGCTAACCTTTCCATGAAACGTGTAAAAATTTCACGTCGATCGGATCACAGACAGCAGAGTTATCGAGGTTAGAGTAAAGTCACTTTGTAATTTGTATGAAAAATGGAAAAAAGCGAGTTTCGCGTGTTGATAAAACATTGTTTTTTAATGGGTAAAAACACCGTAGAAGCCCAGCAATGACTTGAAAAACATTACCCGGACTCCTCTCCATCCAAACCAACAATTTGTCGTTGGTATGCTGAGTTTAAACGTGGTCGTACGGACACAAACGATGCGGAACGTTCGGGTAGGCCATTGGAAGCCGTTACACAGGAAAATGTGAGTGAAGTGTTAAAAATTGTGATAAAAAATCACAAAGTGAAGGTCCGTAAGATTGCAGAAATGACACAGATATCATCTGGAAGCGTATTTACAATCCTTCATGGAAAATTGAGCATTTAAAAGGTTTTTTTCCAAGTGGGTGCCGCGATTGCTTTCAGTGGAACAAAAACAGCAGCGAGTCGACGATTCAGAGAGCTGTTTATCGCTATTTACTCGCAATAAAAAGGATTTCCTGCGTCGATACGTGACCATAAGTGAAACATGGATACATCATTTCACTCCGGAGTCAACTCGGCAATCATCTGAGTGGCGCATGGCTGGCGAAAGCCGCCCAAAGCGTCCAAAAACGCAGCAGTCTGCTGGCAAAGTCATGGCGTCTGTTTTTTAGGATACACATAGCGTGATTTTCATTGACTACCTGGAAAAAGGTAAATCGATCAACAGTGATTATTATATTGACTTGTTGGTACGTTTGAAGGAGGAGATCGCGGCAAAACAACCGCACATGAAGAAGAAAAAAATCTTTTTTCACCAAGACAATGCACCATGCCACAAGTCCATGAAAACAATGGCAAAATTGAACGAATTGGGCTTTAATTTGCTTCCCCACCCCCCGTATTCGCCAGATTTAGCCCCCAGCGACTACTGGCTCTTTGCTGATCTCAAAAAAATGCTCCAGGGAAAGAAATTTTGCTCGAATGAGGAGGTCATTGCCGAAACTGAAGCCTATTATGAAGCAAAGGATAAATCCTTCTATAAACATGGTATAGAAATGTTGGAAAGGCGTTGGAAAGATTGCATCACTCTAAAAGGAGATTATATTGATGAATCAAAATGATTTTTAAAAAAAAATGTTGTTTTCGTTGTTATTCTCGGGACTTATTGAACGACGTGTTATGTTAAAATTAAATTTAAATTGTATGAATAACTTAAAATTTTTAAATAAGTTTTTAACGGTTACATAATTTATTCACAAAATTTATATATGCAACAATTATTTTTTTTGTACAACATTTTTTACGACGAATTTATACTTTACAAAAAATAATTACTAACAACTACGAGCAGATTATTTTAGAACAAATTGTATACATATACCAACACAGACAAACAACAACTGCTATCTTTAAACTTAATTGAATTATACTTTAAAATAATGCAGCCAATATTTCTTTCGAAGTATATATATATATATATATATATATATATATATATATATTGTAACGGGGCAAATTTCCTTACACCCGTTAGCAACGCAGGACCTGCTTCTGGTCCTGCTTTAATCTCGTGTGTGAGGGGCCTTGCCTCAGGCCCCGCGGCCGGTGCAGCTCCCACCGGGCTCGGCTGCTCAGTATGTGTGCCAACGATCGGTTGGCACACCCGCGGAGGCGGCGGTATTCGGGATAGGGACGCTAGAAGGGAGTTGAAAGAAGAAACGCACCAGCTTTGTGCCCAATCGTTAATTTAATCAAAATAAAAACAACAATTACACAGCCAATGGTACGAATTATCCCCGAGAGGTCGATTATTGCGAAGAGCAATTAGTATTGCCTCACGCGCAATACTAATCCTCAAGGTGCGCACTGCGCATGCGCACCCTCTTCGCTTCGCGCAGCTACACACACGTGTAGTTTATGTACGGCAGATATAGAGAGAGCAGTTCCCCCTCTATACTGCCGTAGTTCGTGGTTGCTCGAGTGAGAGCGGCTCTACCTCTCACTCGATGCTGTAGTCTATGGTTGAGCGAGAGAGCTCGTTCCTCTCGCTCAACTGCGTGCTCGCCGGTTGTACGAGTAAGAGTGGCTTTCTCTTACTCGTACGCCTATTCTATGATAGTGCGAGAGAGAGATCGATCCTCTCACTCGCACTCGCGCGGCCTAATCGAGTTTGAGTTACGCGGTCTCGCGCGTAACTCTGCTAGATCTATATATGCCTGACGCGATCGCACACGCGTCAGGAAAATTAAATATAACTACTCGCGGTCTAATTATGCTAACGAGTGGCCACTTACTTCTACGAATAGTTGCTCGCGGGATTGACTACTCTGATCTGCGTAGACGCTGCGGAAAATCTTCTCCAAAAAAAAACTGTCTTTTCCCGATCACTCGAAACGCGTGCGGCTCTTTCCACGGCTCGGACGAGAAGAAGGCTTGAGGGGAGGGCTCCTCCTTACCCTCTCGCCTATCGGTTTTCCCGCGTAGCGCTATCGATTCTTCATCGATAGCGCCGCGTTTCGGTACGCCGCGGCTTTCCCGCGTCAAGCCATCGATCGCTTGATCGATGGCGCCGCAAATCATCGCGCTGCGAACTCTCTTTCTATCGCCTATGGCAGGTGGCTTAGCCTCTATAAGCCGCCTGTCACACCCCTCCCCCAGTCGCTGCTAGGCCTCGACTAGCAGCTACTATACTACTGCCTTTCCTCGGCTCAGGTCGGGATGGCGACTACGAGTTCGCGCTTGTTCGGCGAGGCGAAGTCGGGGCGTTCTCGCTCACGCCCTTCGCCTTCTTACTACCCGGTGGCCTTCCCGGGCCTCGCTTAGCGCGCGCACCTACCGCTGGTCGCTCCCCGGTCGACGGTGGCTCCCTTACATTCGCTATGGGACGCTTCGCGACGCAGACCGTCTTCCGGGGCGCCCGCGCTCTCTGGCCGGCGCAGCGGCCGCGCACTCTCCTTGCGAGGGTTCCCCTCTGGGGATTGGGCCTGCTTCTGGGTCGCTCGTCAGGAGGGGCCCCGTCTCGTCGAGAGTACGGCTCGTCGTACTCTCGTCCTCTTCCTCGTTCATAGCTCCGTCCTTTCCTAACCAAGCGCGCGCGCGGTCCGACGCTCGTGGTCCGGTCCTTGAGGGACTTCGCATACCACGATGTCTGTCGCTTTGGAAGCTGCTCAGATGATGCAGGTTCCTGGGTGCTGGGAGGTTGTTCCTGGGAGTTACTTTGGCTGGATCCACGCGAAAGCTTCCCCGTCTCGTCAGCGCCCTGAGGTGTTTGGCCTCGCCTTGGCGGAACGCGCTCCTTTCGCGGTTGATTGTGAGGCTGGTCGCTTGAATGCGTCGCAACATTACATTCCGACCCCGAGTCCTATAGCGCGCGTAGGGTGTGCTCTCCCCTGCGCCTGCCGGCAACCACCTCTTGGCACCTTTTGGAGCACCCTTCTCTGGGTGGTCCGGAGCCGTCTCCGACACGAGCTCGGTGCTCACGAGCTCGCTGGTGGTCCCTTCGGGAACTTCGATCCCAGACTCGGATGGGAAGGGCGTAGGGATCTCATCTACGCTCTCCCCTGGTCGTTTCCCGAGCAGTCCGGGCAGAACCTCTTAATCATATTAGGCCTGCCGCAGCCATGGCAGCTAAACTCCTTCTTCTGCTTCAGCTGCTCTGTCTTCTCGTCCTTGTCCCCCCTTCTGGGGGATTGAGACTTCGGACTGCTCGATCCGTATCGCGGCTTCTTCCTCCGCTTTGGGCTGAACCTCCGTGGCGGGCTCCGCCTACCCTCTCGGCTCCTATGGCCCGCCATGCGGCTACTGTGTTTGGCGAATTCCGCCAAAACTTCCCGCAATGCCGCCTTCATTTGGTTGACCGGCAAGTCTGGCCGATCGACCTCTGTTGCGGCGACCGCCACTTCGGTAGCGCTTAACTTAGCGCTCACCTTCGGCTGCGCTTTTGTGGCGGTCCTCGGGCGATAGGCCGCTTCCGGCACTACCGCGTGGTTTGGGGGAACGGGCGTCCGGTCGCCCCGTTCCCTCTCCAGCGTCAACTCGGCTCTTGCGGCTCGGTCGATCAGCTCGTCGACCGTGCGGCACTCCATCCGAGTGACGATTCGTTTGATCTGCGGGAGCAGATTATCGTGGAGACTGTCCACCATCTGCTCCTCGCTCAGTGGTGGCGATATCTTCATCAGTATCGCCTCCAGGCACGTTATATAGGTACGCGCTGGTTCGTCCGCCTGCTGAAAGCGGCGGCTGGCCTCGTCCCTCAGCCGTTCTTGTATGTTGGCCTTGGAACCCCAGCGCGCACGCGCTGCCTGGCAGAACGCCTCCCACGTCTGCCATTTATACTTGTGGCACCCATACCACATCTCGGCTAGGCCGCTCAGCAGCGCGGGTAGCGACGCCAGCATCTCTGGGTCGCTAATCCCTGCCGCGTTCTTCGCTTCGTCCACTTTGCGGAAGAACGCGTCAATGCTGTCAGTCGGCTCTCCACGGAACGCGATGTTCCACCGACTGACAATTCGGCCGACGTCGCGCGGTGCCGCCATACCGGTGTTGCACCATGCACTATTACTCGGTGCATTGGTGCAACTTTCCCCCCTCCTCCAGGCTCCATTTGGGCCGGATCTAGGGGATGGCGGGCACTCTGCAGGCCCTCGCGAATCCTCGCCTTCGCGGGGGCTGCTGTGCGTTGACACGTAATTACACGTGAACGTGTCCTGGAACGCAACATGGCTCGGCGCTTTGCTCTTACGCCGAGTCTGTGGTGAGAGAGCCGGTTCCGCGGTCTCTCTCTGTGGTGCCTTGGCCGGGCCTGGCGTGCTGTCTATCCTGGTGGATGACGCACTCGGCCTAAGATTCGCGACCTCTTGCCTCGCTCGCAAATCTTGTAGCTCCGCCTGCATGGCCGTGAAGCACTTGACCATGCCTTCCATAGTCCGCGTCAAGCTCTCGATGCGCTCCTGCATCAAGAGCTCTCTTCTCGTTGGTGGCGGGTCCTCCTGTGTGTTTGTTAGGGACGATTGGTCCGCCTCGTCCCCTAACAACATGGTCAGCGGATGCGGCTCTTCTCTGTCGTAATCCGCCGACCCCGCCGTCGTGCCTGCCCTCTCCTGGCAGGCACGGAGCACGAAGCTTCTTCTTGCTTTGAGCCTCGCAGCCTGGGCAGCTTCGTCTGCCCCGGCGACCTCCTCCTGGAAATCGGCTGCTGTGAAATTTCCCAGCAGCCAATTAGTTATGCGGGCCAGTTTTTCAAAGCGTGGCCCGTCTGTCCGTAGTCGGAGAGCGTGGAGGGTTTCCTCTACCTCCTCGCCCTCCATGGCGAATAGCCATTGCTCAATCTTGGAGAAGTCTCCTGTCGCCATGTCTCCTCTTGTGTTCCGCACGCTAATCTTTATACAAGACGAATAGTTGCGATATCGTGGGTATCGCACGCTATATGTATTTAACGTTAAGTAAATAAATATAAACAATATATTACAAATTTATTTTAAGAGGGATTTACCTCGTCCCTCTACCCACGGTATCGCAACTCGCACTGGCGTGGCTGTGGAGAGGTCAGTTCTCCCTGACCTTATACTTGCTTGAGCCTCGGCGCTACAAGCAAGCTAACTCCAAAATTAAATAAAAATTTGAGTTATTTTTAACTCGAGCAAAGAAAGAAGAAAGAAAAAAAAAAATTCTTCCGTCCCCGTTGCCACGCCAGGGACACTTGGTTTTCCGCACCTACACTCTTTTGCACGCTTGTGTGTGTGTGTGTGCGCTCGTTGCGACCTCTGCGCACGCTTCAGACCTCTCTTTCCCTACTGCGCACGCCCTCTCGTGTCACGCGACCCTATGCCTAAGACACACGTCTGGGGCGCCAGTTGTAACGGGGCAAATTTCCCTACACCCGTTAGCAACGCAGGACCTGCTTCTGGTCCTGCTTTAATCTCGTGTGTGAGGGGCCTTGCCTCAGGCCCCGCGGCCGGTGCAGCTCCCACCGGGCTCGGCTGCTCAGTATGTGTGCCAACGATCGGTTGGCACACCCGCGGAGGCGGCGGTATTCGGGATAGGGACGCTAGAAGGGAGTTGAAAGAAGAAACGCACCAGCTTTGTGCCCAATCGTTAATTTAATCAAAATAAAAACAACAATTAAACAGCCAATGGTACGAATTATCCCCGAGAGGTCGATTATTGCGAAGAGCAATTAGTATTGCCTCACGCGCAATACTAATCCTCAAGGTGCGCACTGCGCATGCGCACCCTCTTCGCTTCGCGCAGCTACACACACGTGTAGTTTATGTACGGCAGATATAGAGAGAGCAGTTCCCCCTCTATACTGCCGTAGTTCGTGGTTGCTCGAGTGAGAGCGGCTCTACCTCTCACTCGATGCTGTAGTCTATGGTTGAGCGAGAGAGCTCGTTCCTCTCGCTCAACTGCGTGCTCGCCGGTTGTACGAGTAAGAGTGGCTTTCTCTTACTCGTACGCCTATTCTATGATAGTGCGAGAGAGAGATCGATCCTCTCACTCGCACTCGCGCGGCCTAATCGAGTTTGAGTTACGCGGTCTCGCGCGTAACTCTGCTAGATCTATATATGCCTGACGCGATCGCACACGCGTCAGGAAAATTAAATATAACTACTCGCGGTCTAATTATGCTAACGAGTGGCCACTTACTTCTACGAATAGTTGCTCGCGGGATTGACTACTCTGATCTGCGTAGACGCTGCGGAAAATCTTCTCCAAAAAAAAACTGTCTTTTCCCGATCACTCGAAACGCGTGCGGCTCTTTCCACGGCTCGGACGAGAAGAAGGCTTGAGGGGAGGGCTCCTCCTTCCCCTCTCGCCTATCGGTTTTCCCGCATAGCGCTATCGATTCTTCATCGATAGCGCCGCGTTTCGGTACGCCGCGGCTTTTCCCGCGTCAAGCCATCGATCGCTTGATCGATGGCGCCGCATATCGTCGCGCTGCGAACTCTCTTTCTATCGCCTATGGCAGGTGGCTTAGCCTCTATAAGCCGCCTGTCACAATATATATATATATATATATATATATATATATATATATTATTGAAAACAGAAATAAAAAAGAAGTATACAAAAAATATCTGCAATAATCTTTCACAATAACAATATTCTTTCAAATGGCTTGACTATGTTCTGTCACAATTAAAATATTAAATAAAATGACAAAATATATATGAATTTTTCTAATCTCTCTCGAAATAAAAAGATGAAAAAACATGTAATAATTTTCGCTGCATTTCTTCATAGATTTTATTTATAAACATTTAATAATTTAAGTTACAATAAACCATTTTATCTTTTTTATTTATTAACAGAGTCGAACATTTAATACAAAACAAATAATTAAAGTTTAACCTAATAAATACAAGCGTTAGAATTTAACCCATTTGCATCATTGCGCGGAATATTCCGCGAACCGCTACAGTCGATTATCACCAAGCGCGGAATATTCCGCGAAGCTTGACAGTCGACTATCACCAAAAATATTTGTTTTTCCTTTTGTATAAAAAAATGTAAAATGCGATATAACACTGTATATCATCGTTTAAAAAGTACATTCTTAATAAAGTCGATAAATAATTTGGATGCCTGTTACTGCACATACGATCAACCGCGCGCGGTGATACGAGTCAGTCGTCAGTTGAACGTCGCTGATGTTTGAACGCGGGAGCTTAAATAGAGCGATGATGCAAATGGGTTAAGCTTACTATCTTAATTTTTATACACCAATATTTTATGTGTTATATGTTTTTAACCTCAATATTATAAGCATTTTCTTTTTTTTTTTCAAATTTGTTTACGCAAAAATTATACGCACTCTAGAATTTTAAAAATAAAATTAAAGAAAATATCTTATGTACAACTAACATTATAATTAAGCATAACAATTATAAAGTTTACTAACAACTAGGTTTGATTTTTTATAGAAGCGTTTCTCACATTTAATTTTTTTTTAAATTATATATAAAAATATTAAAAATAATTAAAATTAGAACTCCTAGTAAGGATGATAGTTTTTTTTTACCTTCGAGATAAAATAACATTTAGATTTAAATTTATATTAGAAATAATTATTTTAAAATTATTTTAAGTTTATATTTTAAAAAAGGGGTTTTTTATTTAGCACCAAGTAGTTCAAACATTATTATGTTAATAAGATTTAAATCATAAGTCGCTTCTATAATGATCTGGATTTTATGAGAAAATGATGCAAAATTAAAAATAAAATTATAACTAAAACGCGAAGTAAAATTATTTAAATGCAATACTTCAAATAAACAATAATGTTTTGGCTAAAATTTATTTTATATCAATTCAACAAAAATAACAATTATCGTTATTTTCTCATAAGATACCGAAGATTATAAAAACGTATATTTAAGTTAATATTCTTTGTAAAAATAAAAATAATATGTAGCTGATAACATGATAATAATAAGGAAAGTTTAAACATTATAATGCGCAATAAAAAAAAAAACAAAAAAGATTTATTAAACTAAATAAAATAACAATAATAAATTAATCATATTGTAATTGTAGTTAGAATTAAGCTACGGAAACGATTCTTTTTCGTAGCGTATTTCAAATTTCACGTAGGTAATTATTATAAACAAAACATTTATAAAAATTTAATGTTAAAATTAGTTTTAACATTATTTATTATTTTTGTAAAAGTGGACAGTCCCCTCTCAATCTCTCTCTCTCTCCAACATCAAGACGACACACCCTCGCAGAGGCTTTCCACGTCCTCTCAGAGAGGCCCTCCGAGGAGAAGGGGGCCCGAGAAACTTACCCTCTCCAGAATTTTCCCAGAAAGAAGATTCGTTCGGCGCTACTACAGGAAAACGCCTAAATATCGCGCAAAATTTTCGACAGTTAGCAGACCTCAGGCAGCATTCGAGGAAAATACTACGTAATTTAACGCAAGCACTTTAACGCAAGGAAACACTACGAGCATTGTTTTTGAAGCAACGGCAGCCACAGTCAATTTTTTTTTGACACCTTTACATGCATATATATATATATATATATATCATAAATTATTCTTTCAAGAACATCTTTCGAACGATTCATTTTTTAAATTCAAGTACGAAGAAAGAAGTAGACGGTGACCACATCAGAGAGAGAGAGAGAGAGAGAGAGAGAGAGTGACAGGACTCAACCACCACTATCAGTGCACCGAATAAAGAGTGAGTTTCAAAATTCGAATTATCATTTCTAAGTGTCTTTATCTCTACGCTATCTTCTTTCCTCCCAGAGGTAGCATTTAGCCTGAGTTTCGGCTAACTACCTCTTACATTATCGCACTGGTTAGGACCTTTCCAGAGCGGCATAACTGGTCTGAGTTTCGGCCTAGACGTACGCTCAGTCCCGCACTTCACACCTCTCCTTAAAACTCTTCTACGATTATCCTCTGCCAACCTGAGCCCATAAGCTTTACTGCTTAGGCTCAAAACGGCAAAAATTGCAGTATAGAATTAAATTCAGCTAAAAAGTAACGCGGCCGACGTTATAATTGTACATATAGAGTACAAAAAATGCTGTAAATTATTAGCAGAAAAAAACAAACGAAAGCACAAAATAAACGAAGAAGTCTTGTACAAGTTTAAAGTCGCTACAGAAAAGTTAAAAATTTAAATTAGTTATATCGATGGGAAAAGCAAATAACTAGTTATAGATCAAGAGTAGGCAAATTATTACATTTCGAAATATATTTTGGGTCAAATTACTAGTGCAATAGATAGACACCTAGCGGTTCGTGATATCGATCAGAAGAGATGGGTCTTAAAAGCTATAAAAGAAGTTGGTTTGTCTCCTAAACTATTTACCGCTTTTCCTAAATTTATTCATAACTTCAAAATTTCGCATGGAATAGTGTCAAAAAAATAAATAAGTTTGTAAATCAGGTGCAATTATCTAATAAGGAGGAATTGTTACAAATTACTACAGACTTTAGTGAGCAAACAAAAGTGAAGATTCGTCAATTGGGAGCAAGTAATGTTTACAATTCAGATCAGTCAGGCTTCAACCACGAAACTCATGCTGGTCAAACTCTTTCATATAAAGGCTCATTAAAAGTTAAATGCTTAGCTCAATCTTTAAATTCTTTGACACATAGTTATACAATACAGCCAATTATTTCTGCTGATGGCACTCTAAAATTTCTAACAAATAAATATTGTACAAAGCTGAAAATATTGTATTTTATGTTTCTAAATCTGGAAAATTGTCATCTGATCTCGCTGTAAAATGGTTTAGAGATATTTTCTTGCCAATTACGAGTAAGAAATCTCTTTTATATCTAGATTCTTGGTCAGGACAAGAAGAGAAAATATTTGGAAAAACTGATGAAAAACCAATTTTCATCACCACGGTTTAAACATATTTTGAAAAATGCATGGTGGAAAAGTAGTTATGTAACTAAACCAGTAAAAGGTTAGACATCTGTTGAGTTTTGTTTTTAAATATTTTGAAAATAGTTGTAAAATGTGTAATGCAAACGCTTTAATAAAATGTGCATGGTGCACTTAATTATTATGTATGCAAAATTTTTTCGCAATAATTAATGAAAATCTGCTGCATTATTGTAAAAAGTATATGCCTTGATTGTTATAGGAAGCATTAACTAAATTTATAAATTTTCATCAAGCTCTTTAATTGTTCACCTGAACGCTAATCCAGTACCCCGTAACATGAGAGGCGAGGGGACTTACGCTAATCCAGCACCCCAAGACGTGAGAGACGAGGGGCAACAGAAGTTAACTAATAGGTAGGATAGCCTGCTTGTGGTGTGCAATTAAATTATTTCAAGAAGTATAACCTATTAAACTCACTGCTGACAGGGTGAGCCTGCTTGTAGTCTCCTAGGGGTGGTTTGTTATGTTTTTAGGTGGTTGGAATGTTTCTAGGAATAAGGTGGCTTAGAAGATAGGTCGCTAAATGTGTTAGCCTATTTATGCTGTGAAAATTAGTTATTTCATGAGAAATAAGTGATTAAACTCGCTACTCCCAGGATTAGGTGGGTAAGCCTACTTATGGTTTAAAAGGGGTGGTTTCTACCCCGAGATTTCCCCTGGATTCAGCAGGAAAAATAACTCGGGTTCGATATTTTTTTGTGATTTATGGATGTGCATAATTTGGCTTTAATCGGTGATTGACAGTTGAGTAGCGTCACTTGTTAGACGAACGTAAGCCATTTTTATGAGAAATTAAAGGTAAGTGCAAACGCTAAGTAAAATAAGAAACTTACAGAAATGGCTTTTTTGATAACGAAAATACTAAAATTTTATTATTTACTTAAACAATTTTTTTCATAATACTGCAACTTGGATTTATTAGATTTTTTTATCAGGTATAGAACTATGAAACCGAAATTTTATTGTAGAATCGGAATTGTTTGAAAATGATTAAAAATATTTTATTCAAAATAATCTCTATTGTTATTTATACATTTTTCCTACCTTTCCGGCAGTTTATAAACGTGACGCCAAAAAAATTATTCTTTTAAAGTAAACCAGTTATCGAGCCGTTTTCGAACATTTCCATATGAAATAAAACGTTGTTCAGCGAGAACTTATCTCATCATTGCAAATAGATGATAATCGGACGGAGCCAAGTTTGGAAAATAAGCCGCATGCACTAATATTTCTCAATTGAACGGCTTGATTGTTTTCCTGACCTGTTTTGCTGTGTTATGAGGTATTATCATAGAGCAAAATGCCTTTGTATTGCCTTTTTTCATATTTCGGTCGTTTTTCACGCAATGCTCGATTTAAATCGATTATTTGCCGTTGGTAGCGATCAGTGTTAATGGTTTCACCAGTATTTAGCAACTCATAATAGATTACACCCTTCTGATTTCACCAAACACAGAGCATCATCTTTTTTCCAAAGCGATTTGGTCTTGCAATGGATGTCGATGTTTCGCCTGAATTCACCCATGATTTTTGACGCTTAGGATTCTCAAAATATATCCATTTTTTATCACCTGTCACGATTCGATGGAGAAATGACAAAATAACTTTCTTTTGTATCTGTAGAGGAGTATTTCACAAGTGGTTTTTCGATTTTCTAGCTGACTTTCATTCAGTTCATACGGAATTCTCGAAGAAAATGAATTCAGGATTGTTTTTCTCACTTTCTGAATCTTTCCCGTGGCTTTCTGCGTCACATTTAGTTGATCCGCGAGTTCATGTTGAGTTTGAGTTCATCGTCATCCAATGGACTTGCAATTTGTTGTTTGCGAACTTTTTCTATGGTTTCCCACGCTTTTTGTTACAACAAAATCACCAATTCGGAATTTTTTGAACCACTCGAAACACTGTGTTTTAATAACAGCATGTTCACCTTTGACAAGCCTTCGATGCGATTCTGCAGTAGTTTCCTTCAAATGATAACAAAAAACGAATGCTGTCCGCAAATCGTAGTTTATAGGCACAAAACCCAACATGTTTAAGGTTATAGAAAAATATACTTGTGTATGGAACTTGGGTTGATGTATGTTAAAAATCTTCGTTAGCTGTTAGATGGAGATGATAGCGCTGCAATAGCGATCTCACGGTCCTTACACTGATAGCTAGCACCAGCTACAGGGAAATCCCGATTTCATACTTCTACACCTGGTATTTGAAGCATTTACATTGTAACTATCATAATAAAAATATCCAAGCTAAATAAATATCTAAAAATGAACTATTTTTCAAAACAAAGGACAGATTTCTTTTTAAAATATTTTACTTTTATTAAACTTCTTGGTCAAAAAATATTCTAAATAACTGACTAAAAATTCAGAGAAAAGTAAAGAATTACGATAATCTTGTTAACGTTTGAAATAGGATCTTTCTGGTTGTTTTCATTGAATGCATAAAAACTTAATGTTTCCTAGTTCCTTTAAAAATAATAAATTAACTTCCAAGTTAATCAAGCATTTCAATGTAAAAAACAAAGCAGCTGATGTTTTCGAACATATACTATCATAAGAATTCAGCATTTTAATGTTAGAGGCAAGGGAACTTACATTAACCAAGCACCACAATGTGAAAAGCCAAGGAACTCAAGTTAATCAAGCACCCTAACATGAGAGGCAAGGATTCTTACGTTAATAAAAGCACTTAAATAGGACCATGTTTTTGCCATGTCCACGTCGTTGGTCCTGGGTCATGCTGAGGACGAATTTTTCGCTCTTTCCATTTTTAAAGTGAAAAATAGAGGTTGTCATTTGAAAAAACAAGTTGACTTTCTAATAGCTTTTAACTCTTACGCTCCGATGGGCGTACATATACGCCCTCGAAGAATGACCGTTCATATACGAAGAGCGTATATATACGCTCTGGAAAAGTGGGCACGCGGGTACGAAAAGCGTACATATACGTTCATACCATATATACTTTTATTTCATACTTCACATGAGATACTTTAGTTAATCTACTACTCAGTAACGCGTTCCGTTCACAGAGATCACATTTTAGCGCAATCGCTCGGTAGCGAAAGGGTTAAAAAAAATGACCTTGGAGTCAAAGTCAAAATCATCAGTTAATCGCGCGGTAAAAAATCTGTACAAGAAATCCTATAGAACTTCCGTCTATAAGATTTCTCATTATGAAATCTGGTTCAAGATTTATCCATAAGAACTAAATATGACCTTCAAACGACTTTACGTGATAACTTTCCTCAAGGTCAAGTACATATTTCAACATTAAATTTTCCGCTCTTCCTATTTCTGAAATAAAGAATGAGGGTTCTCATTTGAAAAATATAAGTTGACCTTGAAATAAACTTAATGACCTTGGGGTGAACGGTAAGGTCATAAATCAATTCTTTAGACCGAATCCTACAACTTTCGTCTAAAAAATTTTCTTGGAAAATAGGATTCTGGGAAGTTATACAGGGGTATCGTTACTTCTGTTACACCCTGTATATCTTTTTTTAAATCTCTGGCTGAAAGCACGATTAATAATCAATGTTTAAATCAAGATCGGCACGCACTATTGACATCGACTTACTTAACCAGCTACTGTAAACACACTCGTTAACAGATTCCGCTCAAACTTTGCATAGTCATTAAGGACAGTTTTACCAACAAAGAAAAAAAAATTTTTCCTGCCTAAATTGTCCCGCCAGATTTAAATCGACAATTCCCGGTACTTTTTTGACAGAATGTAGAAAACTAATGATCCTAGAGCAAAACGAAATTTTGAGAGCATTCTAAAGAAGAAACATACTGTTTGAAGTATATTGATGGGCATGATTAAATTTTGTCTAACTTCTATGCACCCCACCTAACGTCACTTATTGGCGGCTTCACTCAACAGCTTTTCATAAACAAATTATTTGCCGGCGGCATTCTTTGATTATGCATTCTTGAATGCATTTGATTCTTACATTTGATACTTGTATTTTTTATAAACAAATCATTTGTCGGTTATATTTTTGATAAACAAATCATTTGTCGGTTATATTTTTGATAAACAAATCATTTGTCGGTTATATTTTTGATAAACAAATCATTTGTCGGTTATATTTTTGATAAACAAATGGTTTATCGGCGACGACGGCAATGTTCTTTAGTAAGTCTTGAAAATCATTCGTGACAAAAGAAAGTGTTTGTCGATGCCGAAAAAAAATTGTATCTTTTTAATTTTAGTAATTTACTATAGGTGGGGCATAACAGATCGGCTGAAAAATTCGTAGGCTGACACATAAATGGCGTTACTAGGATTAAATCCATATGATTTTTAGTTAGTATCAACCTACAAACGATACGCGTATAAATTTGACAGCTTTCGGACAATTGGTTTGTGAGATATAGCATGGTGAGTAAAGCAACTCTGGTTATTGTAAAAAAATGGATAAAAAAGAATTTCGTATGTTAATAAAATGTTATTAAAACATCGATTCTTTTTTCTTTTTCTTCCATAAATCGTAAAGTATAGGTATATAACTATATCGTGTTAAATTTCAAAGCGAAATTTGCAATGGTTTAACTGTTATAACTATTTTGGTTAACATGCTTCAGCGCGCAGAGCAAGTAGAGGTCGGTGTGCAAATATAATAGTGCCCTGCCGTGCTTGGGACTTTCCATAGAGCAAAACGTAGCAGATGTTTTGATTTTAATTGTACCTGCGCCTGCATACATAGATTTATACCAGCTTATACGCAGACTTATACAGGTATAAGAATACCGTTATGTTCAGAACAAATTTACAGGTAGAAATTCGTTTCAAAGACACTTATTACAAACTCGTTCAGTTTTGCTTCGACTTTCGAGCAATTCACGGCTGCCTACACCTAAAAAAATGTCTTCATATCGAAAAAAGTAGAAGTGGCAGAAAGTAAAGTTATTACTAATTTAAATCAATCGTGTCATTTGTTGTAAATTTATTTGAATACGAAATTGAGGTATCATTGTGAGAAATTGAGTTTCTTCAAATTCTCTTATTTTTAAGGGGTTACCCCCACTTGTAGCTCAACAAAAAAAGGCTTTTTCATGAATTTTTTTAAAGGAAACTACAAAACTTTTTTAAACGATTATTATATCATCTTAAAGAATACATCTTGAACAACTTTCAGTAATTTTATTGCAAAATATTACATTGTTAAGTGGCAAATGGCCGCCAATGAAATAGTGTTTTTATTTATACGGTTTGCGGTGACCAACAGTGCGGCAAAGTGGATCATCTAAATCAAAAAATGTGGATAGATTTAGTTAAATATAAGTATAAACTAGTCTTTAATCGAAGGATTCCGCCGTTTTGTTTCCAAATATCATGAGGAAAACACACACATACTCATTTCCTCTCCAACACCCTTACACCTCATTGATCTCAAAAACTATTTATCACTACGCTGCCTGCCCAAAGTTCTACTCGCTTGTAGGAAGAGGTGAGTAGGGCATTTGCGGGTAGAGCTTGCGGTGGGAAGAGGATGAAAGATAAGTGTGAACTTGAAGTCGACGTCCAAGTTGACTTTCACAAATATTTTAAGGTAATCTTTACATTTTGAAATAAAATCCTTTGTTTTCGATTCTAAAATCAACCTCTATTTCCCAAACCGCTAATCTTCCTTTTTACCTACGTGTACCCTGCACATCTCAAATTTTATCCTTACTATCTACCACTACTCTACTTTCCCAAAATTCAATCTACTAGTAAAATTCATTTGGTAGGGTATTATTTGGTAGATTTCAAGATAGGAAAGATAATAAAAATGAAGGAAAACATTAATTTGACCTTTGAGCTAACTTCTCAGGTTATTTCAAAATCAACTTCATTATTTATAATAAAAACCTTTATTTTTAATGCTGAAACAGAAAGTAGACTTCACAAATATTTTAGAAGAAGTTAATTATCTTATCTTTGAGAAGTTACGTATCTCATAAATGTTTTGAATATCTGATTTTTAATCGTGAAAATCGTTAACAAATTTCTGATTCATGTGACTTTTTGTTAAATGACAAAATTAATTATATTTGTTTAAATTTTACATTTCAGCCAAACTTAGAAAGTACATTTATAATACAGTTGCAGTCGGGGCTTCATTTTTTTTCTTTTCATAAGTTTTTAAAATTATAATTATTATTTTATCTTAATTCTGCAAACGTGACGAAAAGAACTAAAAATGGCTGACTATCAGCCCAATAATATTGTTGATATGATAGTGGTTCTAGGGGAAAGTTATAATAATTATCGTGCTGCGGCAAGACTGTACGTAGAACGTTTTTCTAATAGAAGACATCCTGATCATAGAACAATAAGTCAGTCAACACAAAGAGCTTGTGGTGGACAGCTGTTCCGTCAACGCAGGCGTCATGAATATGACGAAAATGATGTTCGTGTTGTGACTGTTCTTGCAATCATTCATCTTGACCCTCATATAAGAAGTCGCCAAGTTGAAAGAGAAATCGGTATACCTAGAGAAACCTTCTTGAAAATTCTTAAAGTCCTTAAATACCATGCCTATCGCATAACTTTACTTCGAAAGTTACAGTTTCATCATTTTCAACAGCGCATTATGTTTTGCCAATGGGCTTTGGATATGATAGAAAATGATTCTGATTTTTTCAATTTTGTGCTTTTTTCTGATGAGTCCAAAATTCAAAACGACGGGGAGCTTAATAGGCATAATTGCCATTATTAATCCGACGGGAATCCTTGCTGGCATAGAACAGTCAATCATCAAAGACGTTAAAGCCTTATGGTATCGTGTGGAATTGTAAATGGGTATTTAATTAGTCCTTACTTTTTTGGAGAAAATGTTGATAGAAATACCTATTTACAGTTTATTAGAGATTAGTTACCAGTGCTGATGGAAGATGTCGGTTTAGAGACGTGACGAAGAATGTGGTTCCAGCACGATGGTGCACCAGCACATTTTGTATGGATCGTAAGGAATTTCTTGAATGAAAATTACAATGGTAGATGGATTGGAAGAGGGGTCCTATAAACTGGCCTGCTTGTTCACTTGATATGACATCCCCAGATTTCTTTTAATGGGGCTACATAACAAATGTTATTTTTAAACAACAACAGCCTACGACAAGATTAAACATGCGAGACCGCATTAGTCGAGTATGTGCTGCGATCCCAAGGCAAACTTCGATTAACACCATGCGCCATTTTTAAAGACGTTTGCTTTTGTGCCTTGAAGCAGAGGGACGTGACTTTGAATATTTGCTTCGAGGTTAAATTAGTAATCGTAAAACTAGTGAGAGACGAGGGCACTCACTTCAATCCAGCACTCCAAACAGCGAGAGGCTAGGAGACTCACTTTAAACCAGCACCCCAAATAGTGAGAGGCAAGGGAACTCCCTTTAAACCAGCACCCCGAATAGTAATAGGAGAGGGGACTCACTTTAATCTAGCAGACCAAATAGTGAGAGACAAGGGGACTCACTTTAATCTAGCAGACCAAATAGTGAGAGACAAGGGGACTCACTTTAATCTAGCAGACCAAATAGTGAGAGACAAAAGGACTCACTTTAATCTAGCAGACCAAATAGTGAGAGACAAGGGGACTCACTTTAATTGGTAGAGCTCGAATACCGTTACGATAAAAGTGTCCGTCTTTTGAAGCTATCCACGAATCAAGCCAACATTTGATATCTTAATATGAGCGAAATTGCTGATCAGCCAAATCATGTGCCATTGGACAAAACTAGTGATAATCGGACGGCGCAATATCTAGAGAATACGGCAGGTGGGGTAAGACTTCCCATTTGAGCGTTTTGAAGTAGGTTTTAACGGGTCCGGCAACATGAGGCCGAGCGTTGTTATGCAGTAGAATCTCTTTTTCGTGCCTCTGCTCGAATTGTGGCAGTTTTTTGCGTAGTGCTCGGCTCGAGCGCATCAATCAATTTGATACCGTTGCCCAGCGATGGTTTCGTTTGGTTTCAACAGCTCATAATAAATAACACCGACCTGGTCCCACCAAATATCCAGCATAACCTTCGAAGTGAATATTAGGCCGAGCCGACGACGTAGCAACATGATCAGACAGTCCCCATATCTTTCTACTTTTTGGGTTGCTGTAATGATTCCTTTTCTCATCACCTGTCACGATGCGACGAAGAAAACTATTTCTTTTTTGCCGCTGGAGTAGTTTTTCACAGGTGGAAAACGACGCTTAACGTCCCTTGGCTTCAAATTATAAGGAACCCAAGTTTCCAGCTTTTGAATCCATTCCCAATGCATGCAGTCGCTTGGAAATGATATGACGTGTAACTCCTGATAATGAAGCAAGCTTATTTTCTATTCGTCATGGATCCTCGTCGAGCAATGCCTCCAATTCAGCGTCTCCGAAGGTTTCTCGCCTTCCTTCACACGGAGGGTCGTCAATATCAAAATCACCATCTTTGAAGCAACAGAACCAATCACGGCACGTTATTTCACTTAGAGCAGCATCTCCGTAAACGTTTTGGAGCTCCCGATGTGCTTCAGCCAACGTTTTCTTCGAATAGAAGAAGAAAAGCAACACTTTCCGCAAATAACGATTATTTAGAACAAAATGAAACATTTTCTCACAACCAAAAGTATATGACGCAAAAACAAAATCACTTTTGTGTCAAAGCGATTTGTTTACTATGTGTCTAAGCTTGTTTCATGACGTTTTGAATGTCGAAATCGACAAGCACTTACTGCTGGAGCCATCTATTGACAAACAGCGAGAACCTAGTTGTGCATTTAATAATTTACAAATTGTTTATTATTCTTTCAGATGTTACAATTTATTTTAGCAGATCATACTTTAGTAGTTATAGTTAGTTATTTAAAAATAGACTTCGATTTTAATTTTATTATAAATAATTAATTAATTTTATAAGACTCAAAACAAAAATAAATTTAATAAATGTGATTAATGTTCTTCTAACGGTTTATCAATCTTTAAGTATTCATGAAAGACAAGTTAAATTTAAAGAAATTGGGGTTGAATATGTAAATTTATATTGGGAAATTTCAAAGCTGCAGTTGAAGCCAGACTGGCCGTTTATGATGAAGACTTACGTAAATAGGCATTATAAGCTCAAAGCAGATAGGCTATGAAAATATTAGATTCAAAGCTTTAAACCACGGGCTAAATCGTTTTAAGAAAACACACAGAACAGTATCAAGAAATATTAATAAATTTGTGAATAACAAAACTTTAGAAAGTGCTGCAATATCGATATATCGTGCAAATAAATTTGTAACTGATGTTAAACAATGTGCAACAGAGATAGGAATAAAAAATGTATCGAATTCTGATCAAAGTGGTTCCCAGTTGGAGATGCATTCTAGTAGAACATTAGCTGTTAAAGGAGAAAAACAGATGCAGTGTGTTTTACAATCGGTTTCGTCAACAACACATAGTTACATTATACTAGGTAGTTCAACATCAAGCTGGACTAACTAAGAACATGCGGTTTTTTTAGTAAAATTTTTATCTAGTCTTCAACATAATCCCCTTTTACCTTGATACATTTACCCCAGCGGTCTCTTAACATTTCGATACCTTTCTTAAAATAAGATTGATGGAGACCCTCAAAATACGCTATTGTCTTCTGCTTAACCTCCTCATTTGACAAAAATCTTTTAGCCTCAAGCCATCTTTTCTTTTGGTTTGGGAAAAGGTAATAATCACTGAGGACTAGGTCAGGAAAATAAGGTGGATGGGGAAGCAAATCGAAGTGCACTTCATCAATTTTTGCCATTGTTTGCAACGATTTGTGAGCTAATGCATTGTCTTGCAAAAACAGAATTATTTTCCTTATTAAATGAGGAAGTTTTTGCTTGATTTCCTTACTTAATCGGTCCAATAATGGACAATAATACTTCCCTGTTGTCTTTTCTTTTTCAAAAGAATCTATAAAAATTATTCCGTGTACGCCCCAAAATACGGAGGCCATAACCTTTCCGGCCGGTTTTTGGGTCTTCGGTTGTTTGGGAGCGCTTCCATCAGCTTCTAGCCGTTCTTTTGATTATTGTTTGAACTCTGGTGTGAAGTAGTGGATTCAGGTTTCATCAATAGTTATTAACCGGCGAACAAAGTCTTTTGGATTACGCTCGAATAGCTCCAAACAATGCTTTGAATCACGCGGCTCTTATCTTGCAGTTAGCTTTTTCATTTTCAAATTTTTAAATAAAATGGAAATAATCAATCTAATTTATATACCTGTAGTCTTAGCTAACTCAAGCACTTTAACTTTAGAATAATCAAGAACAATGTCATGAACTATTTTAATCATTTGTTTAGTAGTAGCCGTTTTTTCTGGTCAATCACCATGTTCGCTTTTTGTGCTCGAACAACCCCTTTTAAATTCAGCAAACCAATAATCAACAGTTTTTTTAAACGGAGCTGGTTCGCCATAATATTTATCTAGCCTTTCCTTCGTTTCTTTTGCATTCTTTTCACGTGAAAAATAATGTTTGATAAGGGCACGAAATACAACGTTATCGATTTTATAAGAAAATTTAGAAGTAGACTGCTTTCAATAATTATAACTCTATGAATAATTGACAGACCAATTTGAAACTTTCAATTTAATTGATGGGAGAGATGGGAAAAAGTAACCTCCAGCGATGGGCAATACTTTAATTGACTTGTTTTTTTATTATTTTTTTTTAAATAAAGGATTTATTTTTACAAAAAACGGCGAGAACTTATCCACACTTCCAATAGCATTACGAGATACTAGCGTAAGCGCTAGTAAAAATAATAAAATGGCCGTCTTATATATGTACAAACTAAGGGAAGATCAAATACATCAAAAAACCTTCGGAACACTGAAAAGAAATCTACACAAATATTGGTATTAGCTTGACTAGATTAGACAAAAATATTTATTTTACAAACAAATACAAGTTTACAGGAGCTACGTGCAATTTTATCACAGACCAGTCCCGACCGATCTCTTAAGAATGTAATTGTATACGACAGCTGCTCACTTTCAAAAGCTAAAAGAAACTACTCAGCTATAGAACTCGAATTTCTAGCCATAAAATAGGACTTAGGAAAAATGCGCCACTAGTTCAAAAGGTATCGATTCACTATTATAATACACAGTATGTTGGAAAAGTTCCCGAACTTATTTTGTAGCGCTTGTACGAGTGGCGCCACCTCTTGGACGACACCGGTACTATGTTGCTACATCCCTCTGGAGTGTCTGAGAATTTTTTTCACCAGTATCCGTTCATTAGTTGCCGAGATAGACGTGCTTGAGTGAAAGTGTGTTTAGTACCCCGGTGCAAGCTCTAGTAAAGGTGCAGTGTCGCGTACAACTGTTTACACGTGGTTCAGTCGGTTCAAGAAGGGTAGACAGTCGTTAGAAGATGACGAGAGAAGCGGCCGGCTGTCAACAGCTGTTACCGACGAAAACGAGGCTGATACACAAAGAATTTGTGCCCCCAAACACCACCGTGAATGCTGCGTATTACGTAGAGGTGTTAAAACGTCTGAAGCGCCGGATTAATCGCATCAGGCCCGAGTACAAGGAACCGGGATCGTGGAGTTTGCTGGATGACAATGCGCCTGCTCATTCTTCGAACATTGTAAAGCGTTATCTCGCCGAAAATCAGATCCCACGCATCAATCACGCCCCATACTCGCCAGATCTGGCTCCAGCCGACTTTTTCCTATTTCCCAAGCTAAAAATGGTCTTGAAAGGACGAGTTTTTGAAGATGTACCGAGCATTCAAGCGGGTTGCACCGAGCGTCTCATGGCGATAACTTCAGAGGAGTACCAGAGAGCCTTCGAATCACTCATGGAGCGCTTAAATGAGTGTATATCTAGGGAAGGGGACTATGTTGAAAGTTAACTGGAATAAATTTCTTTAGATGTAATTTTCGATTTTTTATTTCAAAAGTTCGGGAACTTTTTTAACATACTGTGTAGATCATGAATTCCTAAAATAATTTGACAGCATTGAAAATCCTTTCAAATAACAGAAGTCTCGGATAAAAAAAGATTCGACAAACTAATTAATTTTAAATTACTCAACATAACGTTTTATAAAGAAAGACAAAGCCATCTTCAAATGATTCAGCATCCCAACACTAGATTTCACAAATCAGACAAAACGACTGATTATACACTTTTAAAGAAGTGCACAAAACAAAATTCATTTGTAAAGTTTGGATTAATATTAAAAATAAAATATAGAAAGCTAGTAATATTTTGAATATACTGTTCACTTTATTATAATAAAATAAATTTTGAAAAGGAATATAAACATAAAGTATTTTTAAATGTATATTACCTGTTCTTCCTGACTGTGGTGGAGTAGGTGGTTTTGTCGTTGGAGCTGGCCCTACTACATTTAAGGTAATGCCTGAATTTGTGGATGATGCTCCTAAACTTTGTACACTACTTTGACTTCCACCTCGTTGTTTAACCCGAGGTGTCTCTGCTTTTCGCACACCATGACCAATGTCATCGAAAATTGAATAATCAATATTTTTTCTTACATATTTGATAGGCTTTTCTGGATTAGCAGGAGCAATAATCTTATATTGTCTAGAAGTCATTTTATTTGCAGTAAGTACACCAATTTCTCTTCTTGCTACTTTTTCTTTATGAATCATTACTGTTTGAGAAATGTGATTCATTTGACTTTCCATTTCTGATAATTGTGTGGACTGCAAATCTAGTAATTGTAAAAAATTAAAAGCTAAAGTGTTAATTTGATAAGCTACACTTGCAAGTGATTGAGTTGTGTAATTTTTTGTTTCTTCTAAAGCTATTCGCTTATTTTCAGCTTGGAAATAATTTGCTTCACAGTAGTCGGCAACTCGTTCTAAATTTGTATGACTATCGGCAAGATTATTTCTTCCTTCAGGAATTTCTTGATGTAAAAATGTAGCTAATTCAGCCATTTTTCTGAAATTATATATTAATTGTCAAGTAAATAACTAAGTCTGTAAGAAAAATTAAAACTAGTAACATATGTAACAATAATTAAACTGTTTTATTGCTATTTTATCAAAATAAAACCATTCGAAAATATAACAATAACATAAAATAATAACCAACTTTATTTTCCCTGACATAACGTGATTGCCGCGTCTGAATGAAGTAATCTCAACTAAAAAAAATTATAATTATACATAAAATATCGCAAATTTTTCTTAAGAATTTTTTCGTGCAACCTTAGCAAAATTATGATATCCGTGGTAACAAGATTTGACAGTAAACTCTTATGAAATCTTTAAGTGATTTTGGCTTTGATAAATTTTTTCTAAAAATATTGAACATATTTTTTGTAAATTGTAAAATGTATAAACAAAATGTTTTTTTTAAATTTCAAAAACCATTATAGTTTACAAAATATCAATACTTCTATCTTTTCTTTTTGTTATACCCGATGAGTCATGAGTGTATTTAAAATAGCCAGTATTGTGTTATTTGATAACGAAATAACCCAACACAAACTGGATAATGTTAGAATAATTAGTAAAATTTAAGTAGTCAATTCAATAACCCTCTTGCTGGATAAGTTAGAATGATTAGTGCAATTAAAGCATCCAATTCAATAACCCAGTAATCTCACTCCAGCTGCTTTAATTTCAGTAATCATAGTAGCATAATGTAGCTAATAACTAATTTTTAGAAAGTCCATACGTTCTTAATTTAAACTCGGTCATTTACACGCACATTATAGTAGATAGATTAAAAGAGTTCCAAACCCTCCCCCTTTCCACCACCATCACTTCACGGAGCACACCTGTTCAGGTAAGAAGGTTCGTGTCCGTACTAAAAAGGTTCGTGTAGGTGCTAAGAAGGTTCGCGTCCGTGTTAAGAAGATGTGTATACATGTTTAGATGCGCATGCGCGAACCATAGCAAATCTGTTCAGGTGCGAATGTTCTTGAAGGAGGAACCCCCTTCATGATCCCCCAGTTGATCGCTAAAAAGCGCAGTGGGATCGGAGATCTCTCTCTCTCTGTTTCTATCTATCTCTCTGTCTCTCTGCCTGCTTCTCTGTCTCACTCTATCTGTCTGTCTTTGTCTCTTCATTAAGATTATCTGCATCTTCAAGCAAAAGTTAACAGTCTAACGGCAGCATGAAAATTTCTTATGGAACCAGTCAGATAGACCCACTCAGGGTGATGTGAGACCGTTGGCTTTATCATATCTATAGAAGTATACCGTCATATACTTCTGAGTTTCGTGATAGATCTTTTCTTGTTTCCTCGTTCTGCCTTTAGAACTGTCTACCTTCTTTCTATACTACAAGGGTGAATATAAACATAAACGGTAATTTAGCTATTCTGCTTAGCACACACCTCCGAACTAGACGATATAGTTAACTGGTATAGAATATGAACTGGATATAGTAAACGGTTTGCTGGCTCGTTTATAATGAGTGGGGAAACCTGCTTAGTTAGCGGCCACGCTCGGTTCTGTCCTTAGTACAGCCATGACTGAGCAAGAGGTACTCCATCTGTCGCGCAATAAAGTTTTTAACCAATGAAGGCGTTAAACCGACGGAAATTTTTACTCGTTTAAGGGCGCTGTTTGAAGATACTACATTGTCTCAGAATCGAGTGTATACGTGGGCCAGGAAATTTAAGGGTGGGCAAAAACGTGTTGAAAACGAAAGTCATGATCGACGTCCAAGGACAAGTCTTACAGATGACAACATCCGTGCCGTTCGAGAGCTTATTGAATGTGATCGGCGGTTAACTGTTTCAGAAATCTCGTCAAAAGTGGGTATCAGTTATGAAAGTGCTAATCAATTATCACTGATTATCTTGACTTCAGAAAAATTAGTGCTCGATGGGTTCCGAGGTGATTGTCCGGGTATCAAAAACAGGTCAGATCAGAGATCACTGAGAGACTTCTGAATCGATTTTGACAAGAAGGGGAGGATTTTTTGAGGTGCATCGTCACACGTGATAAGACGTGGGTCCACGATTATACCCCCGAATCGAAAATGGCAAATAAGGAGTGGCGAAGGATGGCGTTCCAGTGAAGGCCAAATCTCGCTTCTCAGCCGGAAAAGTACTTGAAACGATTTTTGTCACTCAAAGGGAGTTTTACTCATTGATTTTCTTCACGATCAATAAACAGTGAATCCAGCCTACTATTGCCAGTTGTTACAGTCAGCGAGAACCTCCTACCGAAACAAAAGACGAGATATGTCTATTAGAGAGGTCATCCTTCTCCATGACAACGTTAGGCCGCACACCGCGGCTTTGACAAGGGATAAACTGGAGGAAATAGGCTGGAAAATACTCAAACACCTTCCTTATAGTTCAGACTTGTCCCCCTGTGACTACTTTTTGTTCACGCCCCTGAAAGAATCACTTGAATGAAAACGATTCAAAAGCAATGGAGAAGTCAAGGAGCACGTGCGCAATTGGCTGGAACTCACCCTAGAACTTTTTATGAACAAGCAATATTCAAGCTTCCAAAACGGTGGCAAAAGTGTATAGACAACGCAGGCGACTATATTGAGAAATGTTAATGATATGGTTTATGTGTAATATTATTTAATAGATGTATAAAAAAAATTACCGTTTATATTTGATTCACCCTCGTATAAACTCTATTTCCCGCTTTAAATCCACTATCTTTACCTTTCTTCTTACCGTTGAGAGAGAGAGCATACTGTTTCTCTACTAGAGAAATTATAATATTAATAATGTTATGTTATATTATGTTCTGTAATATTGTAGTACTGTTATTCTAATTTATTACTTTATTCTTATTTTGTATTATTGTTAATTTTTATTTTATTTTACATATTAACCTCTATTGGAGGCTAGTGTAATTTATTAATTAGATAATATATATTTTACTGTTAATTTAGTTGTATAGTATTTGTACAATAAAAATTAACTCCCTCCCTCCCTACCTTCAGTTGACCTTCAGTTGACGCGCACTTGAATTAGCTGAGCCTGGTGTAAAGTATCACCGGCAGCGGGACCTTAAAGTAAGGCCCCTCACGTATAGAAAGTAGGATCAAAAAAGAATCCTAGGTGTAATAGGTCCGGCACTGCACACGCGTGAGGGAGAGGGAAAGCCCCGTACGTGTACCAACGGAAAAACCCCATCACAACACGCGTCGAACATGTTTGAGTAGAATCGGAACGCACATTCATAAAGGGCGTCCGCAGAAAGGAAGGATAGGCCCAGAGCGTGTGCAGAGGGCGCAGCCAAAGCATACACACACGAGAGGGTACGCAAAGGGCCGTAAATTTTTCTCTTTCTTTTTTTTTTTGTTTTTCGCTTGTGGTGCTTAAGCCCAAGCAAGCACAAAGGTCAGGGACAAACTGACCCTCCAAAGCCACGCCAGTGCGGGTTGCGATATCGTGAGTAGAGGGAAAAGGTAAATCCCTCTTATCTGAAAACATTGTAGCACCACTGGGGATCAGGGTGGCGTACAAATGTAGGGAAGCGGACGGGTCGCTTACTAGCACACATTAAACAGACCGATTTAAACGAAGACTAAATGAACAAAGTTTATTTGCGCTTAATATTACATACAATAATTGAATTCGCGATTTTACGCGTTCCCAGGGTGCCAGCTACACACGTGTAGCGCGGTTTCGTGTACGACAATTTCGTTTGCACGGCTAGCTCACGGTTAGAGCGGTCGCGGACATACAAAACGAAAAACGGCAAAAATGGCACGTAGCACGCGTCGCGGTTGCACACACACAGCCGGGTAGGAAACGGGGACGATTCGTGGACGGGATGCCTCCTTGTAACAGCCACTGCACCTGGGGCACTTACCAGATATTCTAAACGCACGAGTACTAAAACTTTCCGACTTTAACGCGCTCGTTTCTCTTCAAACTCTAATTCTTTCTCACGACTATTCTCCGAAATGGAACCGGACGGAGTGTACAGGTGCTTTCTATTATCGTGACTTCTCGCGAAAACGGTCCCGGACAAAGTGCACGAGAATCTCTCGGAGCAGCACGTTCGCGAGCGCGGATTTTAGATAAGCATTCTGCGCCGGCGCAACGTTCATGTAAAATACCTTACGCGACGCGGCCGCCACGCGCGCTCAGCGCTGTCGGCAGTTGACACCACCGCGCACCAGCAGCACGCGTTTTAGGTTATCCGCTCGCGAGTGCTCGTGTTGTGTATATTTTCCCTGGAGCGGCGAGAATCTTCATCCAATCCCAGGGAGTCCAAGTAAGTCGGCACATTCCATGGCTGGTAGACATCGATTAATTTTTCCTCTTCTCTCTCGTTTTACATGTGCGGCATAGCGGCGGATCAGAACGATAGGTGGCTGAGAAGGCGAGGCGGCGGTGCTGGGGACAGCGATGGCTTGCTAGCAGCGGCAGCAAGGCAACGCTCCTAGACACTCCCGGGTACGTAATCACTTGCACGGAGAGGCTGTGCTTATGTGTTTTCTTGCTTCCTAACCTCCCCTAGTCAATTCTCCCATGGTGTTATGTGGCAGCCTGTACTCCCCTTCCAAGGTGCAGCTGCTGCTATAATTTCCTTCTTCTTTTAATTACTGTCTGTGTAATTACAAGTAAGGAATAACGACAAGGACATGAAGGAGCTTGGAGAAGGAACCCTGTTGCAGTGTGTGCAAGCACTGGGCGAGCCTAGCCATGGGCTTCTGAGACTGGCTCCTCGCTAGAGCCTGTACTTAAGCTTCGAGCCCCTGTATCTGAAGGAGGTATAGTATGCACAGCCCTGCGTAGCTGTTATTTAAGGCTACGCGTGGCAGTCCTGCGAGACTGTCTAGATTGTAAGGGGTATTGCAGGCTACGAGGAGTCTTACAAGCCATGCTTTAGCCTCCTCATGTGACTGGTGCAAAACACCACGTCACAACATATACATTTATTTATTTGTTTATTTATTTATTTATTATACACAGTGTGTCCCATGGAAAACAGAACTTTTTCAAAACATCGATTTATATTGGCGCCACCTATTAGTGGATGTTAGCCATGAAAAGGTTCGTTCTTAACTGACATCCTGTCAAAATTGTATGACATTTGGTTCAATGGAAACCAAAATATCGCGCTCGAAGTGACAGTGTGTTTGTGACATCAGTCGAAAAATGAACTCCGAACAAAGAGCAAATATTAAGTTCTGTTTTAAATTTGGTAAATCCTGTACTCAGACGCATAATTTGCTGAAACAAGTTTATGGCGATAATTGTCTATTCCGTACCAGAGTGTATGAGTGGTGTAAGCGGTTCCAGGAAGGTCGTGAAGACATTCAGAACGATGAACATCCAGGTCCTTCGAATACCGTGGTTACTCATAGTAACATTGAAAAAGTGCGTGAATTTATAAAAAATGAGCCAAAATCTTTATTGCGATACATGGAAATGGAATTGAATATGTCCAAAAATTCAATTCATCGCATTTTGACCGATCATTTGAATCTACGGAAGGTGTGTGCACGCTTTGTTCCACACAAATTGACCGACTACGAAAAATTGCTCCGAATTCAACATTGTAAAGATTTGATTAAAGAGTCAAAAAAGGACCCAAACTTGAAATATTCAATTGTGACTGGTAACGAGACATGGTGTTTTCAATATGATCCCGAAACCAAGCGTTAAAGTGCTGAATGGAAGCACCCAACCGAGCCCAATCCGAAAAAAAGTCGTCGTGAAAAGTCAAAAGTAAAGACAATGTTGATTTTTTTCTACGATTTAGAGGGTATTATTTATCGTGAATTCGTTCCACCTGGTCAAACGATTACTGCTATGTTTTATCTTGGTGTTATGAAGCGTTTGCTCAGCCGTATTCGTCGTGTGCGGCCACAATACCGTGAAAAAGGGAGCTGGCGTTTGTTGCATGATAATGCCCCATCTCATCGATCGAACTTGATCACGGATTTTTTGATCAAAAATTCTATTTTAACCATTAACCATTCACCATACTCGCCGGATTTGGCTCCGTGCGACTTCTACTTGTTTTCCAAATTGCACTTGCCTATGAAAGGAAAACGTTATGCCGACGTAGAGGCCATCCAAAGAGCGACGACCGACATACTACAGTCGATGGATAAAAATGATCTCAAAAACTCATTCGATATGTTAATTGATCGTGCAAAACGTTGTGTTGATGCGAAATGAGACTATTTTGAATAAAATAAATGAGATTTGCCGGAATATTGAGTTTTTGTCTTTATTTTGAAAAAGTTCCGTTTTCCACGGGACACACTGTGTATATTTATTGCATTACGGTACTGACGATATTACAACTGAAAAATTGAGTGTATATAGTGCATGTGAAGGAAAATGATGTCAGAGCCGCTGGATAAAGTAGACCAGTGGCTCTTCGCAATGGAGGGCGCGGAGGTAGAAGGAACGCGCAATCACGCCGAGCCGAGGGAAGGGAGCGATCGTGGCAAACGGCCATTACGCTCCCATAGTTGAGTTCGTCCAACTGCCCTTGAGGTTGCCGGCGTGATTAAGGACATCAAGTTGGCAATTTTGCCCGGTTCGCCAGCAGATTGCTACCTCGGTGTCAACTGCATTTGGGGATACGACGCAATCCTCGATCCAGCGAAGAACCAGCTGCTCCTACAGAAAGCCTAAAGGGAGCTGACTTTGGAGTTGGCTTCGCTGGAAACAGCCGGCAATCCAGCTGTGTCAGCCGTAGGCCTGGCTGACGTACAGCCCTCGGAGCGCAAGCAGCTCCAGAGGCTCCTGGATCGCATGCTGACCGAGGAGCCAGCGACTTTGGGGTGTACGGATTGGATCGAGCACGCAATCGACGTCGGCGATGCTCGGCCGATCAAGCAAAAACCATATCCGTACTCCCCGAAGATCCAGGAGGAGATGCACGCCCAGACGAAAGAGATGCTGAAGGGCGGCATCATGAAGCCTCTACGCAGCGACTGGTCGAGCCCAGTCGTGATGATCAAGAAGGCAAACGGCAAGTATAGATTCTGCATTAACTTTAGGAAGGTTAATGCAGTATCAAAGCCAGATGCTTATCCATTACCAAGGATGGATAGCATCCCAGTACCTAGGAATCTGCGACAGCTGCGCAGATTCTTAGGCATGGCGTCGTGGCATCGCAAATTCCTCAAGGATTTGGCCACGATCGTCGAACCACTCACGCGCTTGACCAAAAAAGGACGGCGCTACAAATGGGGAGAGGAGTAGCAAGCAGCCTTTAAGCAAGTAAAGGCACTACTAGCTTTTGCTCCTATCCTGTGAAGTCCCAGGTTTGACAAGGAGTTCGTAATTCAGACAAACACGAGTGACACGGAAGTCGAAGCTGTGTTACTCCAGATCATCCATGGGGTAAAACCACCGCTCGAGTATGCGAGTCGTACCATTAGCCCAGCGGAGAGGAACTATAGCGTCACCGAAAGAGAGTGCCTCGCCATAGTTTAGGCCACCGAAAAGTTCAGGCCATATGTGAAGGGCTACGAGTTTAGGGTTATAACGAACTAAGGCAACCTTCGCTGGCTCAGTACCCTTCACAAACCGACGGGAAGGTTGGTGCGGTGGACCTTAGTGCTCCAAGGCCATCGCTTTATCATCGAGCACCGAATAGGGGCACTCAATCATGTGCCCGATGCCCTTTCACGGATGTTCGAAGAAAAGAAAGGGCCGGTCATAGCGGCATTAACCTGGGCAGAAGGTCCCAAGTACGAGTAGTACCTTCAACGACTAAGAGGTGCAGGAGGAGCCCTCAAAGCACCCCCGCTTAAAGGTGGTTTGAGGTAAGCTATATAAATATGTCCCCGACCCCAGCATCTAGGATGCCCTAGGAGACAACGACGATGCACAAAAGGTCTTTGTCCCTGCCGAACGGAGGAAGCAAGTCCTCCAGGAGTGCCACGACGACCCTGCGGCGAGGCATCTGGGTCGCATAAAGCCGCACTCCAGAGTCACGCAGCAGTACTATTAGCCGAAGGTGGCAGACTACGTGGTAGACTACGTGCGTTGATGTCAAGTCTGCCAACAATGCTAAGTGGAGCAGAAAGCTCCGGCCGGCTTAATGGGAAGGAAGATGAGCGGCCATGGCAGGTAGTAACTGCTGACGTAATGGGACCATTCGTCCGCAGCCGCAGAGGCTTCAAATACATCCTTGTATTCTAGGATGTGGGAATTCACCAAGTGGGTCAAATGTGTCCCGTTGCGGAAAATAAAGGCCAAACCCATACTCAAGGCACTAGTTGAGCATGTCGAGCTTCGGTTTGACTCACCGAAAGTGCTCCTGTCCGACAATGGCACGGAGATCAAGAATCAAGTCATCGATAAATACCTGAGAAGCACGGTATCCATCACTCCAAGACACCATCCTACCACCTGTAGGCGAATCCGGTCGAGCGAGCCAACCCGACGATTAAGATGCACAACACGAGTGCGAGCGTCAAGCGAGGCCCAGGAAGGCCACCGGTCACGGGGCAGGCGAAGGGCGCGGGCAAGAGCGCACCGACTTCGCCCGTTATATGTATATATATATATATATATATTAGGTGTAGTAAAAAGAAATCCATTATTTTTGCATTAAATTGAAGGTTTTATTTAGCATAGATACAATGATACGATTTAGGTCAAATATGCACCGTTTTGTTCGATAACTTGTGGCCATTTTGGAGGTAATTTCATAATGCCTCTCTTATAGAAACCCTTGTCCCTACTGTCAAAAAACTGGGACAGTCGATTTTCACAATCTTCTCTTAAGGCGAATTTTTCACCTGCAAAATCATTCGTCATGGACAGGAACAGGTAGTTATCACTTGGTGCCAGGTCCGGACTATAAGGTGGATGCATAAGAACTTTCCAACCAAGCTCCCGGAGCTTCTGGTGAGTCACTATCGATGTATGCGGCCTGGCGTTGTCCTGATGGAACACAATTCCTCTCCTATTGGCCAAAGCTGGCCGCTTCTGGGCGATTGCTTCTTCCAGACGGTCCAATTGTTGACAGTACAGGTCCGAATTAAGAGTTTGGCCGTAGGGGAGCAGCTCATAGTAGATGATTCCCTGCCAGTCCCACCAAACACACAGCAAAACCTTCCTGACTGTCAATCCTGGCTTGGCCACCGTTTGCGCCGGCTCACCGCGATTTGACCACGACCGTTGTCGCTTGACGTTGTCGTAAGTGACCCACTTCTCATCACCAGTAACCATCTGCTTCAGAAATGGATCGATATTGTTGCGATTCAGCAGCGATTCACAGATGGAAATTCGGTCCATGAGGTTTCTTTGCGATAACTCGTGTGGCACCCATACATCGAACTTCTTTTCATATCCAGCCTTATTTTAGTGGTTCCAAACGGTTTTTTGTGCAACGTTTAGCTCCTGGGCAATCGAAACAGTGCTTACGTGACGGTCGGACTTGACGATTTCCATTATTTTATCGACATTTTCGACAATTGGCCTTCCAGAGCGTGGTGCATCTTTGACGTCAAAATTACCGGAATGGAATCGACGAAACCAAAATTGCGCGTGATTGGCTGTTACAGTATCAGGACCATAAACACTATTTACATTTTCAGCTGCCTGGCTTGCGTTTTCGCCTTTATCGAAGAAAAACTGTAAAATATGGCGTATTTTCTCTTTGTTGGTGTCCATTTTTGACGCGTGCTAAAAAAATACTAAGTGAAGCAATCACAAGACTGTATCAGAATCTTTTTTAGTACGAAATCTTATCTTTCTAACGCCATCTAGTGTAACCCGATCGCACTTTTACAACGGGAGATACAGACTGCTAAAGCCATCTATTGGCAAAATAATGGATTACTTTTTACTACACCTAATATATATATATATATGTGTGTGTGCGTGCGTGCGTGCGTGCGTGCGTGCGTGTGTGCGTGCGTGCGTGTGTGTGTGTGCGTGTGTGTGCGTGTGTGCGTGTGTGCGTGTGTGTGTGCGTGTGTGTGCGTGTGTGCGTGTGTGCGTGTGTGTGCGTGCGTGTGCGTGTGTGTGCGTGTGTGTGCGTGTGTGTGCGTGTGTGTGTGTGTGTGTGTGTGTGTGTGTTAGGAAGTTTACTTCCTTAGATTTATATGTTTTAATATTTAAATATCAGCGCGCTCTCAAGCGAGTCGATAAGGTAGCACGCCGAACATGCGAATGAGCAGTGCGGTGATAGAAAGGTCAAAGGCAGTGCAATCACAAAAAGTTCGAAGTCACGATACAATTTATAAGTTAGCATAATATAATAATTTAAAATTGTGTAAATTGTCTAAAATTTAGAGTAAAGAATAAACATCGAATGTACTTTCTTTGTTTATTTCAGGTTAGTGACTCAATGTAAATAAAGAATAAACTGTTTTTGTGATTTTGATTTATTTAATACTGTGAAATAAAAATCAAAATTTTGTTTATTTCAGAGAAACAATCCGTGTTTAATTCATCTTACCCTTAAATTTTTATAATCGAGTAGCACTCGTATTACATATACATATTTTTTTTTCTTTTGACAAATAAATTATTTTTTAGCAGCAGCGGCGTTCTTCGATAATTTTAAAAAATGATACAAAATGAGAAAAGAAAGCAAGAAAGATTGTATTCCTTAAACTGTTTTTAATTCTTAGAAACGCGTCACCCTTCCCTTCTAATTCGGAGTATATCATTCTGTCAAAAAAGTACCGGGAATTGTCGATTTAAATCTGACGAGGCAATTTAGGCAAGTAAAATTTTTTTTCTAGGTTGGTACAACTGTCCTTAATGACTATGCCAAGTTTGAGCGGAATCTGTCAACAAGTGTGTTTACACTTACAGTAGCTGGTTAAGTCAGTCGATGTCAATAGTGCGTGCCGATTTTTTACAATGGGTGATTACGTTGAACAAAGAATTTGTCTAAAATATTATGTTGCGAATGAAATTTCGTGTGCCGATGCATTGAAAATGTTGCAAAAGGCTTTTGGTGATAAAGCACTATCGAAAACTTGTGCGTATGAGTGGTACAAAGCCTTCAAGGAGAGTCGTGAAGTCGTCGAAGACTTGCCTCGTTCCGGACGCCCATCGACGGCTTCGACCGCAGATAACGTCAATAAAATTAAGGCAATGGTGCTTAAAAACCGTCATACCAGCTTGAGAGAGATATCACATGAACTTGAGATATCCCACGAGTTGACACGTACGATTTTAATTGATATTTTGGGCATGAGAAAGGTGGCCGCAAGACTCGTTTCAAAAGAGCTTAATTTTCTTCAAAAACGCTATCGCGAACAGGTCGCTTCGGACATACTGGATCGCGCCAATTCCGATCCCGCATTCATGGAATGCATCACAAATAATGACGAAACGTGGGTGTACGAGTAAGATATGCAAACAAGCCAGCAAGCATCGGAATGGGTGGGAAAAAACGAGCCGAAACCGAAAAAACCACGCCAAAACCGCTCAAAAGTGAAGGTGATGCTCATTGTTTTCTTCAATATCCGTGGCGTGGTGCACTACGAATTCGTTCCAGAGAGTCAGGCGGTAAACAAAGAGTATTACCTAGGCGTTATGAAACGTTTGCGTGAGCGTATCTGTAAGAAGCGGCCAAATTTGTGGGCGAACAGCTCGTGGATTTTGCACGACGATAATGCGCCGTCTCACCGAGCTACGATTGTGACCGACTTTCTCGCGAAAAACTCAACGAACACGCTAGAACAACCACCGTATTCGCCGGATTTGGTTCCCTGTGACTTCTTCCTCTTCTTAAAACTTAAATTGCCGCTCCGTGGCACCCGTTTTCAGTTGATTGAAGCCATAAAACAAAATTCGGCGCGCGAGCTGAAGGCCATCCCGGAAAGCGCCTATAAAAAATGTTTCGATGATTGGAAGTGCCGTTTACATAGATGTATCGGAGCAAATGGAGCCTATTTTGAAGGCGACCTAATAAATTTTGATTATTAAACGTAAAAATGTTGTTTTAATTTAAAATTCCCGGTACTTTTTTGACAGACAGTATATAAGTGCTTAATGTCACACCTGTAGTCATTTGTCCGTAATCTGTAGATTTCACATCCACAGTCACTGCATACACAATTTCATTTAAAACTGAGTTATTCATACATGCATATCTCAATCCAAGCAATGGCTTTAAAACATTCTTCGTTGCATCCAAAGCTGAAAATTATTTTATTCTTTCCAACCGCTTGTAAAATCGGAGGCTGTAAATTAAAGGTTTTTAGAGGAGGTTGGTTGCATTCCATCGACGAAGAGTACCCTCTAAAATGCTGTAATTAGCCGATGACAGTGGAAAATACAAAAAGTGCGAAGCTAGAGTAAGTTTGGAGATGTGCTTCTTGTACATCAAAAAAAGCGAAAAAAAAAGAAAACAGCGAGAATTCCACTCCTCATGACTACCGATGGTAGCCCCTGACATGCCGGAGCGGCTCGTCTTCGAAAAGTTATTGGCAGAAGTCAATGTCCCCAAGAAATAGCAGGTATTGCCAGAAGCGACCGAGAAGAGGGAGGCCAAAACAAAAGTCTTGATACAGACGGCCAGACTCTAGGGGCTGGATCTCCAGTTCGCGGTAGTGACAGATTGAGAAGCCCTCAGACTACAACGAACAGAGTGACCTAGCTATAACCTATTTGGACAGCATTGCACTCGGCTCCTAATAGAAAACAGAACCCGCCAACAAAATGCGCGAGACTTGCCAGGTACCTCAATAGTACTATTCTTATGAGCACAAGGCGATGAGAAACCTACGAGTGTGCCCAGATAGGGCTCAACACAACCAAGAAAACACTTAAAGCTAAGATTTGAACCGCTTACGAAGAGAAAAAAAAAAGAAAGAGAGAAAAAGTAAAAGCGTTATACGTTTTGTAGAGTAGACAGGAATATAGCCTGATAAATAATTGACAAAATAAAATAAAAGAATTGATTCTACTTATTAACCTAGAAATAGGGAAATACAGTCAAAGTGCATGCGTTTTTTCTCTATTGAATCCGTTATTATAATCACGCAAGTTTTCTCTATCTGCGTAATAAGTGTAACTGAATGAGTGGCCAGAAAAATCCCGTAAGTTTCACTGGCATCTGTCATTTTTTTTTGTGTCCTATTTTTAGGTTTGTTACACGGGTGCACGTGAGAGGTAGTCCAATAGGTTACATTTTTCAGAAACAGAACAACATTTATCTCACAATTAATACGTCAGCAGAGGTCGCGACCGGCAAGCCCTTCTGATCTACGACAGCACGCACAAGCCTCTCAAGATTATCAACTTTCACGGTTGGCGAGCCCTCCGAACATTAGCTGGAGTTACGCACCGCTGAACCATCGATTATCGAGCATCTAGATCTTCGAACCAGAGTTTGAAAACTTATAAATTCATTGTAAATTTTAAATGTTAATTCGCCTTGCCTCAAATTAATGTTAACAAAAATTCAAATTCACTTATTAAAAAATTATTCACCCTTGATCTTTATAATTAATAATTCTAATTAATAAATAAATTCTAATAAATATTTCAGTTGAAAATAAATTCCATCTACAGATAAGTCGAGAGAACTAGCTCACGAGCAGACGAGCAGTTTCTTCGAATAAATATATTTGTTACCTAGTTTTGAACAGATATATTTGTTAAATACCCACCAGAGTAAACCTTTTAGAATTAGTCATAAAATTTATTTTTTTTTTTTAATAATAAACCCAACCCTTTTCATACAGGAAATGGCCTTTGGCTAAATTTCTTATAATTTTGCGGATTGATAGTCCTAAACATGTGGATCAAAAATCTCAATGGACCGAAAGCCCTATAATCCCTCCTTCCTCCCCCCAAAAAAAATATCCCCCCTCCATGAGCTAAGAGGGTTATAACTGATTTCGGAATGTGAAACAATTTATATTTGTAGCTCAATCAATGGCAATCCAAAACAACCACTCGTTTGACCCTTAAACCACCAACCATATCACCCATTTCCTATCACATATCTCCACCCCGATCACAAACCATCCTGTGGATTTTCTTGATTACTGAATTACCAAGTAGGCAGCTAATTTTTATGTCATTTCAACCCTTGACCATCTAATCTTTACGCAGATCAAGAAGTCTCAATAGACACAGAACTCCATAACACCCACTCCACCCCCACTTCTTTACCAAAGCACACTATATGGATTTTACTGATGAATAGTGTTTCATTTTACAACAAAAAACTAATAAATCTTTCCAACTTACATGACTTAAACTACCATATAGAAATATTGGACCAAAAGAAGTAAGAAGTTCTTCTAATTGATTCTTATTAATCGGCAACAAGCTTTCAAATTCTTTAGGGGGTTAGATAGTCGGAGATGATAGGATTAGGAGATGTTAGAGAGAAGGGGTTACATGGTTGGTGGCTGAAGGGTCGAGAAAGAATAGTTTTTTAGAGTAACTGTTGGTTAGACTACTAGTATAAATTTTTTCACATTCAGACATCAGTTATACTATAAGTATAACTGATCAGTTATAACCCCTCTAGCCCCTTGAAAACGATTTTCGGGGAGAGGGAGGGAGAAGCGGCCATTGGGCTTTGTGCCTATTGAGACTTTTGATCTTTATACCGAGAACTATCAATCTGCAAAGTTTCGAAAAAATTAGCCGATAGCCATTTTCCATAAAAAAATGAGAGGTTTTTTTAAAATAACTGCTGACATTAAAAAGTTTCCCGCTTACAATGTTTGTTTGGTGAGTCATTACTCGTTAAGCGCTAGTGTAGCGGCTACAACAAACGCTCAAGCAACCACGCCACAAATAGCTAGGAACCTCTGCGATCAAAGGCCAGTTTAAATTTTCTTTTAGAAGCTCCATAAAACCCTACATTTTTTAGTGTAGCAATTCAGTGCAGCCCAAACTCTTGTGTGCGCTAACCAAAGCATAATTTTTTTTCTTTGAGCGTGAGCACTGCTTCCATAAAAATTTATAAAGACTGAGCGAACACTTTTTGTCGTAGAAGACTGGACAGTGGCCCTAAAGGAACGAGAATAAGAGGAATACTTCTTCAATCACAGACGAGCCGCAGCAGATTGAACTACTTATGTCGATTACACAGACTTTATATTTAACTATTCGACAATTAAACATCGGCTGAATTCACGAACGACCTCAAACAAGAAGCTGCCCTAGTATAGCGCAAAAAATCCGAGAACATTTTATGCGCACGATGATAAAGTGAGCGAAAATTATCACGAGCGCCTACTAGAGCTGCTCGAGAAGGATTTCAGGATACATTCAAACCTAGAGATAACAACAAGAGCAGCTCGGTTTTAAGACTTAATCATTAAGAATCTTATAGCAGAATCTTTCAGGTTAGATGAAAGCCTAACTCGTGATCTGACCAAGTAGCAAGCACCAAAGCAAGTTGTTCGGACTGCTGCACCTGCTCGCCCCATTATCGTTGCTCAAGACCAGCAACGTCAGAAAGAGAATTAAATCACGTAGAATAGCCTGAAGAACAACCGGTTTGAGGTACTAGTCTTCTTTGACTCCATTTTAACGTCCTTCTCGATCGAATAAAAGCGTCAAATATCGAAGTGGGAGAGTTAAGACCAAAATCGATAGTCATTTCGCAAAACATGAGTGAAGTAGCCAAATTCACTTCGCTGACATAAGCTACTACCCTTAGGAGCTGACGGTGGTGAGTATACCTCTACATGCTCCCGAATCACAGCCAATTTCCAATCCGCAAACTACCCATCAAGCACCACTTGGCGTATCTGAGAGGGATGGAGGCCATCCACCATCGCCCTTAGTACCGGGCATTTAAGAACATCTCTGAATCTAATGAATATATTAACTAATTAAAAGACATAGTCTTAACATGCGTTGATTAGAGAGTGAAATTTTTTACCGTACAAGGATGCGGTCGTGAGTCTCGGTGTTACACTACAACTCGGTGTTACACAAACTATCGTTGCCGCACATAGATAGGGTTACCAAAAAATGAATAAGCCACTGTATAGCTTGAGATTTCTTGAGCAGTGTACCACCAAGACACTAAGCAGAGGATTACTGAAAACCTTAATCTCTTCTCTTCTAGATTATTGTACATTAGTGTATTTTGTTGCATCTAATGAACAGCGTATAAGACTACAGCAACTAAGTATTCACGTGTGAGTTACATCTTTGGCATAACCAGGAACGAGCATATAACTTCTCACAGAAAGTGCCTGAGTTGGTTGCGATAATCGTTGTTGTTTCCGCAATAGAAACTGCATCGATCGTTGACGCTGGTAGAATTATAGATCATCCAGCAAGTGATCTTTTCTCGTTAAGTAGCTACTTCCTTTTCTTATCTGGCTCGATAATCTTGTTTATTATTAACCATGCTCTCTTTCGTGGTTGCTCACTGTCCGCACTCCGTTACATTCACTTTCTTTCAACGAGTTCCTAAACAACTTTATAACCTAACTTATTACTCGAATCAATTTGTTTATGGATATTATAATTATTTCTGTCATCAATAACGGCATTCGTTGATGGCATATTCGACCTAACACCCTATTTTTACTAATTATTGGTAACTTGAATATATCAGTATAATTCATTTTTTGTTTTAGTGTCGGTTAATTATTATTATAATGGTTTCAGCTTAACTCGTTAAACTGTTTCTGCAGTTGGAAGATGTCTGTTTCTTGCTATTGCCAAAAGTGCCATTCATCAAATTCAGTATCTCGTTGTTCTCGAAATCGTCACTCTTCACTTAACCCTTAAGGGGTCGGGAATTTAGAAATTTATATTGCCGGGGTTTTAGAAATGTTCAAAACTCATTATTTGTATGAAAAAATGATTAAAGGTTCCCAACTTGAATCCAAACAAAGACTGAATGTTTACGTGTCAGACCTAGACGCATAAATGTGTCCTTCCAACCCGGAACTGTAATTTTCTGTATTATATTTTTTTTAAATTAAAAAAAAATATTGTGTATGCATGAAAGGTGTATATAAGGGCTTTTTGGGTCCCTGATTATGATTCCGGGATTAATGTTAAAAATCCTGAGTATTCTAAAGAATGAAAGTATTCGCTCTTAGCTTTACCCAGGATTAATAATGTGGACGTGACAACTTTCTGGTCCCATGTGTTGATGTGTCGCATATATCTAATGTGTGTGACAATATATTTAAAATCAAAATTAAACGGAATAAGCAGCAAAATTTAATTCGTCGTTTTGAATTTTAAAAATACAACTATGATTGTATATAAATAATAATTATTAATATTAATTATTATTATTAATTTTTTACAATTATTTGTTTCGAAAAATGTGTTTTTCAATAATTTATTTTCTGATGCATATATACGTAATTCCGGTCCTCCAAAGGTTAATTATTACGATGTTATGTTTTCATAGTATGATTTTACCATTAATTTTTGACTTAAGTTACTTTTTTCTTACAAGGATTCTTCAATTTCGGAAATTTTTGCTATTACGCTTATCAGTCAAGTTCTCATTCCAGAAAGATCTTCTAGTGACATTTTTGGAACTTCCGACATTTCATATTTTTCAGATTTGATTTTTTTTTACTTTCTTATTATTTAACTTTGACGAATACCGGACGAGTCATAAAGATGGTTATATTTACATATAAAAAATAAAACAATAAACTTTATTATAAAATAAATATTATATAAAAAATAGATTTTATTAATCAAACGTAAAATATATATTAGATCTTTTTCCTTTAATATCTAATAACAAACTAAACTACTTAAAAAGAGCGCTGTGTGTTGTTAGGCACTGGTGATTTTCATTCGTTTACATCATATACCAGATAAGTCATTTATCTTGGCACAACGTTATAACTGTTAACAGTGTTATTTCAAGAAAAATTTCTAACAAAACTTTTAGGGTTTCAGAGAGGTTCAATGATGGTAACCTTTAATTTAACCTTGACCTTCAAGGTCAATTAGAGGTCAAGTTGATTTTTTTCAAATAGGAACTCCTATGTTCTACCCCGGAAATGAAAAGAGCGAAAAATTTCACGTCAAGGTATGACCTTGACTATTTTTAAATTTTCAAAATGGCGGAAGATTTTTGATAATCAACGAATTCAAGCCAGACTTGGTTTACGGGAGTTTTCGGGATCGTCGATCATGAATTGGCGGTCAAATTTATCAAATTCAAATCGCAAAATTGAGTTGGTCCACCATTTTAGACTTGCCGTCTTGAATTTTTAATCTGGTGTCGAATTTATTATCATAATGAATTAATTCTAAATCTGACCTTGAATTCGTGATCAGCGTCTCCAGAAACCTCCACAAATAAAATTTAATAAAAATTGCTTGGCTTTCAAAAATTTTGTCCGCCATCTTGAACTGTGAATTTATTCTTAGATTTGAGATCAGCTACCTTTAAAACCCGTCACACGATTTTTTGTATCTGATCAACAAATCCTACCATTATCAGCAGCTTAAACTAGTATATAAGTTGAAACGCTTAGATTCCTTAAAACGATTCTCAGATCATTGAATATCTAATAGTTATTTTGCATGGACATTCAAAATTGAACTTTTCTTTTTACTGTGCTCGAAGTTTGCATAGTTGTCAAAAGGTAAAATGGTTAATAGGTACCACTTGTAAAATGATTTCATTTCATTTTTTACCTCAAAAGATTTATACTTTTTAAAAATAATTACTTTAATGATAAAATGATAATAATGCTGAACTTTTCCCCGATATGCCACGGCCACGTAAATATTTTTAGCGAGTCATCAAACAATTTAGCACTGAAGAAACTGTACAAAAAGAAACAAAAAATCGCAATTATACCTCCTCTGGAGTAAAAAATTAATTAAATGGACGGTCTAGCTCAAGTGGTTGTGTATCTGCATGTTAGTACTTGACAAATGATTCAAGATTCTGAAATTTCACAAACGAAAATATATAGAATATTATAACACAATAAATTTCATCCCTTTCGTATTAGTTTACGTCAAGAACTTTATGGCAATGATTTCTAGAATCAAGTGACTTTCTGTCAATGGTAACTTGAGAATATAAATGAAAATCAAAATTTTTTCCATCAAGTATTATTTTCTGATGAGTTCACTTTTACAGACTAAGATGAGGTTGATAGGCACAATATACATTATTGGAACGATGATAACCCTCAGTGGATACGCCGGATTTGGCGCAGAATTATCGGGGCTAAACTTATCGGTCCAGTATTTATTAATAAAACATTGAATGGAGAAAAATATTAAAACTTGTATAGGAATGAGCTTCCAATATTCCTTGAAGATTAAAATTTAGAAGCACGGCAAAATAAGTGGTTTCAGAATGATGAGCGTTTATTCTGTTATTCGACAATTATTTGAAACAAATTGTACAGACAATTTAATCGTCGCTAAATCGGTAGAGGAGGTACGGTGAATTGACTAACCAGGTCCCCAGGTTTCACTTCTCCGAATTTCTACTTTAGGAGCTTTTTAAAATCTAAAGTTTACAATTAAGTGCCAACCATCCCTAAAAATATAAAACAACATATCAAAGACACTAATATTCAAGTAACACCTGAAGTTCTTCTTAGCTATGTACATTTTTTTGGAAAACGTATTAACCCTTTACAGCCCAACGTCTCTCTCCGCAAACGTAAACTTTAGCCCCATCAAAATATGACTAATTCATCTATTTTTTTTCTGAAAAGTACCTTGCCTACTATTTTCGGGTGTACTCTTTCAGAATCTGCTATCAGAAATTCAAAAAAATGCACTTAAATATTATTTTTTTTCGTAAGCGTAACTGTATAAGCCATATGTGTATATGCGTAACGCCATCAACTGATTTTGTGGTCTCTTGACTCAAAAAAAATCAATATTTTAAAAAAATTTTTCTTAGGCGAAAATGCTTAGAATCAAATACAGAATACGTATGAATTTTTTCAGAATTTTTTGAGACATTTTTGGGATTTTTTGAAAAGCGACCAAGTCCAAAAATTCAAAAACGTCTCAAAAAATTTTGAAAAAATTCACACGTATTCTTTGATCAATTCTAAGCACTTTTTGTTCTGTAACATTTTTTCGTTAAGTTGATCTTGTTCTCGTAAATGACTGTCGAAGTTTTATTTTACACTGCATTGTTTAAACGGCCACTTTGAAGCGGCCGTTACAGCTTTTTGAAAACGGAAGGTCACATCAGAACGACAAGAGATTAAGATCACTCATAATATAAATTGTTTCCATTTAAAAATATTAAAATTCATAGAAAATATGGAATTTATAAAAAAAAAAAAAGAGGTCAAAAATTGTCATTTTTTATGTTAAATCGAAAAAAAATAATATTTAAGTGCATTTTTTTAAATTTTTGATAGCAGATTCTGAAAGAGCACACCCAATAATAGTAGGTAAGATACTTTTCAGAAAAAAATAGATGAATTAGTCATCTATTATCATATTTTGAAGGGGCTACAGTTTACGTTCGCGGAGAGAGACTTTGGGCCGTAAAGGGTTAACCTATGCAGCGAAAAAAGAGGTCATTATGTTGAATATTTGTTACAATATTTTTTCAAAAGACCACAATGAGAGACAAATGGACTCACTGAAAACAAGCACCCCGATAATGAGAGGCAAGAGGACTTACTAAAAATATTCACCCCAAAGTAAGCAGAAAACTACTACGTCCACGTCGGTACTCCTGAGTAATGCTAAAAGTAGTAATTTCCAAAACAAAACATAAACTTCAGATTTCAGAATCGTTTTTTCAGCATTAAAAACTGATTTTCACCAAATTTTGTAAATGGGAGTCGCTGATCATGAATTCGACATCAGATAAAAAATTCAAAACGATAGGACCAAGATGGGTCCAAGATTCAACCAACTTAATTTGGCATTATGAATTGAGTAAATTTGACCACTTATTTATGATCGACGACCCCGATAACTCCCAGAAACCGATTTTGGCTTGAATTTGATAATTATCGAAAATATTTCGCCATTTTGAAAATTTAAAAACAGTCAAGGTCATACCTGGACGTGAAATTTTCTGCTCTTTGCATTTTTGGGGTAAGAAATAGAAGTCCCCGTTCGAAAAAATCTACTTGACCTCAAATTCATCTTAAAGATTAAGGTCAAAATCCAATTGAAGGCTGCCATCATTTGACTTCTCTGAAACCCTAAACGTTTTGTTAGTAATTTTTCTTGAATTAACGCTGTTATTTCAAGATATAACGTTGTGCGAAGATAAATGGCTCACCCAGTAAATTAAATAAATCATGTCAATACATAAATGTTTCCCGACACACATGTATATAAGTTAATTACTTTAAATAGCTATACTTAATTTATGCAGCGATTTAAGCTAATAGATGTTGCATACTCATATGGGTAAGTCCACTTAAGTGACCACACAAGATCTGTAAAGGTTTATTATCTTTTAATTAGTATTTATTGGGAGTACAAATTAATTTGGTCCATTTTTTTGCGGTCAAAAATGCATTTAATTCAAAATAAAAAAAATTAAAAGATTAATCAAGGTATCATCCATCGCTAGTTACTACTTTTTCCCACCTCTCAGGCAATTTTCGAATTCCATCTTAAAAGAATGTCTCGTCTTTGAGGTGATCCAAGTTAGGAGCCTATTTTCGATTTCTGCGAAAGAAGTGAACCGATGATCTGCCAGATCGTGCTGCATCCCTCGGAACAACCAGTAATCAGAAGGAGCAATGTCCGGAAAATACGAAGGGTGCGACCAAATATCCCACTTGAACGTTTCTAAATATTTTTTCACGACTTTTGCGACATGAGGCCGAGCGTTATCATGCATAAAAATAACTTTGTCATGTTTTTTCTTGTATTCCGGCCGTTTTTCTCGTAATGCACAGCTCAAACAAATCAATTGCAGCCTATACCGATCAGCCGTTATAATATCGCTAGGTTGTAGCAGTTCATATTACACAACACCCTTTTGGTCCCACCAGATACACAACATGATCTTCAAACTATGAATATTCGGCTTTGGTGTTGATGTTAAGGCCGATGGCAACGATTCACCGGGCATAGCGTGGTATTTTTTCTTCTTGGGGTTATCATAGAATATCCATTTTTCATCCCCAGTAACAATTCTATGTAAAAAACCCTTTCTTTGTTGCCTTTGAATCAGCGGCTCGCAACAGAAAAATCGCCTGTCAATGTCTCTCGGTTTCAGTTCATAAGGCATCCAATAGCCTTGCTTTTGAATCATTCCCATGGATTTTAATCGTACAGAAACTGCTTGTTAAGTCACTTCCAATGATACTGCAAGCTCCTCTTGCGTTTGACTCGGATCTTCATCGAGTAATGCCTCGAACTTTTTGTCCGAATTTTTTTGGCTGTCTAGAGCGAGGCTTGTCTTCAATGCTAAAATCTCCATTCTTGAAACGTCGAAACCATTTCCTACAAGTTTTATCAGTTGGAGGATTGTCACCATAAACTTCTACAAGCATTCGATGCGCCTCAGCTGCACTTTTCTTCCAATTAAAACAGAAAACTAAAACCTCCCGCAAATGCTGCTTAATTAACACAAAATTGGACATATTTAACACAGTTGAAAACAAGATTTTTTTATGAAACTCGAAGCGATATAAACTAAATATTATTGACAAATGTCTAGCCTCTCTGAAACTGCCGACTTCAGCTGTTACTATTAAATATTTATAATAGCCAGAGCCATCTTTTGAAAACGTACCGAACTAATTTGTACTCCCAATATATAAAATTTAACTCACGCAAGTTATCAAAAAGAAAATAATTTAGTCAGACAATTACAATAAGTACGAGAGCAAGCATGTCCAATATACAAAAAAAATAGCGGCAAGTCACAACATATTGAATTATTGCAATATCAGGCTTACGTTTTTATAACGTATCTTATTTACTGTAAATACTAATGTTTTCAATTTAAATTCGGCTGTATTTTCAATATTACAAAATAGTCGACATCTGTCATTTTCGTTAGAAGTCTAGTTTTCGACAGACTGGCCAAGAACTTGTTTATGCCTGCCTATATCTTAAGACTAGTTTCATTTATATTAATATTTTACTTTATATTGAATTACGCTAACTAAAAATTACACGTCTGTTTAATAATAGAAACATTGCAAAAAAAATATTCTATTATAAAAGAAATTGTGTTTAATTCAAATTAATTTTTAATCTAAGATTCATATAATTATATGCTCTTTAACTTCGATAATGTCAATAATTAAAGGTCAAAAATAAGTCGAATGATAATAGAAAATGATACATCCATTAGCGCAACTTATAAATCATCCTTTATGATTTCATTATCTGTATTACGTTTAAAGTTTTCGCATGATTCTTTAATAAAAAATTAAAAATACACATCAAAAAAAGTAGATAAGCTATGGGGAGTCTGCTGCCCTCCATTACTACTCTCAAGAGCACACCTGTATAGGTGAGAAACGCTCTGTTTACTTTTAATTACAATTCTTTTCCCAATCAATACGTCTGCTCTCGGTTGTAAAGACTTTGTCAATTTTATGATGCAAGCTTATTGGCTTATTGTATCAAAACAATTAGATTATGATTGGATAATCAAGTAGTTGAAAGTCGGTAATGAAAATTTTCAACTACTGAAACATATCCTTTGTAGACAAGGTATTACCAGTGATGTAAAAGCCAAGATCGTATTTACGATTGCACTTCTCCAGAGGACTAATCTTAAAAATTGTAAATACATTACTAGATATTTAATACTGTATAATTCACAAGAAGACTCATCTTCATTGGTTAAAAATTTTTAAAATGACAGAGCTTCTTGATTCTAATGTTTCAAGCACTTCAGTGATGTGGATATTTGTCGTATTTCTTTTAAACATAATTTTTGTCACTTTAAATAACCTATTTACAAGAAAAAAATACTTCTTTTTACCAAACTTAGTAGATGCACTTTTGCAAAGTGTAAATATGATGCTACAGTTTAATATAATAAATAAAGGGTGGTCCAACCATAATGCACGATGTTAATTGTAAGTCACACCTTAATGTCAAGTTTTTCGCCCAACTTAATTTGACATTTCTTTGTTTCAGTGTTTGACAAATTCAACCATGGAGAGGTACACAATTGAGCAGCGCGTTAAGGTATTTGAAGCCTTTTACGAAAATGGGCGTTCAAATCAAAATGCATTTCGCGCACTTCGTGATTTTTTTGGTCAGCATAATCGACCAAATGTGTCCACAATCGGGAGAATTGTGCGCAAATTTCAGCAAACCGGGTCTGTAGGAAATGTGAAATCACCTGTACATGCTCGCCCAGTTCGTTCTGCGGAGAACATTGCTGTTGTTTGCGATAGTGTGGCAGAAGAGCCGTCAACCTCGACTCGTCGTCGTGCCCAACAATTGAACATCTCACGAACATCACTGATGCGAATTTTGAATAAAGATTTGAATTTACACGCTTACAAGGTTCAATTGACACAAGGGCTGAAGCCTACTGACCATTTCAAGCGTCGGCAATACGCCGAATGGTTGGTTGAACCGACAGAAGGGAATGGTGACTTTACAAAGAAAATCATCTTCAGCAACGAGGCACACTTTCACCTCAGTGGATTCGTTAACAAGCAGAATTGCCGCATTTGGGCAAATGAGAATCCACGAGTGATTGTTGAAAAGCTTATGTATCCACAAAGAGTGACTGTTTGGTGCGGTTTATGGGCTGGCAGCGTCATCGGGCCGTACTTCTTCGAAAATGAGGACGGCCAAGCAGTTACCGTGAATGGTGTTCGCTATTGCGAGATGATAACGGACTTCTTGTGGCCAGAAATTGGAGTTATGGACCTGGACGATATGTGTTTCCAACAGGATGGCGCCACTTGCCACACAGCCAACGAAACAATGGCTCTTTTGCGCGAGAAATTCAATGGCCGTGTTATCTCACGTTGTGGCGATGTTAATTGGCCGCCACGATCATGTGATTTGACACCGTTGGACTTCTTTCTCTGGGGATATTTAAAAGAAAAAGTGTACATCAATAAGCCAAGAACAATTCAAGAGCTAAAGGATGAGATAATTCAGCACATTGACGACATTGAACCTCAATTATGTCTCAGAGTCATTGAAAATATGGACCATCGGATAGAAGTATGCCACCGTAGCCGTGGCGAGCATTTGGGCGATATTTTGTCTCACACATAATTGTCATAGATCCTTCTATTATAATGAAAAATATTAACATAATTCTCTTGTTTCATTTACAATTAACATCGTGCGTTTTGGTTGGACCACCCTTTACATAATTAATTTACAATGCTAATATTAGATAAGGAAAAATATAAACGAACATTATGTTTAAAACTTTAACTAATTTTTGGAAAAAAATTTAGATATTATTAGGTGCGCAATTAAGTTTCTGCTGTTTGTCAATTGATAGCTCCAGCAGTAAATGCTTGTCGATTTCGACATCCAAAACGTCACAAAGCAAGCTGAAACATATGGTAAACAAATCGCTTTGACACATTAGTAATTTTGTTTTGGCGTCATATACTTTTGGTTGTGTAAAAATGTCTCATTTTGTGCCAAATAAACGTCATTTGTACAAGTGTTGCTTTTCTTCTTTTATTCGAAGAAAACGGCGGCTTTAGCACATCAGGATCTGCAAAACATTTACGGAGATGCTGCTCTAAATAAAATAACGTGCCATGATTGGTTCCATCGCTTCAAAGACGGTAATTTATATACTGACGACCGTCCGCGTAAAGGAAGGCCGAAAACCTACGGAGACGCTAAATTGGAGGCATTGCTCGACGAGGGTCTACGCTAAACGGAAAATAAGCTTGCTTCAGCATTAAGAATTACCCGTTAAGCCATTTCCAAACGATTTCGTGTGTTGGGAATGATTCAAGAGCAGGGAATTTCGGTTCCTTATGATTTGAAGCTAAGGGACGTTGAGCCTCGTTTTTTCGCCTATGAACTCCAGCAGAAAAAAGGGTTTTTTTTATCGCATCGTGACAGGTGATGAAAAATGGATTCATTACAGCAACCCAAAAAGAAGAAAATCATGGGGACTGCCCAGTCATGCTTCTACGTCGTCAGCTCAGCCCAATATTCACGCTGCAAAGGTTATGCTGTGTATTTGGTGGAACCAGGTCAGTGTGATTTATTATGAGCTATTGAAACCAAACAAAACCATCACTAGACAACGGTATCGAATTCAATTGCTGCGATTGAGCCAAGCATTACGCGAAAAACAGCCACAATACGAGCAGAGGCACAAAAAAGTGATTCTACTACATGACAACGCTCGGCCTTACATTGCCGGACCTGTTAAAATCTACTTGGAAAAGCTCAAATAAGAAGTGTTACCCAACCCGCCATATTCCCTGATATTGCGCCGTTCGATTATCACTTGTTCCGTTCGATGGCACATGGTCTGGCTGATCAGCAATTCCGCTTATATGAAGATATCAAAAATTGGCTTGATTCGTGAATAGCTTCATAAGACGAACACTTTTATAATAAATAAATAATAGTAGTAATAATAATAACTATATAAATAGTTGTTATTTCTCAAAAAAATTAAAATAAGATTTATTTACGTTTTGCCGTTCGATCCTGTAATATAAATTGTAAAAAATTGTTTGCTAGTAGTCTTATTCTAGAATTACTCGCTTATATCTATATTCGTGAAGGTATATTCAAAATTAGTATGATTTTACATTTGATAACGTGAGAATGATATCCAGAGGTCGTACATCTAGAGTTCTTTTAGCCGTAATTCAAAAACTAGAATATTTGTGTGCTGAGTGCACATACAAATAGTGCGAAGTCAATAAACCGAGTTTTTCGGCGCTTTGCTCTAATTAGCTTACATTCTGTCAAAAAAGTACCGGGAATTGTCGATTTAAATCTAGCGGGGCAATTAAGGCAGGTAAAATTTTTTTTTCTAGGTTGGTACAACTGTCCTTAATGACTATGCCAAGTTTGAGCGCAATCTCTCAACGAGTGTGTTTACAGTAGCTGGTTAAGTCAGTCGATGTCAATAGTGCGTGCCGATTTTTTACAATGGGTGATTACGTTGAACAAAGAATTTGTCTAAAATTTTGTTGCGAATAAAATTTCGTGTGCCGATGCATTATAAATGTTGCAAAAGGCTTTTGGTGATAAAGCACTATCCAAAACCCGTGCTTATGAGTGGTACAAAGTCTTCAAAGAGGGTCGTGAAGTTGTCGAAGACTTGCCTCGTTCCGGACGCCCATCGACGGCTTCGACCGCAGATAACGTCGATAAAATTAAGGAAATGGTGCTTGAAAACCGTGCTTGAGAGAGATAGCACATGAACTTGAGATATCCCACGAGTCCACACGTAAGATTTTAATTGATATTTAGAGCATGAGAAAGGTGGCCGCAAGACTCGTTCCAAAAGAGCTTAATTTTCTTCAAAAACGCTATCGCGAACAGGTCGCTTTGGACATACTGGATCGCGCCAATTCCGATCCCGCATTCATGGAATGCATCACAAATAATGACGAAACGTGGGTGTACGAGTACGATATGCAAACAAGCCAGCAAGCATCGGAATGGGTGGGAAAAAACGAGCCGAAAACGAAAAAACCACGCCAAAGCCGCTCAAAAGTGAAGGTGATGCTCATTGTTTTCTTCAATATCCGTGGCGTGGTACACTACGAATTCGTTCCAGAGGGTCAGACGGTAAACAAAGAGTATTACCTAGGCGTTATGAAACGTTTGCGTGAGCGTATCCGTAAGAAGCGGCTAAATTTGTGGGCGAACAACTCGTGGATTTTGCACGATAACGCGCCGTCTCACCGAGCTACGATTGTGACCGACTTTCTCGCCAAAAACTCAATGAACACGCTTGAACAACCACCGTATTCGCCGGATTTGGCTCCCTGTGACTTCTTCCTCTTCCCAAAACTTAAATTGCCGCTCCGTGGCACCCGTTTTCAGTCGATTGAAGCCATAAAATAAAATTCGGCGCGCGAGCTGAAGGCCATCCCGGAAAGCGCCTATAAAAAATGTTTCGATGATTGGAAGTGCCGTTGGCATAGATGTATCGGAGCAAATGGAGCCTATTTTGAAGGCGACCCAATAAATTTTGATTATTAAACGTAAAAATGTTGTTTTAATTTAAAATTCCCGGTGCTTTTTTGACAGACAATATATCAGTCGAGTAAGCTTAATCAACTAAACGTCAACTGGGAAGTGCTTACGCCAGTGTACTTTTAACTCCTTACAAGTGCGCTTGCAAGGAATATACGGCAAACGCGTGAAGTGACTCCCATCAGTACTAGGCTCTGAGCAAAGATGATTTAATTCGGCGAATTCACGTGCTTTTATTTCAGTGCGAGCTTTTGTGGGTGCTCTATTGTTGTAAAACCTTATTCCGAAATTCGAATCTCGAAAATTATTTTCTCTTTACGATACATTTTAAGCTTTTGGAGTACATTAAAAGTGATTACTTCGTAACTCAGAAAAATACAAAGTTTATTAACAATTATAATACTATGATCTTGCATTTTCATCCATAAAATAATCTTTTTACATTAGATTGTATCATAAGGCAAAAACGTGCACCCAAACCTTAGATCTGGAGAGCCACAAAGACACGCGGCGTCGGCCCGTTCGCAAGTAGATATAAAAGAAATAAATAAAGATACTTTCCGCAACTCTTCTCCCTCTCCCTCTTTATCTCCCTCTCTCTCTCTCTATCTCTCTCTCTCTACCCCTTCATCCCACCCTATTCAAGATTTAGTTTTAGTTACTGTTTTTAACTAACTTCTAGTAGTATTTTAGTTAATTTTAATTCTAAGATAGTTTTTATAATTTTTATGTAAAATTTAATTTTTATATATTCTTATTAATTTTTCATATACTCAGGTATAAGTTTTAAGAATATTTTATGTTATTTCAAGTTAGAGAAAGAAAAACGCATAAGTGGGAGAAGTTCCAAGCATATTCATAGCTTCCTTTACCCTATATCATGCTTTCTCTCTTCTTCGCGTGATACATATCACGCGAGGGCAAGATCTTTTATATCTTCTGCGTCGCGCAATAGTGAAATTTTAAGCTAAGGATCCGAAGAAGAGAGGAAAATGATTTTTCGTTTGCCGCCTTCTGTCTTCTCCCCGCTATTCATCTGCGTATTACTTATGGGTCTCATGGGCCAACTTTTTGTATAAAAGGAGTGAGTTTCTTTCAAAAAGAGAGAAGCAACTCTAGCAAGCACTAAATCGAAAAAACTTGCTATCAAATGCCACGCTATCAAATTTTTAAATAAAAACTTTAAGAAATTTTAAATTTTCTTTCAATTTTTTCATTTCACAATTTTTCTAAGTTCAGTTTTCACAATTATTACCAAGTCTTATTTTCACAATTTTTACTAAGTTCAATTTATACGAACGCTTCAAGTTAAAATTTTCAATTTTTCAATTTTAATTTTAATTTAACATTCTCAAATCATTGATGTATCCACCTTATCCTTGTTTGAGATTGAGTACGCTTTTGTTCCTGCTAGACTCTTGAGTCCAATTGTGCGTAAGAGGCTCATCGTTCATCCTCTTTTATATCCTATTTTCTCCCTGCCGGACTTAAGTCTAGTTTTGTGTAAGCGGTGGTTACATTTCGTCTATTTTCAAAGAAAATAGACTTAACCCTGCTAGATTCTTCGAGTCTAGTTGTATGTAAGCCATCATAACTTCAGTTCGTAATGTTAGTTACAAATCCTTCCTAGAAAACAATACGTTTTATCCCTGCTGGATTTAGGTCTAGTTGTGTGTAAGCAGCTGCTTATTCCTTTTTCCTATCATATCATTTTTTTTATAATTTTTTACCTTTTTTTTTATATTTCTTTATTCTACTATTTTTTATATTTTTTCATTTGATTTCCTTTTTCTTAACTGTGAACGTGCTACTTGCTCTGCTCGCCCGGACTATTGCGAGAATCGTAGGTTCAAAATAAGCAACACGTTTACGTATCGATCTATAGTCACATATAGACTATTAAATTTTTGTTACAAGAATAAATAACACCACATACGTTTAAAAATCTGCGATATCACCTTATTCAAGAAAACTGTTCCTGCATTATGTGCAACCACGGTTAGAAATTAACTATCTAAACCTTCGCTGAGGAAAAATCCACCTTTACTGGCTTACAATCCTAGAAAGAGTTCATAGCCTAAGCCTACAATGAAAGAGTTTTTAACTATATTGACATCTACGAATTTTATTGCGGTGAATGATGCACTGAATCGGACAATATTTATAAAAAATCTGTTAGAAGTAGCTGTTATAAGCTTGACTCCTACTGCATTGATAGTCGATCTAAATCCCCAATGAAGCAAAATCGCTATGTTTTTCAATGTCTTGAACATTAACAAACACAAATTTTTTAACAGCAAATTCCAACCTGTTAAAATGCCTTATGAAAACTGATTCAATTTAATCATTTTTTGATCGGGAATTATCAAATTAAAATCAATATAATCGATTAAAACCTATTTAGATCAACAATAAAATTTTGTTGATTTTAATCGAATATAATTAGTTGCATTCTGCAAAAAAAGTATCACTTTTTTTTAAATACAACCGATTAAATACGATTCAAACGGATAAAATTTTATAAATGGTCTAAATACGTTTTAATCGATTATATTGGCTTTACTTTGATAATTTCTGATTGAAAAACCTGATTAAAATCAATTACTTTTTGAGTTAGTTTTAATTAGACATTTTTACTAGAGTATTTTACAGGACCCAATGTTGCCTAAAATCCCTGAAAAAGCAGAAAGATAAATTGTAAGAGTTTGTGTAGCTATTTCTTTTGCTGCATAAAGAAAATTGTCTGAAAATAAGGAACAAATAAAAAAAAAAGAAGAAGAAAACCAAGACAAAAATTAATAAAGTAATTTAAAAAAAAAAAAATAAAAGAGAAATTCAGAACACTTAAACTAAAAAATAATATGTGTAACATACTTAGGACAACGAAAATTTATAAGGACAATATATTAAACAATTACTGTGATTCAAATATTTACAATACCTAATAAATTATTTTTGGAACAGATCCCATTGTTATTTGAATTACATTAATTCATTAGGCATTATAAATATTCAAATAATTATTTGATATATTATCAATTAATTAAATTCCGTTTATTCTAAGCAACTAATAATATTATTTTTAACTTTTTGATATAAATGTACACAGTGTAATTTTTTTGTAGACAATTCCTTTTTTTTTAAATTTACTTTATTTTTCAATTTTCAATTTTTTGTGGTAAATGTTATGATTTCTATATTATATAAGGATAGGCTTTTTAAACCTGTCAAAAAATATTATCCTTTATTTTTCCACCCTTAAAGAAACTATTTTTTCTTCAAATTTAAATGAGACTACCTTTGGGGTAAACCCTTTTATCTAAAAAAAGAATTTTCAAGAACAATTTAAGAAGTTATGAACAAGTATATACAAAAAAATACACAGATAAATTGATCGTCTTTTTTGAAGATCGTTAAAAAGAATGGAAAAACAAGAAGGGAAAAATTTTTTAAAGGAACATCAAAGAACATAATGAAGTAAAAAGACAAACACAAATAAAATTAAGATTTGTGAAATACAAAGCCATTACCGAGATGGCAGTTAATTAAAAGGTCCTTCTTATTATGAGAATAATTTATTTTTATTTAAATTTTGTTTTGTTTATTTTGATTAAAATATTATCCCCTTGATTATTTGTTAAATCGTACATACTGATTTTTCTACATAAAGAAATAGCATAAAGAATTATATGTATGAATATATGTAAAAATACAAAATAATGTTAAAAGATTAAAAATTATTGATTTTGACTTTAAATAGAATTTCATAATTTACAACAATAAGAAAATTTCAAGTAACAATTTAATGTTCATAAAGTAGTAAGTATTGATAGAATCATATAAATTATGACTAATTCTAAAACACTCATACCCAATATAAAATACGATGTATAATTAATTTTTATTCAACATTTTTTTAAATACATCAAATATAAATATTTATAATCTCAAAAGCATCTTATAAAAAGCATTTAAAAAATAAATATATACTATATAAATTAAACACTTCACTTAATTCTATACAAGTTAACATTAAAATTAAAAACTCATTTCATAAATTTAAAACAATGTCGATATACTTGTGTTAAATGGGAGTGTAAGCTACAATATTTTTAATTAGAAGATAATGAAATATTAAAATCTATTTAAAGATTTTTCACTTACAACTATTACTATTGTTTCTATAATTTTTTCTTTTTAATAGATTGACACCCTGAATACATGAAATTAAAAAAAATTGATTAAAATATACTAATCAGTAAACCGTCTCCGATAAGTTATCACTTCTTAATAGCTTACGATAAAATTTTTGACCTTAAATATAAATTATTTTACAAATTAAATACGTTTAGATTGACGACTCAATTCAGCTCGTAAAATTTCATTATAGAATTAAGAACAATGTTCGTTAATCAATTTAATTTATAACAATTCAAATATCTTTATCATTAAATAACCTATGTTTATATTATAAAAAAATATTTAATACCAACGAATATAAACGCTTATAGAAGAAGCGTCACATGTTAATATTACGTTCCCCAAAAACGGGTAACCGAAGAGATAGTTGGGGAACCCGGCGCATAGGCGACGCCACTTTTAAAAATATATATAGATATACAAGTAAGCATATCGCGGGTAACTCTTGGGTAACCTAAAGAAAAACGCGATTTTTCAATTATTTTAAAAGAAAATTAAATATAATGTATCATAAAATAATTTTTTTTAATATTTACAACTTTTTATTTACAAAAACAAGGATTATTAACCCTCAAGTGGAGCACTATCGCAGCTTAACATAACTGGAGCGCATGGGTTAGGATTACCCGGATAGCTTTGACCACTTATATCTTATTATAAAATTGATCAATTTTGAATTTTTTTTTTTTTTAATCGATTCGTCGGACGATGTAGAATAAGAATATTTCATGAACAAATAAATAAAAATTTAAGTTTTTATAATATTAATGAAAAAAAAAAAAAAAATGCAATGAAAATTGACGAAAAAAGATCTACCCTGGGTTAGCGTAAGCCAGTGCTCCTCTTGAGGGTTAATGTACGATGAAAATCAGCTGTTTCATTTGAATGAAGCACACGTTAACTTATTATTATTATAGTAGTTTTTTATTGGCATTTCCATAGACTTATATACTAAACTGTGCGCGCTGTGAGAGGTTTTGAAGACAACATTAGAGTGAGAAAACAATAGCGGGAGGCGTTGTATCTCTCTCTAACGTGGAGGTTGGTGGGGAGAGCGACTGACTACGTGAAAAGGACATCATAAATAAGTAACCATAACAAATAGACGAGAAAAAGGAACACTTTCCCCTTAACGGCTTCCCCATTCTTCCTGCCAAGAGAGAGAGACAAAACGCCTCCCAAGCTATCTCCGTCCTTTAATGTTGTCTTCAAAACCTCTCACAGCGCGCACAGTCTAGTATATAAGTCTATGTGGTCACCCAACAAATTAAATCACCGACTTGCTTATGGCCCATAAAACTGAAATTTTGACAAAAAAAAAAAATTTTTTTTAAAGGACACAATTAGCTTAGCCTACAAACATAAAAAAAATCAAACTGGTTACTTTTTTTTCCTTAGAAAAAATGTTAAACCTGTTGTACATTTAAGGTAAGATCTCTCATTCAATATTAAACATAAAATATTAGATAAAATACTAATAAACTGCTCACAACTAGATACAAACTGCTCAGGTATTAAAAATTAAAAGTATTGGTAAATTAATTAATAAATAAAAAAACTATTCAAAACTGCAGATAACTGCATTTTATAACCGTGTGCGCATGCGCACAGGTAAAAAGGGTGGGAAACTTGCAGAATTTGAATTAAATACTAATACCTATCGATAAATAACCATCCGAAAGTTCAAAATGTAGCAGAGAACATATGCATTAGGAAAAATACGATCACTGAAGACTAGCAAAACTAATTATTATTAAAAAATAATGAATATTAAAAATTAACAATGGATATATACAATTGCAACGTTCACAGATCGTTGATTAAGGTCATTTTATTCATAAAAACCATTCCTATGGATGGCTATCAAACCGATTTAAACTGCTCAGGTAAAAGAATCAAATGAGCTAATTTTAATTGACCACAATTAATCGATATCCATTAGCGGCTTAGGAGATTATGATCGGAGGTAAAAATGAACTCATCACGTGGTCTCGTGGCGTGAGAGCTCGCGAAAGTATGAATTCAAGGCGTACTTTTCGATTGTGAGACTTTAAAAACTACCTGTTATTAATTATCCACATAATCGAGGGTCATAATTTATTTGTTCATTAATTTACTCTAATTATTTTGAATAATAACGAACTGTATAACATGCGAACGTTATTTCAATATTTAAAGCGTCGATAGAATATTAAATAAAATCAATTTATACATTAAAACCATTCCTATCGATAGCTATCAAACTGATTTAAACTGCTCAGGCAAAAGAATCAAGTGAGCTAATTTTAATTGACGACAATTATTAAATATCCATTAGCGGCTTAGGAGGTTATGATCGGAGGTAAAAACGGATTCATCACGTGGTCTCGTGACGTCACAACCCGCGAAAATATGAATACTGTACGTACTTTTGACGTATACGAATTAAAAAAATAAACTCAATTGTTTATAAATTGAAAGAAGGACTTTAATTAAAATATTTATTAATTGAGAAAAATTATCTCCAACAAAAAATCAGCATATTGTAAGCAGACCTCGTTTCAATATTTGAAACATCTGTAGAGGCACACTCCGTCCTTGAGGTGCTGCCATTGCGCGTCTCACGACGAAAACAAACATTACAACCGAGAGAGGGCAGTTAAACACTTAGCGTCGACAGCGCTGAGATAAGGAAGAACTCTCTCTTTGCTACGGACCGCGCTCGCGAACGAACTAGTATTGCCCCGCTCCGAATAAGACCTTTACACACTAAGCACGTGCCGGCGCAATAATCTGTCGCGATCTCAAATTTAACTGTGCGAATTAATAATATGCAGTAGTTAATATAGATGTTAAATTTAGTATAAGATATTAAACGTAAAACATTATTTCTAGTTACTATAAACTAAAATTCTTATAAAAAAAAGTAACATATTCTTATAAAAAAAAGTAATCGACGAATAGCGAAAACTCAACAATGCAGTATTTAGTGTATGGAAAGAATATACTATTGCCTAAAATAAAAATGAAAAATACTTTATCCAAATGCATCCTAGTTAATAATTTACTTTATTTCGTTATAACTAAAAATGCTGGTGATTTAATGAGAAATAAAAAACTTCTATCTTCAAATGATTATCTTTTTGCTTACAAAAGATTAAATTGATGTATGTAATAGACAAAATCTTGAATGATGTTCTGAAAATGAAATTACTCCTGTAATTTTATAGATGTGGCTCCGGTTACAACTTTATTTTTTAATTCACACTACGTATAATATACTTAACACAAGAACGTCACGATTATTTTTTGCAATTATTACAACGTATCCTTCTGTAGTTATTTTTAATCGACAACACCTTGATACCTGAAAAAAAATATTATTAAATACTTTATTATGTTTATTAATATATAATTACGTATTATTTTATTCAAAATTCGATATCATTGTCAATTTTTAATAATAAAAGTTATGCTATCGATGATGTACAAACATACACAAATACTTGAAAACTATAGTTTCAATTTTTTTCGAACATTGATTAAGAAAACAATATATAACACTTAAGTTTATATATTATACTTTATGGTTAGTTTTTATTTTAAATTTATAAAAAATGTTTAAAATTATTAACATCATCAAATCCATCATGTCGTGCGAGGTAGACTTAGCTAAGTTAGCTCCTGATATTTTTTACAGTTGTCATAATGATGAACAAAAATATAGTGCCGTAACTTGTTTAATTTGTGATAAAGTATTTCATAAAAGTTTTTTTGGTCGCAGAAAAAATATTAAATGCATTTCATCAGTGTTAGTGGTGTGTAATGAATATTCAAACTTAAATCTAACCTCAAATGATAAAGAAATAAATTCGCGTATCATTATACAAAACCTAAAAGATGAAATTAATAAAAAAAACAAAGAAATACAAAAACTGAAAGGTAAATGTGCAATGTTAAGTGTAAAATATTCCAAACTAGAAAAAAATGAAGCATTAGTAAATATGTGTCTTGATGAAAATAGTGACCAAAATGAAACAAGTGGTAATTACTTAAATAATGTGAAAGATATTAAAGTACATATAATCATCAACAAAAATCTGAGGCAGCTAAATGAAGAGCAAAAAAAAAGGATTGATGAATTGACTGAATTGAACAACCAATTGAAAGAAAATAATCAGTTACTCAAAGAAAAAAATAGCTGTAGCGTATCACCCTCCAAGATGTCATATGCTCAAGTTGTGTGCAACACTACTTTACCGACTACTAAAAATAATGTACCTAGTATCATTATTACAACTTCAGATAGGGCTGAAATTGATACTGGAACTGTAAATATTATCAAAAGGAAATTGAACCAATGTAAAAATGTATGCATTAAAAAGCTCTTTAAAACCAAAAATGAAATTTTAATTAAATGTAAATATTCAGAAGAAAATACTAAAGTAACATCTGCTCTAAACGAAATTGAAAACTGCAAATTGAAAATTAAAATTGAAAGCTTGAAAAAACCCAGAATAAAAATGACTGGTATAGATTTTGATATAAGTACAATGAACAACGATGACATAATAAATGACATTAAATCAAGAAATGGACTGAATGATAACCACGACATAACAGTTGTGTATAAGTTCAAGAATTTAAGAAATGGAGCTTGGAGTATAATCTTCAAAGTTAACAGACTAGCATATGGATGTATTATGCCATATGGAAAATAATATTTTGGATGTAATCGTTGCAGACTTTATGACGATTTTAACATCAATCTGTGCAAAAATTGCTGTAAATATGGGCACAGCACAAAAAAGTGCAGAAATAATCCAGTCTGCCTGTATTGCTCTGGATCTCATACATATGATATGTGTACAAGAAAACAAACACTCAATTGTAAAGGTTGTTCTGATTTCAACACAATTAATCAGGGCAAACCAAATGTAAGGCCACGAGATACCAGTCATAAAGCTTCTAACTTCAAGGATCGTGGAACCTATCAATATCTACTGCAAAAATCTATCGACTCTACGGATTATCCTTCCAATCCAATCCAACATGCATTGGCTAATATCAGATATAACACATCGTTCAGTAAGTCCCGAGACTAACAACGAAAACAACATTTTTTTTCAAAAATCATTTTTATTCGTCAATATAATCTCCTTTTAGAGTGATACAATCTTTCCAACGCCTTTCCAACATTTCTATACCATGTTTATAGAAGGATTTATCCTTTGCTTCAAAATAGGCTTCAGTTTCGGCAATGACCTCCTCATTCGAGCCAAATTTTTTTCCCTGGAGCATTTTTTTGAGATCAGCAAAGAGCCAGTAGTCGCTGGGGGCTAAATCTGGCGAATACGGGGGGTGGGGAAGCAAATCAAAGCCCAATTCGTTCAATTTTGCCATTGTTTTCATGGACTTGTGGCATGGTGCATTGGTGCAATCGCGGCACCCACTTGGAAAAAACCTTTTCATGCTCAATTTTTCATGAAGGATTGTAAATACGCTTCCAGATGATATCTGTGTCATTTCTGCAATCTCACGGACCTTCACTTTGCGATTTTTCATTACAATTAACACTTCATTCACATTTTCCTGTGTAACGGCTTCCAAAGGCCTACCCGAACGTTCCGCATCGTTTGTGTCCGTATGACCACGTTTAAACTCAGCATACCAACGACAAATCGTTGGTTTGGATGGAGAGGAGTCCGGGTAATGTTTTTCAAGCCATTGCTGGGCTTCTACGGTGTTTTTACCCATTAAAAAACAATGTTTTATCAACACGCGAAACTCGCTTTTTTCCATTTTTCAAACAAATTACAAAGTGACTTTACTCTAACCTTGATAACTCTGCTGTCTGTGATCCGATCGACGTGAAATTTTTACACGTTTCATGTAAAGGTTCGCACTCTATGGAAACGTGGCCAGTTTGGTACTACTAGCACCATCTCTGGGTTAGTCTCGGGACTTATTGAACGATGTGTTATGGAGAACCAATCACCAACACCAGAAAATATTTCTAACTCAGTTTAAAGGGAATTTTCATCTTAATAATCATTTTCAAATTATTTTCAAATCTACATAATATCATTGTCCTATTCTCCTATTTTATTTCGATTTTAATAAACATATATAAATTATACTCAATAAAAACACATAGCTCTGAAATCAATAATTTCATATGGATTCCCTTATTGAATTATCAGATACCATCCTACAAAAAACTATAATTAATGAGAAAACTTTCATAGATGTCAATTCTTTTAATTCTGAGTTAGATCAAATGGAAGATCTGATATTATATTTAAATATTAGAAGTATTAACCCTCAAGTGGAGCACTATCGCAGCTTAACATAACTGGAGCGCATGGGTAAGGATTACCCGGCTAGCTTTGACCACTTATATCTTATTATAAAATTGATCAATTTTGAATTTTTTTTTTTTTAATTGATTCGTCGGACGATGTAGAATAAGAATATTTCATGAACAAATAAATAAAAATTTAAGTTTTTATAATATTAATGAAAAATAAAAAAAAAATGCAATGAAAATTGACGAAAAAAGATGTTACCCTGGGTTAGCGTAACCCAGTGCTCCTCTGAAGGGTTAATGCCAATTTCAATAAATTGCTGATCCTCCTTGATAAGCTTACTACAAAGCCTTTCGTTATAGTTTGCGTTGAGACTTGGAAGGTTGTACATGAGAACTTTTTTGCTATACCTGGGTATAAAATGTATGATAATAATGGAAAAATCAATCAAAATGATGGAGTGATTACATACGTATTAAATGATATTATTGAAACAACAGAGTTTATTGGAATAGATAGATTAAAAATTACCAATATGTGTATTAAAATGAAAAATGGATGTAGTACTGAAATTTCTGCTTTATATCGCACTCACAATATGCCTAAACCTGAGTTTATTTACAGTCTAAAAAAATACCTTTTAGTTAAAAGGTTTAAGAAAAATCACTTCATTATTGGAGACTTTAACATTGATCTTTTTGAACAAAGTCTTCTAACTGAAGAATTCTTGAATAACTTTCTAGAAAAGGGTTTTATACCTAGGTATCAAAAAGTCACTCATCCTATATTTAATCATAAAAATGGTGGTACTTGTATTGATAACGCTTTTTACAAAACTGAAGCTTTAATTATCAATACTTATACTATCACAAACAGTTTGACAGATCACTATACCTTAATAATTAAAATTAAAAAGCAAAACTTAAAAAAAGATTCTATCCCTAATACCCAAATAGATTTTAATAAACTCAAATATAATGCAAGTACCATCAACTGGGATTTGACATATGGTTTTAGTGACCCAAATATGGCTACCGAATTTTTGATTAAAAATATTAATAAATGTATGGATAATGCAAAAGTCCTCATAAATAAATCTAACAAAAAAAGGCAGGCCTGGATTACAGGGGCTATAGTTAAATCTTGCGAAACCAAAGAGAAATTATATTTAGCAACTAAAAGTAATCCTACCAATGAGCTACTTAAGATTCAATACAAACAGTATTCTAGTATCCTACATAAAGTGATTTATAAGGCCAAAATTATATTTGATAAAGATTATATTACAAAAAACATAAATGATAAAAAAAAATTATGGAGTATTATTAATGATAAAGTACATAAAAAAGTTAAAAATAGACAAAATATCAACTACATTATTGATGAAAACAAGCGACAAATTGTAGAAGAGGAAGTAATAGCTAATAAGATGAATAACTATTTTTGTACGATTGGATCTACTCTAAGTCAGAAAATAAATATACCTTGTAATATAGCTATTTCAATGCCACCTAGTAATCCTAAAACTATGTTCTTAAGGCCTACATCAAGCTCTGAAATAAGTTTGGTAATTAAAGAGTTAAAATTAAAAAATGGTGGAGTTGATTAAGCACCAAAGTCATAAAGACGATAGTTGATTATATTGTTGACCCTTTATGCTATGTCATTAATAGATCTATTGAGTTAGCTTTGTGGCCTTATGCTTTAAAAAAAGCTGTTGTGGTTCCTATTCATAAATCATCTAGTAAATTTTCAATGAACAATTATAGACCTATCTCTTTAATATCAAATATTGCTAAAATCTTCGAACGCGTTGTATATATTAGAATTTTGAACTTTGTTACTGAATGCAACATTATTTCTACTAAACAATTTGGCTTTGTTAAGAATAGGGGAAACACTGACGCCCTAAATTACATCTCCAACATAATCTACAATATGCTTGATAAAAGTAAACCAACAATTGTCGCCTTCATTGACTTAGCCAAAGCTTTTGACACAGTAGATCATGAAATACTATTGGAGAAACTATCTTACATAGGAATCCGAGGCAAAGTTCTTGAGCTTTTGACTAACTATCTCTCTGATAGATACCAAGCTGTTAAAATTGGTGAAATTAATAGTGGATATCAAAAATTTAATATTGGAGTACTCCAAGGAATGATTCTTGGACCTTTACTGTTTATTTTGTATATTAATGATCTGCTGTGTCAATTTCCTGAATCTAATGCTGTTTTGTCGTATGCAGATGATACTGCCCTTATATCTACAGCAGAAACGTGGGAAGAAGCTCGTAATAAAATTAATTATTATCTGAGTCATGTAGCAACATGGATGGCATTGAGTAGGCTGTCTCTGAATACTGACGAGACAGTCTTTATGAGTCTTGGAAACTATACAGATAGTGTCCTTGTAACCATAGATGTTAATATCAACAATAAAGCTCTGCAACGCGTAGAACAATACAAATATCTGGGAGTCACTTTCGACTTTAACATGAAGTGGGAAATGCATGTGCAATATATAATAAATAAAACTAGATATCTTGTTTATGTTTTTTTATAAATTAGCGATAACTATGACAACAGAGACTTTACTTCTTATATATTATGCTTTTTTTAACAGTATTGCAACTTATGGGATAATAGCTTGGGGTGAGGCAAACAATAACAATTTAAATAGGCTACAATCACTTCAAAATAGAATTTTAAAAATAATATCCAAAAATACTTTTTTAAATAATAAAAAACCATTGAATCTATCTACCAAATTCAACTTATACTCTCTCTTTTATCACTTTCCAGTTCTGCAAAATAAATATATATCTTCTAATAGCAGAACAAGAAACAAATCAATACCTTTACCTAAAATCAAAAAGACTATTGGATTCAAAAATAGCTATATCAGAGCAGTAAAATTATTCAATCTGCTTCCTTTGGAATTGAAAATCTTAAAAGTATCTAAATTGACATTAAGGAAAAAATTAAAAATTTGGTTTATTGAAAACAGCAACATAATTTAAATTCCATAACAAAAAAATCTGCATCTATTTATTTTTGATATTAACATCTATATAAAAACGATCACAATATAAACAAGTCAGAAAAAAGTAAAAGCTAAGATGAGAAATAGTATAAACTAAACTAGTGAAGTAATTATATTTTTATAATCCTACCAGTTCCTTGTACAGGGAATACTTTCCCTCTAAAGAGTTATATGTAAATACACGTAAGCTTATTTAACTGGTAAATAAATAAAAAAATTAAATGCAACTTTTAAAAATAGTATAATATTATATTATATATGCATTGTAGATTTATGTTTTCTATATTCAAGTATCAATATCGATGGTTTACTTTAACATATGGATACTCAAATTCAAAAATCAAAATACGATCTCTTGAGAATACTGACACACAAAATCCATGCATCACTTATATCAATTCCATTGGGAAAATTAGTCATATTTTCTGACCCAATACGACGTAGAAATTGGCCACCTGTATCAAACACAACTACGCAATGGCCTTCGAAATCATATACTAAGTATTCTTTTTCTAAAATAAAAAAAAAAAAAAAAAAACGTTAATCAAGTATTGGAAATTTTAATATTTTCAGTATGAATTTTAAAAATATTTTTAATACTGCTTATAATAATATCACTAGATTCTCTCATGTAATCCCTACAATCAAACCAGTTAAGTAGTTCTCCTGTATCACTTCTAATAAATACAGTTGGAGATACACTATCCACAGCAACAATATGTCCACGACTTGTGGCTGCCGAACCTGCTGCAGTGTCAATATAGCGAATAGCAATCGTTTTTATAAAATGGCCATTTTTCTAGAAATCTGCTTTTTCTACCTTTCATTGCCTCAAACGCATTCAACGAAATTTCCATTACTTTTAAATAATAAAATAAAATACTCAATTCCAATAGCATATCAACAAATATAGTTTTTAATACCAGAAAAATATTATGTCTCACTTGAATACGATGATTACACAAATGTGTCAGTTACAATTATCCAAAAACTACCAGGAGAATTAAATTAACCTTTACTAGGACCCAATTGACCAAATTTAGAGCGAATTTGAATAGGTTTTAATTTTGTATTATTTGATCTTCAATGATTACTTAAATCATTTGTTGAATTTGTTAACAGTATTACCAACGACAACTGGTATATTATAATTAAATATAATATGCATTCAATTCTGTTGCAGTAAAGTTAACTTATAATACACACACATACGCGCAGATATATGCATATGTATATTAATATAAATATGTGTAAGCCTGCAAGGTCACAGCATTAATCACGACTCCTTATAGCAATATCCTGATATCTATTTGGATTAATCCTTACATGTTTTAAACTTGGAACAGAAAATTTTGAGCCAATTTCGTTCAATAAGCTCTGTTGATCTTTTCTTTTATTCTTCACTCGCTGTACCTTAAATCATTTGAAAAATTATCATATAATATTCTATTTTATATATAATACAATATATTTTTATTTAAGAAGTTAAATTAAAAAGTTTTTCTTGAGTTCAGCAAACATTTACTTATGACAGGAAATATTTTATGCCTTGGAATAAATAATTTTAAATTAATTCATTACATTATGAAAATGAAAAAAATATAATCAAATTTTTACAAATGTTCCATTTTATAATTATTAGTATGAACAATAAAACGATTTTGGTTAAAATGTTTTAGAATCAAATTCTTCATTATGGAAAATCATTTACAAGAAATTTTATAAAAGTAATTAATATTAATAATAAAAATAATAGCATAGATATTTATTTTAATACGTTTAATCTAAATTAATCAAATTTATCTTAACTGTGTCATTGCTACAACTGCATCAATGAGTATTCCAATATTCATAAGCTATCTCATAATTACTTGCAAATTCTAGTAACTTTGAAATAAATTTAATATTCCTATAATGAAAACAACAATGATTGTTTTTTTGTCTGATATTTTAGTTTGTAATAAGTGGAAAATAAAATGAATGAATCATTATGCATTTAAAAAATAGCTTCTGGTGTTTTAGCACAATCAACTGTTACGTGCGGGGCTATACGCACAACAGGAAATTTTAATATTTATTTTATTGCGAGACCCGCCAACGCGTCCCGTACTGGCCCGCCCGCGCATCGCGAACCGAAAGGACCCATGTTGCCGCGGATTATAAACATGACAGCCTCTACCCAATTCTTTAGTGGGGATCAGGCGCAGAGAGGAAACATGATATTAATTAACTTAATATTAATAACGATTATCAGTAAAATCCTACCTGGATCCTTAGCACGTCCTGAAATTCCAAAGATACCCGCCCGATGAGGAATTGAGGTTTAAAATACTTAACACAACCAGTTCTTCTCAATTATAGTCTCTTTATTTAATAATTTATACAACCACACTGACGGAGTTATTGAACGTCACTAACACACGCAACACGCGGCCGAAACCGGGATGAAACTAGAAAAAGTTATTGAAATGGAATTGTTCAAAATATTTTAAAATATGGAGACTCAAAGAAAAATTAAACGACGTTACGGCGGGGTTTAGATACTACTCTTCTTTTTCAATCGTCCACCCTCGCGGCCCGTTGGTACTCATAGTTAAAGACCTTGAGGTTTAGGCATCGTGGGGATTTTTGCTTATTTGGCATCGGCGCGAGCCTCGGTGGACTCCCGAGCCTCCCCCGCGCCTCCCAACTAAAATGCAACTTTAGATATTTTATTTGTTCAAATGTGTGTGCCGAGGCAAGTTGAGCAACACAACTCTCTAAAGGTGTGTGGGAAAAATATCTGACTGTAAGAATACGTTTATTTTCCATGTCTCCTGGGTTTTTTCCACAGGAGTCAATTTGCAGCGGGAGTGCAAGAATCACCTACCTTTTTCTAACACTCTGTTGTACAGAGTTCGTCGAACTGCGCGCTCAGCATTTTCACACATTAAACGTATACATTTATGTGTTGCAATAGTAAATTAAACTGTTTAATTTTAATTTAATTAATTTTTTATAAGTTAATTCAATTTAATTCTTAAAATTTCGTCACGTAACATCCTCCCCCCCTTAGAGACGTTTACCGTCCCGGTAAACAGCGGACGTGCTGCGTGGTGTATGCGCTTACAACAGACTATTAGCCTATATATTATGGTTTGTTAATATTACATAATTGTCGAATGTTATTAGCCTTATATTATTGTTAGTGTCGTATTATTAAGGTCGATTAATTTGCTTAGGGTCGTAGGCAGTCTAAATATTACTTTATAACATTTATGATAACCTACAGAAAAGGGGAAAAGGAAGAAAAATTAAATTATTTAGATTGCCTTTACATTAAAAAAAAAAAGGTTCTTAACCTAGGTTGTTAGTTTTTTTTTTTTTTTTTTTTTTTAGTATTAATTAACACTCTATAAGGAAACAATCCAAATTAATTTGCTTATTAGTATGATAAGAATTCATTAGGACTGTCTGTAAAATGGCACTGTTTGGATTGCTTTTACAAGATTTATTCTATTATATTGGCTAAATGTTAATATGGTTATAAGAATTAATTTTATACTATATGTGTTATTCTTTTAGATAAATTTTTTTTTTTTTTTTTTTTTCTAATCTTCTTTTATCTTGATTAATGAGGCTGGATGTGTGTGCTGGTAGATGCTCATGTTCCTTCTAGTGTCAATGGTCTGCTTAATTGCGTATTTTTTTTTGCCCATAGTTTTTGATTTGAATTCTGGCGTGGTGATAGGGACTCGTTTAATAGTCTTTTCGTGTCCCGCAATAGGGTCTTTGCTGGATATTGATTCTTCACTTTCAAGCTTTTGGAGTACACTCCTTATTTTTTCCAAATGTCCTTTGCGGTCTCTCATTTGACACTGTATTTGGCATGTAACTAGATGGTCTTCAAATGTTTTGCAGTCTAGCCAGAGCATGTATTTCGAGTGCAGTGTCTTCGCATATCCTTGGTTTTTATCCTGATCTGCTTTTGAAATCTTCGGGGGATCAGCGAAAATAGCATCGTACGTCTTTTTACTTCCTTTCAAAGCCTCGAAAGCATCCTTAGCGTTAATAAACTGAATGTATCCGCAAGTGGCCTGTCTTTCAATATTTCGGATGATCTTGATGAAATCTAATAGTGCAAATATTCGAAAATCCTTAAAGAGTTCTTCTTCCGTTATATTCCAAGGTAATTGGCAGAATAGTCTAGTTCCAGAGGGTCTGGTGGGTATGGCCCTTGACTTTGCTTTGTTCCGTAATTTACGTAGCTCTCTAGTTTTGTCTTCTTCGTTGAAATACCTTATCTTTAGTATTCCGGCTGGATTCCCATCTCCATTTAATCGTATGTTTACACTTTTTATTGGTCCCTTTTCTTTGGCTCTTCCTACAGCAGCTGATAAGGAGGTGGTGCAAGGGTTGTAAAATACTTAACTGCCTTCACCTTCTGAATTTTTAATCATGTTGATTCGGCATCGCCCAGCCATGATCTTTTCGGATTGAGTTTTCTGAAAGCTGAGGTTGTGGATTAGGCTTTATGAACGCCGGGTTTGGAATAAACTGGGGTTTATTAGTAGGACATAGTTTTAATTGTGGTCTTACGGAAACGTGTTTCGTTGGGTCTTTGTTCCTTCTCGTGAAACGGTTGTATAGTTTAAGGTTACGGATTAGTCAGTGTCCGGGATTTGAATAGATAATGTTTGTGGATAGGACAGGGGTTGTGGAGGAATTAATGGTTGATTTATCCATCTTCCAGGGACTAAAGCCTGTTCTGCTATCTGTAGTATGCAAGACTGTCCTTCGAATGTTGGTTGGTTTTGTAGGCCAATTGGGCTCAGTAGTGTTTCCTGCATACGATGTGCAGGAGTAGTGTCAGAGATTATTTTGACTTTGCATTTGGTCTGGTATTGATGTTGCGGAATTCTTCGAGTATGACACTTCCAGGCAATGAAGATGAGTCCCACGGTGATTAGGATTTGGCCCAAAGCTCCACCATATATTAGGTAATGCGTGTTGGAGATGCTTCTCTGATGATTTCCTATTTGTTTTAAACGACGGGTTATTTACTCTATCGACTCTTCGTGGTTTTTCCATCCTTTAAGGTCTAGTGCAGGGGCGTTTGGGATCTCTGTTTCTGGGGTGCTGATCAGTTCTTGATGATAGTTTAATATGTCAGGGAATATGGCCTCTACATTGAGTGTTATCTCTGGTTTTTATATGTATTGAAAATCGTTGCGTTGGTTTCCTTCACTTATGAGAAGATGTTTGTCGGTCTTGCCTACACAGCCGGGTGCCATACGTAAAATTCCTGCCTTCTGAAGGTGTATAGTTTAGTCTGGTTGTCCTGGACAGATTAGACGTAAATCTTCTTTTTGTCCTAAGGAATAGAGCCAGGATCCATCCATCTTTGGGTAACTCCATTGAGTGACGTTACTGGGAGTTATGGTTACATCGCAGGTTTTCATTATTTGTATTCTGGGTCTCAGCAACATTGATACCTCGCAATCTTCTTGAATAGTGGTTTCAGACAAGGGTCCGTTGGTTGAACATATGTAGGCATAATGTGTATGTTGGCAATTCTGCAAGTCCTCATAATTCATTTTCATGTACTGCCTTTGGTCCGTTCCAACGATTAGGTATTTGTGGCTTGGCTTTATATATCCTGTTCCTATCCAATTATTGTTTATTGTTTGCGATACAGCTAATGGATGCAGTCTATAGAGGTTGTAGGGTACTCGTTCTACTAATGGAAGATGCATGATAATTAATAACTTCTCGTTGTTGTAAACCGCGTCTACTTGCGCAATTCTTGCGACTTCTTCTGCCCTTAAATGTTAAACCGGTATGAGAAATTCTAGTGCTTCACTTGCCGTTGCTATGTCGGTTGTTAGGTGCATTAGTATATCTTTATTTAAAAAGGAAGGATCCACCTTGCGTTCCTTAAGTCCCTGTATAATTTGCAGCATTCGTCGATTACTTTCGATTAGATGTTGCATTGCGACGTCTATCTTACGCGCGTAGATGTTTAAAGTAATTAGATATCGCAGTTCATTTTCTCCACTGACAATGAATTTGAATTTCCGGTCCATGTCCTTTTGTCGCAGTCCATTTTCCATTTGGTTTATTACCTCAGCATGGGCTTTCGTAGTATTGTATAAATCCTCTAGAGATTTGGTTATTATGTGTTCTTTCTCATTTACTAGGTACACTAGCTCCTTTTGGTCTGTGAATAACTGGTCTATGTTGTTATTTATCTTGTCGACGTCTTCTGCCGTGACTAGTCTGAATAGGCTTTTACTGAGGCTTCCGATGAAACCAAAGGGCACCATCCGCTTGTACCTCATGCTTCCTGAAACTTTTATAGGATCTTCCACGGTTTGTCCCATATCAGAGAGCATGGTTTTTATCTCTGTCTGTATTTGAATTAGGGTGTTTTGTCTTGCTTCCATTAGGTCTGTCCTGAGCATAGCCTCACAAGTGTTTACTTCTATGAGTGCGGTGCAATTAGCGAGTAGGGTTTGGTAACTGTCGATCGTTCCGTGAGTTTCTAGAAAATCTTTTATGTTCACATAAATTGTTACCTGCCAATCAGCCCTTTTTAATCGTACTACTTCCATACGCTTATAATACATTTCTGGGTTTTCTTTTATTAGCTCTATCTCGAAATTCTTTCCTGTGAGGTCTGGAGAAGTTCCTGCGTGTACCATTATTATGTAGAGGAAACAGAGAGACTTGTGCATGGTTTCCTGAAACGGTTATTCCTTTTATTCAGGGGCTAACTTTAATTTATCCATGTATTTTCTAATACGTCTGCCATCGGGTAATTCTAATATAGCATTGTTTCTACCCAATATTTCAACGATTTTCAAAGGTTTATTATAGTATTTATCGAACTTTGATGTCCTTATTTCTTTGAGCACATATACATGGTCTCCGACCTTGGCTTTTAGTTTCTTCTCTTTACTGTCATATCGAGTTTTAGATTGTAGTTTAGCTGCTATCTGATTATCCCTGGCAATGTTATTCATTTCATCTAATCGAAGAAGTAAGTCCTGTAGGTACGTGTTACATGTATTCAGTTTTTCCTCGACTAGTATTTTTAGGGGGAATCTCGCGATTCTTCCAAAAACCAATTCATAAGGAGTGAATTTAGTGGCAGAGTGTAAGCTGGTGTTTTAAGTGAAAGCTGCGAAGGTATTAATCTATCCCAGTCGTTATAAGATTCTGAATACGTTCTGATAAAATCAGTTAATGGCGCATGGCTTCTTTGTAATGATCCATTGGTCTGGGGTCTATATCCTGACGTGGTAAGATGTCGTATTTTAAATATTTACATAAGTGTTTCCGTCAACTCTGACAGGAAGCTGGTTCCTCTATCTGATAATATTGCTTTAGGAGCCCCAAATTGACATATGAGGTGCTTAGCCAATGCGTTGGCTATTGTGGTAGATCGCAAATTAGGTATTGGTACCACTATCAAGTATTTTGTTAGATTGCATTGCATGGTTAGCATATGGCAGTTGCCTCGAGGTGTCATTCTCAATTTGCCTACGGTGTCGATGGATACCTTATCAAATGGTTCTATCAGTGTGTCCGTGATAATCATGGGCTCCCTTGTCTTAGTTCGATCCAACTTTTTCATACTGCATTCTCGGCACTTTCGGACATAATCCAGAACGTCGTTTCGCATACCTGGCCAGTAATGTCTCTCTCGGATCTTCTGATATGTTTGATTTACCCCTTTGTGTCCCCCTATCAGGCTCTCATGTAAATTTTGTATTATGCCATTTCTCTCCTCTGGTTCTGGACAATTCACCATTCCGTAACATAGGGTTACGTTGATTGGGCTACCTTCAAATGTTTCTGTCAGCAGCTGAGCTAATAGTCCTGCCTCTAGGGCATCCAGCATGTCTCCTTTTCGTGAAATGCGAAAACTGGTGAGGTTTCTTTGAAGCATTGTAGTTCTAAGATTAGCTAAAGCGGTCCTTATGTTCGGAATAGTGAGACTGTCGAAGTATTTATGTTTTATAACCACTGATAGTATGTTATGATTCTTATACGGCGTAACCAGGATCTGTCCTACCTTTGGTCTGGTTTCCTTTAATTTCATTTGATTTATTGCTCCTATATCAATCAGTAACCTTGTTGTACTCGTTATGCTCTCAATATCGCTAGTTATGAAGTGTACTAAGTTGTCTCTTCTATAAGTGAGGCTTTGTCGAGATGCTTTAATGTTATTTCTTGAAATCAGTAGAGGCGGGAGTTGTTGTTCTTCTAAGCTGTGGGCATCTTCTGAACTTCGGGCACTGTGATCGGTGGTGATAGTTTCATACGACTCGGTTGAAGATATGCATAATGAGATTAGAGGTAGTAGTTCGTTGAAAGAATGTTTGGGCGCTTGGCCATAATTTATATTTACACTTGGTGTTTTTTCGAGTAAGGTTTTATGTGAGGGTTCTTTAGAGTCTCCGGGAATGCAAACTGCCTCGCTAAAACGCAAGTGTTTCTTTACCTTCCCTGTTAGGGGGGTACTTTTGGCTTGTGGTCGTTGGTTGCAACTGAATGGTGTGTCTGAAATGGGTTTAGGTGCTTTTCTTGGTATCCCATGTACATTATCTGAATCTTCTGCATCGGCGTCACTGTTTGTTCCATAATTAATTTTGTTGTCCAAGGTTAGGGGAGTCGGATTCCTTGTGCTAACTGGAGGCTGTCGTTCCAGTTGTGCCACTTGCCGTTCCATAACGTCGTCGTTAAGAGTTTTGTCGTTGTAAGGATCTATGGTGTCTAAGTACTCTTGATATTCGGGATCTACTATATCTTCTTCAGCGAAATTACTTTTACCTCCAAGGGTGTTGTCTCTATCTCTCAACAGTTCGTCAGAGTTATGGCCATATTGATTATATATCCTGTTTCTCAAAATCCGTATAAATTAAAATAGGGCTTTCACATAACCGCTTCTTTAGCATTTTAAAACTTTCATCCTGTTGCGGTCCCCAGTCACTACACTGCTGACCTTTCTTTATTAGATCGGTTAGTGGCTTTGCAATTTTTGAGAAATTTTCTATGAATTTTCGATAATATCCTACCAGGCCTAAGAATTGTCGAATATTTTTTATAGTAATTGGTTTTGGGAAGTCTTTTGCTGCCGAAATCTTCTTAGGATCTAGTTCAACTCCTCTTTCGCTGATCACATGCCCTAGGAAGGGGACTTTACGTCGTAAGAATTCAATCTTGTCAGGTTGAAGCACCAGTCTAGCATCCCTCAGGCGATCTAAGAGTTGTCTCACTTTTCTATTATGGTCCTGCAAACCTCTTGCGTATACTATTATATCATCGAGATATACCAGCATTTCTGTGTTTTAGAGTCCCTTCAATACGTTATCCATTAGTCTCTGGAACGTAGCGGGTGCGTTCTTTAACCCTTCCGGCATGCGTACATATTGGTAGTGACCGTTTAGGGTAGTGAAGGCAGTCTTGCATTTGTCTTCTGATTTCATAGGTATCTGTTAAAACCCACTGGCCAAATCGAAGCTTGTAAAGTAACTTGCTCCTCCTAGTTTATCTAAGATATCTGCTATATTGGGTAGAGGATATGCATCCCCTATAGTTTTCTTATTTACAGTCTGTCAAGTAAGAGCGTGGTCGATTTCACTGACAGGTAATAAAAGATTTTGCTCTAATTCCTTTGCGAGCCGATAGAGAAATGCTTTGTTCTTGATGCATTGTCAACAAAGATTCAGTTGTCGTTGATATTTTGAAAGAGAATCACGTTAAACGAATCACGTTAACGAATTGTAAGAAAAGTGAACAAAAAAGATGAAAAAAGAATAGTGTATCTGTTTTCGCGGAATCCTGCTTTAACACTGCGTCAAGGACGAGCAAAATTAATGGCAAAAGGTTTCGATATATCCTACGAAACTATCCGAACCCATCTTCGTACTCATCATCTGAAATGGCGCAACACAATGAAGAAGCCTCTGTTGACTGAAAAACATGTGACAAAGCGACTCGCTTGGGCGCATGAGAATATTGATAGAGATTTTGAAAATGTCATTTTTACTGATGAATGTTCTATATGGGCACGTTCTGTCCTCACGCGAGCCTGGTCAACTTCCACCAATAGGCTTGTTCAGCGGACCGTAAAACATGGAATAAAGGTGCATCATTGGGGCTGCTTCTCAAAGCAGGGATTCGGCACTTTGCACCTCTTTACTGACAACCTAAATGCCAAGAAAATGATAAAAATCTACAAAAAGGCTTTACTGCCATCTGCCAAACGATGGTTCATCACAAAAAATGAAGATTGGATTCTGCAGGAGGACAACGATCCTAAACACCGCAGCAAGCTCTGTACTCAGTGAAAGACTCAATCTGGCATCGTTACATTGGATTGGCCGTCGCAGTCGCCCGATGCAAACCCTATTGAAAATATGTTGGCATATATTAAACGGAAGCTTCGTGGAAGACGCACATACACTTTGAAGCAGTTGTCTTACGAAATTCGTCGGATCTGGAGATCCTTGCCACTAGAATACGCCGTCAAATTAATAGAAAGCATGCCTCGGAGATGCCAGGCAATTATCGACGCCGGTGGTGACTGAACACATTATTGACCGAATTGCATCATTGTTTGTAATGTTTACAATGTATATATAAATATGCAAGTTTCATCAATTAAATTTTTTTATAAATTAACACGACCACGCTCTTACTTGACAGACTGTAACTCCCTGAAGTCAATAACTATTCGCCAACGGGGGTTACCATAACTGTCTGGTCGTTTCGGGACTACCCAAATGGGCGAGAACCAAGGTGAATTTGAGAATTCTATAATACCATCCTTAAGTTTCTTCTTTAGTTGATCACCTATGACTTCTCTATGTTTTGGGGGGTGTCGATACTGTTTGGTATGTATGGGTACATTATTTTCTAATGGTATCTCGTGTTCCACCTTATTAGTAAAAGGGAGGGGATCTCCTAGCAATAAGAATACATCACAGTACTCATCTATTATCTGGTTCACGCTGTCTTTTTCCTTCTGGTTGAGGTGACCGACCCGAATTAAACTTCGTAGTAACTGAGCTCGTTCCCATTGCTGGCCCATTCTGTTCGGTGGCGTTTCCGGTTCAGTATCTGTGTCAGGGTCGAATTCAGGGGTAGCATATTCAAACGGCAGTATTTTCACTGGGTCTATATTTACGCAGATGTCTTCTTCTTGGGTATTTATTGCCATTACTCGGCAAGTATTATGGTCATTTCGTACTATTCCTTCCCCTATATATACCCGATCATTGTTGAGTTCTAATTTGGGCAGATATCCTTCTTTCAACTCGCTGGGCTTGATAGCTATCTGGAGTATCTGTCTAGTTCTTCCTTTTAATATATATTTGTGTTCGGATTTTTGTTGGTCGAGGGACGATTGATCTAGATCTACTTGATTGTCTATGAACAATTTGCTTATGAAAGTTTCGGATAAATCACTATGTTCTTTGCAAGGGTCATTTGCTTTATATATCTTCTTGGTTCTCAGCTTATGTTGATCACTTGTTGATTGGAAAGGAATAGGATGCATAACATCTCCGCTTATCATGAGGGCTTTGTTATGATATAATATAACGGCTTCCTCCTTTTTTAAGTAGCCTCGTCCAATTATCCCATCTTGGCCAATTTTGAATTTATCCGTCACGACATGGAACTTCGCTGGTGACCCTTGTATGGTTAAATAGGTGGTACCTAAAGTTTTTACGGTCTCATCTGTAATCCCACCTAGTGTACCTATATCGCCTACATCAATCTGGAGATCAGGATGCAAGGAACCGAGTTTAATTAGGTTAACCGAGGCTCCATTATCTATCATAAAGGTCAACGGGCTCCCATTAATAATGTATTTAATCTGTCATAGAACATCCCAACTTTTTCCCCTTTTTTCATTGTTATGTTGTGTATTTTTTCTGAGTAGTAAGAATAATCCTTCCCAGGCGCGAATCGCTCTGTTAGGTGTTTTACTAAGGACTCTACATCTTTAAACGCGTATCCATAGATACAGTCTCGGGCTTCTCCTTCAGCACTCAAGTACGTTTTTTATATACGTGTCCTATTGGCTCTCCAAAAGTTGGGCAGCCCCATTTCTGACATCTATTAGGAAATCCTTAAGCGGTCTGTTGTATCCATTAAAGGTTTTTAAACCCTTAGTGGCGTTCTTCAGATTGAGACTTGATGCCATTGTAGTCACTAGGGCTCGGACGGATTCATCGGTGTTGTCATCAGCACCTTGAGTATGGTATGCGGGTTCCTCTCCTTCCCTATGTGGGTTCGGGGTGATTGAGTTCGCTGCGTCGAACATATTGGTCTTGAAATTTGGTCTAATTGTTTTGGTCTCCGTCTTAGCCTCTGTGTACTTTATTCCGATTTTTTTTTCTTCTAGATTGTATTCTTGTTAATCCCAATATATATTAACGTTTGGTCTTCGTTGATTCTGTCCTTGGGGTTGTTTAGCTTTACAAGATGCAACCGATGCGGATGTCCAGTTTATATTTATATATTTTATCGTTAAAATAATGGGTGTATATTGGTGTTATTTCGTAATTATGGATGCTTTAGAGCAGAAATAATTAGATGTTTATGAATATATATATATGTTTATGTATAATTTGTATTTACTATTATATTTGATTATAACTATCAGACATTGAATTATAATTAATTAAGATAGGCAATATGATAAAGATAAGGGCAGAGGCGTCATATATTATTGGATGATATTGTTTATAAATGCAATTGCCCGATTCTCAATTGTGATGTTTATTTAATGAGTTGTTATCTATCTCTCTTATTCTGTGTCACGGAAGGGGGAAGAGGAGGGGAGTTGGAGAGGCATCAGTACGGTTGCCCAATGCCAATAAAATTTGACTTAATGTTCGGCCTTACCAATCCTTGTACCTCTTGAGTAAATGTAAATAAATTTCCTTGAAAAGAGTTCCCTTCATGGCTAGATACCTGGTTTCTTTCCTTGCTTTTGTTCTTCTGATTTTTTTTTGGGCGGTGGTATTGTACCACCTCGCCCATGATGAAAAGTCCCACCAGTGCCATTAATCTTGGTACTGCCATCTTTTGTCTTATCTCTTTTCAAGCCTGCTGCGGATAGGAAGGGGGAAAGAAAAAAAAATGATTATGAGACAGAACAAGAGATTGTCATGGGCAAAAGGATAAGAATCTACGATCAGCTGCCACAGGGCCCCTCCGATTGGGAAAAGATACTAATCTATATGTATATATATATATATAGCTGAAAATTTCAATTATAGTAGAAGGAATTAATTGGTATTGTATTAGAAATATATATATATTTGGTATTATACAACATTATATAACATGTATATAACATTATTTCAATGTTTCCTATTATGGCTGAGATATATCATTTGATCACTTCCAAGGGGATGATCAAGTATTTACTAATATATCTATTCTTCTTAAACACATAGCCTATCAATATTTTTTTTTTTCCTTTTTTTTCAATCTAATGTTAAATTATAACGAATCAAAAAAAAATTTTAAACATTAATTAATCACTAATAATAAATTTTATCAATAATTAAATTAACGCGAACGTATTTAAACTAATTATTTAACGATTATATTGTCAGTGTTAGTATTATCATTATTCAGTATATTGTTTATTTATAATTTATTATAGTAGATTTTATTCGATTTATGATTTATTATAATAAAATAATTATGAAGTATTGTTAATTCGGATGAGTTACCCAGCAGTTAGTTATTGAGACCAAGGTGATTACAACGTTAATGATTATGGGTTGTCGTTAGCAATGTAATTTTTCCCTCCGCTATCTTGCCTGAATTTCATGATACATTGTCTCTAATAGTGTTATTGCGACCCGATATTTCAGATCAAAGACCTGTTAGGTTTTATTTGTGTCGAGGTTTGATTAATGGTGACCCTTCTGCCGATACTTAGATTCTCAGCGGTGGTCGAAATCATATGCTCGCCGATTAGGAGGGAATGCCAGGAGGGACATTGCCTCTTAATGTGTGCTATATCAAAATAGCGTTACGGCAATGTCGGGTTTCAAGGATGGAAGAAATCTCCTTTTCATTGATAACCGTTATCACCTGATTTGTTCTTCCCTAATCGATATGGAAAGAATAAATCTTGCTTCATAACCCTACCAACTATTTCGTGAGATTTACTTAGGATTAAAAGGTTATCACCTGCCGCTCATTTACTCGATCGTGAGGGCCTTAACACCCGACAAACTCAGTTATGAGTCAGGTGCGGCAAACCCTCACGGCATCTTGGTAACGAGTCTTAGGGTGACAAAAAAAAATTTTGCAACAAGTATAATACTTAATTCAAAATACTTTTTTATCGTTTTCTGCTATCGGCCACTCGGTTGCAACGTGATAGCTAACTCGGCAAAGAAATATACTCGTCCGCGAAAGCACTCGCGGCTTGTAGGCCAACGGCAGTCAAGCAGCGCATAACTCTACTAGAACAATAAGGATCAGGTCTTGATCCTTTTCTCGTCGACGCAATAATTCCTGAAGGCAATGTATCATTGGTTAATTTACTTATACAGTTGTATGTCTTTCCCAATATTAATTCAATGCATGCAAGTTCAAATTAGTCATCGTAAAATAATAAAGTCTCGCGAAACATCTGCACTATAATGAAAGAGTAGTACCGCCGTGTTTGTACATTAAAGGTAATTACCAAAAAATGATTGCAGGTATTGTAGAAAAAGAAATAGTATAACAAAGATTATTATTAAAAATTGTGTACGTTAGTTTGTTTGCTTGTGCGCCCTAATCTCCGGAATTATTAAACGTATTTTCAAAAAGTTTCAATGTATAACCTAAGCTTAGTTCAAAGCAACGTACAAGCATTATTTCATCGAAATCGGTACACCGGGAAAAAAGGTGTATCTAAACTTTTCGAGCGACAATTTTCCATTATTATACAGTATAATATATTTATAATATTAGGCGCTGTTACATACAAAATAGTATGAATATGGCTGCTGCATGAAGGACATTGAAAAGGGATGATTTTTTTTTTTTTTTTTTTTTTTACTAATAATAAAATTCTAAAATTAAAAAAAAAAAATTTTAATTTTACTGTTAATATAGCTTAAATATACATAATGCTTTTAGGAAAAATAAAAAATTTTAAATATCTTAATTTTTTTAATTAATATGTAAATTTAATCCAACAGGGAGATTATTAGTATAGGGATAATCATGACACAATAAATGTATATAATTGTGTTTTTATTTATAATATGGTTAATAACATGATACAATAATATGGCATACGATCCATACATTAATATTTAGTAATATTGTAATAATTATCGAAGTAGAAGGTGTAATTTTCCCTTTTTTTTTTTTTTTCCAAATCAACTTGCTTCACTCTGTGACCTTAATATTTTCGCTTATAATACAGTCTGTCAAGTAAGAGCGTGGTCGTGTTAATTTATAAAAAAATTTATTTGATGAAACTTTCATATTTATATATACATTGTACACATTACAAACAATGATGCAATTTGGTCAATAATGTGTCCAGTCACCACCAGCGTCGATAATTGCCTGGCATCTCCGAGGCATGCTTTCTACTAATTTGACGGCGTATTCTAGTGGCAAGGATCTCCAAATCCGACGAATTTCGTAAGACAACTGCTTCAAAGTGTATGTGCGTCTTCCACGAAGCTTCCGTTTAATATATGCCCACATATTTTCAATAGGGTTTGCATCGGGCGACTGCGACGGCCAATCCAATGTAACGATGCCAGATTGAGTCTTTCACTGAGTACAGAGCTTGCTGCGGTGTTTAGGATCGTTGTCCTCCTGCAGAATCCAATCTTCATTTTTTGTGATGAACCATCGTTTGGCAGATGGCAGTAAAGCCTTTTTGTAGATTTTTATCATTTTCTCGGCATTTAGGTTGTCAGTAAAGAGGTGCAAAGTGTCGAATCCCTGCTTTGAGAAGCAGCCCCAAAGATGCACCTTTATTCCAACACCAGCATTCATAGCAAAAGTACAGGATATGGTTTTGGAAAATCGTCGATTGACCGAGAGAGATTTAGCAGAGTCCCTAGACATCTCATTAGGCAGTGTGAGTCATATTTTAAATGAAGTTTTGGGTTTCAGAAAGCTCTGTGCACAATGGGTGCCGCATTCGCTCACAATGGAACAAAAACACGTTCGAATGCGACTTTCCGAGCAACATTTGGAGCGTTCTCGAAAGGATAAAAAGGATTTTTTGCGACGATTCATCACTATGGATGAGATTTGGGTCTGCTATCATGACCCTTAAACAAGAGGCTAAAGAGTAGTGTCAACAAGGCACTTCGGCACCGAAGCGAGTTCGTGTCCAGAAATCGGCGAAGAAGGTGTTAGCGTCAGCTTTTTGAAATGCAAAAGGGATTTTGTTGATGGATTATCTCCAAACTGGCAAAACAATAAATTCTGAATATTATTGTAACCTTTTGGACCAATTGGATGAAAAAATTAGTAAAAAAAGACCCGGTTTGCACAAGAAAAAAATCATTTTTCATCAAGGCAATGCACCCGCTCACACAGCTCAAAAAACCAATACTAAAATAACCGAATTGAAGTACGAATTGTTGCAGCATCCACCTTATTCGCCTGATTTAGCTCCCTCTGACTTCTGGCTGTTTCCACACCTCAATAAATTCCTTCGCGAGAAGCATTTTTCATCAAACGAAGAGGTTATAGCTGTCGTAGAGGAGTATTTTGCAGGCCTTGCAGAAAGTCACTTCCATGATGGGATAAGCAAGTTGGAAGACCGTTGGACCAAGTGTATTGAATTTATGGGAGATTATACTGAGCAATAAAAGTGATTTCACCAAGAAAAAAAAGTATCTTCATTTCCGCTTTCAAAACTCTTTGAACAACCTAGTATTGGGTGTACAACTTTGCTTCCGCCGTTTGGCAATAGATGGCTGTAGCGGTAAGTGGTAGTTGAAATAAATAGATCATACAGTCTGTCAAGCAAGAGCGTGGTCGTGTTAATTTATAAAAAAATTTTATTGATGAAACTTCCATATTTATATGTACATTGTACACATTACAAACAATGATGCAATTCGGTCAATAATGTGTCCAGTCACCACCGGCGTCGATAATTGCCTGGCATCTCCGAGGCATGCTTTCTACTAATTTGACGGCGTATTCTAGTGGCAAGGATCTCCAGATCCGACGAATTTCGTAAGACAACTGCTTCAAAGTGTATGTGCGTCTTCCACGAAGCTTCCGTTTAATATATGCCCACACATTTTCAATAGGGTTTGCATCGGGCGACTGCGACGGCCAATCCAATGTAACGATGCCAGATTGAGTCTTCCACTGAGTACAGAGCTTGCTGCGGTGTTTAGGATCGTTGTCCTTCTGCAAAATCCAATCTTCATTTTTTGTGATGAACCATCGTTTGGCAGATGGCAGTAAAGCCTTTTTGTAGATTTTTATCATTTTCTCGGCATTTAGGTTGTCAGTAAAGAGGTGGAAAGTGCCGAATCCCTGCTTTGAGAAGCAGCTCCAAAGATACACCTTTATTCCATGTTTTACGGTCCGCTGAACAAGCCTATTGGTGGAAGTTGACCAGGCTCGCGTGAGGACAGAACGTGCCCATATAGAACATTCATCAGTAAAAATGACATTTTCAAAATCTCTATCAATATTTTCATGCGCCCAAGCGAGTCGCTTTGTCACATGTTTTTCAGTCAACAGAGGCTTCTTCATTGTGTTGCGCCATTTCAGATGATGAGTACGAAGATGGGTTCGGATAGTTTTGTAGGATATATCTAAACCTTTTGCCATTAATTTTGCTTGTCCTTGCCGCAGTGTTAAAGCAACATTCCGCGAAAACAGATTCACTATTCTTTTTTCATCTTTTTTGTTCACTTTTCTATTGAGCCACGTTCTGGTAAATCATCGACATTTTTAGCCACTTTATATCGCTGTATCCACTTCTGTACAAATACCTTTGACTTTCTCATATATTTAGCAGCCGCTGATTGCGACATTTTGGGACCTTTCGGGTGGATGCAAAGGAACACAGTCTCGTAGCGCGACGCGTACTTAGCACTCATGGCGTTTAACGTGATTCTTTTTTTAAATATCAACGACAAATGAATCTTTGTTGACAATGCATCAAGGACAAAGCTTTTCTCTATCGGCTCGCGAAAAAATCAGAGCAAAATCTTTTATTACCTGTCGGTGAAGTCGACCACGCTCTTACTTGACAGACTGTATATTGACATAATCACATTTTAAAATAAATTCAATAAGTTTGATATTTAATAATTTTATTACATAATTATTTTATAATTTGATTTAATAATTTTATTTAATATTGAAAATCATTATTAAATGAAATATTCTCGCTTTTTTTTTTTTTTTTTTTTTTTTATAAAATGTTATTAAATAAAAATTTTCATTTAGTTCATCCTTTTGCTTTATTATTCACTGTCACTTTTCCACTTATTTTATTCACTTTCACTTTTCTTTATATATATAATTTTTTTTTATATATATTGTTCACTTATATGTATGCCATATACATACATATACACATATCTCACATCCACCGAATAATGTTAAATAAAATTTTCCGCCTGGTATTTTGTTGTATCAATGTAAAAATTGCCACCGCATTCGTAGCATAATCATTCTCACATCGCGGCGATCCGACGGCCGGGCTTCGCGCAGAGAGAACTACATTAATTCTCTTTAAGACATAGAATAAAATCATTTTAATATATTTATTATCAACATATAGACCATTCTAATAAAAATAAAAATGTTTGCATTTACAATAAAACAATAAAAATATTTACATTTGTAAAAAAAATAAGAACATTTCATCCTATAAAAATTCATTATCAATATTTTAATAATTTCATCGCTGTGGCGATCCGACGGGAGATCGCACGGTGAGGTTTATACTAGTTTTCTTTTGCAAAGCATAAAATAATTATATAACCTAATTACTCAGATGCAAAATAGAATTATTAAATTTAATACAAGTTTTTAGTTTGGATTAATAGACATCATTAATTAATTTGAATTCAATATATCTAGTATACTAATTTTAATAATATGATTAATTTTTAATATATTTTTCAGACACGTAAGAAATAAAACCTTAAGAATAAAATTATAAAATTATAAATTATAAATTTTTATTTATAAAATGATTTTATTAACACTTTCTTATTAATTAGCAATAAAAATTTTGAAATTAATTAATTTGCTAAAAATAGACATTCTATAAGATACTTATTTTTAAACGAAAGTTTTTCATTTGCGGTTCAAATAAAACAAAATTAATTAACAGACAATTTTATTATAACTTCTCCGTAAAAGTTTATAAAAAAAAAAATAGTCTTTTAATGCATTATAAACATTTAAAGCAATTCTCTTAAAGGTATAAAATCATTCTTAATAAAATAAATTAATAATTGTAAAAAAAAATATGCACTAAAATTTTAATGTACAAAAATATCAAAATCAATATATTTTTTTTTTTTTTTTTTTAAATATTATATATAAAATTATAATATATTTAATAGAAAAATTCCCTTAACTTTAATTAATTCTTGAAATTAAAACGTACACACATTGTTTTGATCAACTAAGCGGAGAAATTTTTCCACTGTTCAATCGTATGTTACATACTTTGTTATAAAATGTCACACGAATTTTCAAGCATAGTCACTATTATATCATGAAAATTTAATAACTATACAATAAATGACAGTTAATCGCATGAGTCATTCAAAATCTGTGTAACATAATCGAAAAAATATTTTCTCAGACATGAGAAAGAAGGCAAGTTTAACAATAATCTCCATAACACAATTAACAATAATACAACTTAATATCCTAAATTAAATTGCTCTTTATCATAACTTGTTATTATCAAAGTAAGACATCTTTGATTAAAATTTTCTAAAATTTTTGTATAACTTATGTTATAGTTATCATTCTTAGTTTTTGTAAATAATTACTAAATAATTTAACATTAATTTATACACCCATATATATTTTATATAATTTAAAAAAATAATTTTTTTGTTATAAATTATTATTTTCAGTTTTCTCAACATTCAACCTGGGTATATTTAAGATTACTTTAGATTTCAAATAAGATTTTTATTTATTATGTTAATAATTTAATAGTTATGTAAAATTAACTTAAGGGGGGGGTATGGTTTTGAGGGTTCAAAAAAAGTGATTTTTTTTTATTGCATATTATGAAAGTATAGTAACTCAAGAATGTTGTCTGTTAATATGAAGTCAATCGGAGCAAAACTCACAAAGATATAGCTTTGGAAGTAGGCGTGTCTCGAACGACTACCTGAGCTGTAACCGCTCAGCGGAAAGGCAGCTGTTTCTCAATCTCTTTTGTTATTGTCCCTAAGCAGTTTACAGAAAGGTCTTAGACAAGGTCGTTGTAACGGTACCTGGTGTTGGTTCATTTTCGAAGCAGACGCGGAGTGTAACAGTCGTGTTGTATTTTCTTACTCTATTTCGTTGTGATATTTTTGTTGTTCGCAAAATGCCGAGAAAAGTTTCAAGAGAGTGTAGAAAGGAGTCTGCCGAAAGTTGAGAGTGGTTCAGCAACTGTCGTCGAATTTGCATCTTCAGTGGCTGCTTGTGTTTTCAATGAAGGCTGTAACGCTTATTTAACCTTCCTAGAAGATATGCGAATCAGTACTGGTCCAAGTTGTCATGGATGAGCGCTTCTAACCGACGATATTCGAATGAACAGAGCAGATGAGCGAGCAGCTGAAACCGCTAAAAATGATAGAATTCGCCGCAGACTTGATCAAAAAGATGCTTTGGACATTCTTGACGAAAGTTCTATACTCTATGGTCCCGGCATTGATGATTCTATGTGAGTAAAATAAAAAATAAATAGCTTACTAAGTTTTATCAGGGTCTTTTCGCTACGAAAAACTTTAAACGCGTTTTTCTCAAATCGATGTTTTTTGAGTCAATGCACTCTGTAACTCAAAATCTATTCAACCGATCGTTCTCAAATTTTTTACAGTATTTCCTTACATAATTCATGAGGTAACCCTGTTGAGATTTTTTCGTTTTTGATTTTATTTTTTTTATTATTAACAACAATAGTCATGAATTCAGGCCAAAAATCGGTATTTTCACTTTCAAGTCTTGTAAAAAGTTCAAAAATTTAAAAAAAATGGAAAAACTCGACAGGGATACCTAGAGGGACATAAAAATTAAAAGAAAAACTTTGGTTATTTCATTTCAGATGATCCAGTGCTGAGGTATGACGTGCACCGCAAAATGTATTTTTTCTGAGGCGCCTGCGAAGAATTGCTGCCATTCGGTCAATTTTCAATATTTTTCAGCCAATATTTCATAGAATATAGTTCAATAACTACTCTTTAATGTATAATAATTAGAAATAAATTTACTTTTACCGTACGCCCAAAAAAAAATCTGTAAAAACCTGTTTTTTTCTGCCTTCAAAACCCTACCCCCCCCTTAAATAATCAAGACTTTTCCCTTTTTGAATAAATATGTCAACCTGTAATCTATTTTATTACTACTTTTAAATTCATAGAATAGAAGATTTTATAAATCAGTTATAACTTTGAAAGACACTATTATTTAGGTGACTTTACTCCTTTCATTATTTTAATCTTAGAAATTTCGAAACATTTTAAAAAAATATATTAATTACTTATTCTTTTAAATTTCATACATTTGATAAATCTATATTTTATGCAAGATAAAATAATTTTGTTAATTTCAAAACTTTTGAGTTACATAGAAGAAATTTTTTTCAATTATCAAAAATGTAAATAATTAAGATAAATAAGATAATCATAATTCAAGATTATTGACAATTGTTTTCATTTTTGTTGAAAATGTATTAAAAATTGTAAAAAGATAATAATATAAACGAAAATATAAAGGGCGCTTTCAAAAAAAAAGGAAAACTAATCTTTGTCAATAATTAATTAAATAATTCAAATATAATTGACATAATTAATAAAACAAAAGTCCCTCAGTGTTGGCGGATACCCGGCGCCTCCACCAAAAATTTCGCTGTTACGTGCGGGGCTACACGCACAACACAAAATTTTAATATTTATTTTATTGCGGGACCCGCCAACGCGTCCCGTACGGGCCCGCCCGCGCATCGCGAACCGAAGGGACCCATGTTGCCGCGGATTATAAACATGACAGCCTCTACCCCATTCTTTAGTGGGGATCAGGCGCAGAGAGGAAACATGATATTAATTAACTTAACATTAATAACGATTATAAGTAAAATCCTACCTGGATCCTTAGCACGTCCTGGAATTCCAAAGATACCCGTCCGATGAGGAATTGAGGTTTAAAATACTTAACACAACCAGTTCTTCTCAATTATAGTCTCTTTATTTAATAATTTAAACAACCACACTGACGAAGTTATTGAACGTCACTAACACACGCAACACGCGGCCGAAACCGGGATGAAACTAGAAAAAGTTATTGAAATGGAATTGTTCAAAATATTTTAAAATATGGAGACTCAAAGAAAAATTAAACGACGTTACGGCGGAGTTTAGATACTACTCTTCTTTTTCAATCGTCCACCCTCGCGGCCCGTTGGTACTCATAGTTAAAGACCTTGAGGTTTAGGCATCGTGGGGATTTTTGCTTATTTGGCATCGGCGCGAGCCTCGGTGGACTCCCGAGCCTCCCCCGTGCCTCCCAACTAAAATGCAACTTTGGATATTTTATTGTTCAAATGTGTGTGCCGAGGCGAGTTGAGCAACACAACTCTCTAAAGGTGTGTGGGAAAAATATCTGACTGTAAGAATACGTTTATTTTCCATGTCTCCTGGGTTTTTTCCACAGGAGTCAATTTGCAGCGTGAGTGCAAGTATCACCCACCTTTTTCTAACACTCTGTTGTACAGAGTTCGTCGAACTGCGCGCTCAGCATTTTCACACATTAAACGTATACATTTATGTGTTGCAATAGTACATTGAACTGCTTAATTTTAATTTAATTAATTTTTTATAAGTTTTTAATTTAATTTAATTATTAAAATTTCGTCACGTAACATCAACTCCAGCATTTCTGCAAATTCAATTATTATAACTACTGAGAACAATGTATCCTTTCAATTTGTTCTAAAGATAATCTCTGTGAAATATTTAAAAATTATATTACATGAAAAATATGAAATAAGACATTTAAATTTTATGACAATCCAAAATTTTAACTAAATTTAATCATTTACCTAAGAGTGATTCCAATTTACTTAATCAAGTTCGATCAAAATATCTAATAAAGTTTTAACATGCATAACTTGGTGAAATTTATGCACCCACCAAAATCTCTCAAAATTTTCATGTTGCTCAATGAATATTATGTAACATCTTGGCCACAGATTCGACTTGTGTGCTAGAATTTAAATCTACAAAATACAAAATGTACACAAATTATAATGTTTAATAAAATTAATAAATCAACATTATTTTTTACAAAAAAGAGCTACTATAACCTATCTAAAATTATTATCTTCAAAAATTTCAAAATTTTATAAATTATAAAACTTTAAATCAAAATAGATTCTATCAGCAGATTGACGCAAACCATGCAATGCCAATAATTTTGCTATTTAGTTGCATAGCAGCTTTGCAATCGATAACTACAGATATATTTTGAGTTCTTAATAATAATTCTCTAGATGATAATGCTTGACTTAAAATTGACCTGTTTATAAATAATTTTTTTTTTTTCATTAAAGAATATCATTGGTACTGATTCTTTGAATCAACACAAAATATTGATTGAAATTTGTATGCGTTTGTTAAACTTGTAATACAACTGTACCAATGTATCAAAACGATCATTAGATATTTTAATTATTCCAAGTGTCTCTATCCGTAGTCTCATTGTATGATCAGCATTTTATATTTTCTGAACAAATTCCTAGAAAAAAAAATTATTTTGCTATAAAGTAATTTCTTTGCTGATTGCTCATTAGAATTTTATGTTTACAAAAATTACATTTATTGATTATTTATCTGCAATTAAAAATACCTTCAAATGTTTCATCGCTGTATTAATTACTTGTAAATGTAATTTCATATCTTAATATTTCATTATCAAAAATAAAAATATTTTTAATAAAATAAATGACATTAGCCTTTTTTAGTTGCTATTTTTAATAGTATGTTATTTTCTAAGAAACAGCTAATCAAAAAATAATTTTTAATAATATGCATATTATAAATGTTAAGATTGTTTTTATTTATATTTTATTCTAATAAATGTACCCAATATCGTTAAGAATAGATCATTGCTGTCATCTAATCGTTCTACCTGTTTATTTTACTACAGATGCAGTAGCATCTAAAGATAATGAATTCCCTAAGAATTTCATTATATCGTTACTCAAACTTATCTGTTCCGGTGAACAATACATGATGAAAAACTTATTAAAGCCAATATTTTTTATAAATTTTCTATAATCAACACTTCTTTAGTGCACTTAAAGATTCAAAAAGATCCGATCCTTTTTTAATTCTTAATTTGTCATTTTTGACATCTTGTGCACCTTTCTGTAGTGCAGGTAACTTGTGCATTATTGCTGGTTTTTGATCCCCACAATCCAAATTTTTTGTTACAAAATATCTTCGCCATTGTTTTAGTTTCTTGTAATACAATTATTGCTTAATTTTTTCTCTCTGTGGTCAACCTAATTTCCTCTTTCAAATATGAGGAATTGCTCTAGAATCACAAGTATTAATTATAAAATTGCAAAAAAAAAAAAAAAACGTGAAAATTAATAATTTTCTTTTGTATACAATCGTATCTTTGAGCATGATACCGTATCCGGATTGTACTAAAAGTCTGGATCTGGTAGCATACATGCCTAAACTAAAAGATAGGATGGTTAGTTTAGCGAAATTCAATGGTGACCACCAAAGTAGCCATATACCAGGCTGTTCAATAAGTTTTGCGGTTCGATAAGAAAAACACAATTTTATGGTTTGAAATACACTTTATTATTCAGTATAGTCTCCCTGAACATCAATACACTTGTTTCAACGAGATTTCAATTTATGAATTCCATTCCTGAAGTGAGAATCTGGAAGGGCTGCAAAATACGCTTCCACATCTGTTATGACCTTATCATTTGATGAAAAACGCTTTCCACGCATGAATTTTTTAGGTCTGGAAACAAATGGAAGTCGCTAGGGGCCAAATCTGGTGAATACAGTGGATGCTCTAACAATTCGAACTTTAATTCATGGATTTTAGCGATTGTCAAAATGCTCTTGTGACACGGTGCATTGTCCTGATGAAAAAGGATTTTTTTCTTCTGCAAACTGGGTCTTTTTTCACGAATTTTTCCTACAGCTGGCCTAAAAGGTTACAATAGTATTCAGAAATTATTGTTTTACCAGTTTGCAAGTAATCCACAAGCAAAATTCCTTTTGCATCCCAAAAAACTGATACTAACACCTTCTTGGCCGATTTCTGGACACGAACTCGTTTCGGAGCCGAAGAACCAGGTTCACACCACTCTTTAGCCTCTTGTTTTGATTCAGGATCATGGTGATAGACCCAAGTCTCATCTATAGTGATGAATCGATGCACAAAATCCAGTTTATCCTTTCGAAAACGCTCTAAATGTTGCTGAGAAAGTCGCATTTAAATGTGTTTTTGTTCCATTGTTAGCGAATGCGGCACTTATTGTGCACACAACTTTCTGAAACCCAATACTTTAGTCAAAATATTACTTACACTGCTCAATGAAATGCCTAGAGCTTCTACTAAATCTCTTTCAGTCACTTGACGATTTTCCAATACGATATCCTGTATTTTTTCTACGATTTCTGGTGTTGTTGCTGTTTTTGGACGCCCTTGACGTGGATCGTCTTCAAGGCTTGTACGACCACGTTTAAATTCAGCAACCCATCTTTCTACCGTTTTAATTGAAGGCGAAGAGTCCTTATACACTTGCAACATTCGTTCATAAATTACCTTTGCTTTTAAACCTTCCAAAAATAAAAATGCAATCACTACACGATACTTGATTTTTCATTGTAAAAAAATACTGTGACATGTCGATACTAAATGGCTTGTAAACAAAGAATGAATTGACAGATTGACATAAAACTTTACATACGTTCATATGAAGAGTGTACCAACATAACAAAAAAAATTTAGACTAATAGCAACACCCTCTCTTATCAAACCGCAAAACTTATTGAACAGCTTGGTATGTACGAGGGCAGTCCCAAAAGTACCCGACCCGAGAAAGAAAACAGTGAAAAATTTGCGAAAATGTTTTTTATTTTTCAACATATTCTCCTTTCAGTTCGATACACTTTTTTCAACGATGTTCAATAGCTTCGATACCCGCTTTATAGTAGCAACCGTCAAGCTCCTCAAAATACCTACTAACCGCAGACTCTACCTCTTCATTGTTGGCAAATCTTTTGCTGCCGAGCCACTTTTTCAAATTCGGAAAAAGAAAAGAAATCTGAGGGAGCCAGATCTAGCGAATAGGGTGCGTGAGGAAGCAATTCGAACTTCTACTCATTGATTTTAGCCATAGCAATGACGCACGTGTGGACTAGTGCAATGTTGTGATGAGACAACACTTTTTTTTTCGTCAGATAGAGCCGTTTTTTCTTGATTTCATCACTCAAACGCTGCAATAAGGCTGCATAATATGCGCCGTTGATTGTTTTTCCTTTTTCGAGATAATCAATAAATATTATTCCACGCGCATCCCAGAAAACGGATGCCATGACCTTGCCAGCTGACTGAACTGTCTTTGCTTTCTTTAGAGCCGGTTCTCCCTTTTTAGAACACTGCTTTTAATGCTCCTTGGTCTCAGGTGTAAAATGATGGACCCATATTTCGTTCATGGTTATGAATCGACGCGAAAACTCGGCTTTATTGCTGCGAAACATTGTCAAACACTCGATGGAAACATCCACACGTTGCTGTTTGTGATCCATTGTGAGCAAACGCGGCACCCATCTTGCGCACAGCTTTCTCATGTCCAAATTTTCGGTCAAAATGCGATGCACAGCACTTATTGAAATGCCTGCCATGTCTGCTATCTCGCGCACTTCTAGTCGACGGTCATCTAATACCATTTTGTGGATTTTCTTCACATTTTCTGACGTATTGACCTCACTTGGTCGACCACAGTGGTGTTCATCTTGGCAGCTCGTACGACCTCGCTTAAACTCGGCTACCCAATATTTGACCGTTGTAAACGAAGGAGCAGACTTCCCTAGAGTAGAATCCAACTCGGCTTTGATATCGGTTGGACTTAGACCTTTCAAATGAAAGTATTGTATTACATAACGATGCCCGATTTTTTCCATATTTACAAATTCACTGAGAGCGTTCACTTTGAATGTCTGTAAAAAAATTACAATAAACGTACCGTTATGAATTTTTCACATTAAGTTGTTGAAAGGTGGTATTGTCAATCGCAGTAATTGTTTTTTTAAAACTACCTATATTCATAAGTCAGGTCGGATACTTTTGGGACTATCCTCGTACATAAATTTAATAAAAATCTTTGGAATTTTTTCACTCGATAAGGATCAAATTCACAGAAAAATTCTATAGAACAAAAAGTGTTTAGAATTAATCAAAAACATGCGTCAATTTTTTCAGAAATTTTGGATGATTTTTGATTTCTTTTTGATTTGACCAGTTTTTCAAAAATCCAAAAATGATCCGAAAAAGTTCACACGTATTTTTTGACCAATTCTAAGAACTTTCTTTTCTATAAAATTTTCTTTTACACTTAATCCTTATCGAGTAAACAAATTTTCCATTTCTTTTATTTTGTGCTGTAACGGGTATATTGGGATGAAACGTGCGAGATTCTTTTTCGCACGTACGCACTGCGGTCAGCCCCGGTTTCGGGCCTGACAGGTCGCTAGGTCCACCGATGAGGCCTCGAGTGTCGACGGACGTTAGCCGTCAGTGCAATGACACTCTCGTGCAGTGCCGGTCCCTTGACAACGCAGGATCCTCCTCGGATCCTGCTTTACTTACGTGTGAGGGGCCTTGCCCTAAGTCCCCGCTGCCGGTGCTGCTCTCACCGAGCTCGACTGCTCAGTATGCGTGCCAACGATCAGTTGGCACGCCCGCGGAGGTGGTGGTATTCGGGACAGGGAGCTAAATGAGAAAGGCAATAAACAACGCGCACCCGTTTCGCGCTAGTAACTTATTCATTGCGAAATATTTACAAATCTGTATAAAAGTTAATTATTTATCGCGTCGAGGCTTAATATCGAGGGGTCGCAATTAGTATTGCTTGACACGCAATACTAATAGTCTAGGTACACACTGTGCATGCGCGCCTTACCCTGCACAAGCGGCTACACACACGCGCGCAGTCTATGGCTACGCAAGAGAGAGAGGTTTTCTTTCTCGCCTCGCGTAGTCCATGACTGAGCGAGTAAGAGCGGTTCTCTCACTCGTTTGTCTAGTCTATTGCTGTACGAATAAGAGCGGTTCTCTCACTCATTCGAATATTCTATAATTGTACGAGTGAGATCGGTTTTCTTACTCGCCGCTCGCACAAACAATAAAATACAAATACTCAACGCGATCGCGTGCGTAAACGAAGAATATACATTCTGTCATAAAAGTACCGGGAATCGTCGATTTAAATCTGGCGGGGCAATTTAGGCAAGTAAAATTTTTTTTTCTAGGTTGGTATAACTGTCCTTAATGACTATGCCAAGTTTAAGGGGAATCTGTCAACGAGTGTGTTTACAGTAGCTGGTTAAGTCAGTGGCCTTCAGCTCGCGCGCCGAATTTTGTTTTATGGCTTTAATCGACTGAAAACGGGTGCCACAGAGCGGCAATTTAAATTTTGGGAAGAGGAAGAAGTCACAGGGAGCTAAATCCGGCGAATACGGTGGTTGTTCAAGCGTGTTCGTTGAGTTTTTGGCGAGAAAGTCGGTCACAATCGTAGCTCGGTAAGACGGCGCGTTATCGTGTCCTGCGGCCACCTTTCTCATGCCCAAAATATCAATTAAAATCGTACGTGTGGACTCGTGGGATATCTCAAGTTCATGTGCTATCTTTCTCAAGCTGGTATGACGGTTTTCAAGCACCATTATCTTAATTTTATCGACGTTATCTGCGGTCAAAGCCGTCGATGGGCGTCCGGAACGAGGCAAGTCTTCGACGACTTCACGACCCTCCTTGAAGGCTTTGTACCACTCATACGCACGGGTTTTCGATAGTGCTTTATCACTAAAAGCCTTTTGCAACATTTTCAATGCATCGGCAGACGAAATTTCATTCGCAACACAAAATTTTAGACAAATTCTTTGTTCAACGTAATCACCCATTGTAAAAAATCGGCACGCACTATTGACATCGACTGACTTAACCAGCTACTGTAAACACACTCGTTGACAGATTGCGCTCAAACTTGGCATAGTCATTAAGGACAGTTGTACGAACCTAAAAAAAAAATTTTACCTGCCTAAATTGCCCTGCGAGATTTAAATCGACAATTCTCGGTACTTTTTTGACAGAATGTATATTGCGGATATCTATATGTAACTCTATTGAAAAGTGGTCACTTACTTCTACTAAAGGTGAGGTTCGTCCTCTCGAATCTCGCGTGACGCAATTCACTCTCGAACGGCTGCAGCGGCGGTAAAAATTTTCTCTCGTTTTTCCGGCACGTCGTTGCAGCTCGGCGGTTGAAAAAAGAAGAAGGCTTTTCTTTTTGCATCGCGCCTCTCCCTTTTTTTTCCGCGTAGTGCCATCGATTGTTTGATCGATGGCGCCGCGTTTCTCCCCGCGAATTCTCGCGCCTTTTCCCGCATCGCGCCATCGATCAAGCGATCGATGGCGCCACGTGTAGTAACGCCGCGAACTCTACCTCGCACCGCATGGCAGCTGGCTTAACCTTGATAAGCCACCTGTCACAGTGCATTATCATCCTTTAGCCGCAGTACAATAGTTACGTTGCCCAACTTTTAGCATCGAGGAGGTTGACGATCTTTTGAAGAATCTTGTTTTTTTATCTTTATTTTGCCTGGATTTTTATTTTTTTAATATTTTTCTGTTTTTTTTTAATTTGTTCATATTTTTATTTATTTATTTTTTCTATCTTTAAAATATTTTGCTGTCTTTTTCTTATGTATTTTTTGATTCATTTATGAATAATTGAAAAGAAATTCGCACAATCTAAATAATACCGCGTTGTGATCAAGCTACATCTTTCAACACAACAAGTTTGTTTTTTTTGTGAATCATATTCATAAGATATCGAATTAGATGATTTACATTTGTAGCAAACATGATTCACTCACTTTTAGTCATATCTTTGGTCGATATCCTACCACTTTTTTTTGCACATATTGTAGATTACTGTTGCATTCACGACGGACAATTGTATAATTTGAAGAAAAGTTGACTACGTCCAATTTTTTGAATTTATTATTGAAGAAACTTTTTTACACCTATAATCATAAAGATCAACCCTACCTATAAACTTATTATAAGCAATAAAAGCCGAAGAAATCTGATATTCTACCTTACTATGAGTATGAGATAAGTACCTCTTTATCGGTTTCGTAGGACTAACAAAAGCAGTTGTAGAAAAAAAGAGAAACCTGTTTGGAATATATGACGCTCATAAAATTGATTCCGTTATATTTATCATGATGAGATTTTAACGAACTTCTAATAGCTTGTTTTCCAAATTCATGTTTTATTTGTATTCTATTCCGACACTGTAGTATCAGTTATCCTTAGACCGTTTCTTTTTATCATTATTTTAATTCAGGACTTGTGAAAAAATTATCCATGTCCGAATGATATTTAGCTAACTTTTTTTTCGAAAAATCCATCAACAGTTTATTCACCATTTGCAGAACAACTGTGGAACCAAGTGCACATGAAGACAAGTATTCATTATTTTCATTAACTTTTTCTTACGATAAATTTCTAAATAAAACAAATAACCATTAACATCACACTAACTCCAAAATTTTTTAAAAATTTTAAACCAAATTCATAAAGTTTTGAAGGTAAGTATTGTTCTCAAGTAGCCCGATCGAAAAATCGTACTATCATCTCATCCACAGAAAAATCCGTTGAAAAAAACCAAATAGTTGTATATTTTTTCGGAATATATTGATAATGTCACTCACCATGCACGCTTTAACAAAATTGTTTTGATCACACCTTTTAGAATATTTCATTTTCAATTTCATAGAATGAAACTGATTACGGTTCATAGCTGAAGTAGCAACATCATATTTCAATTAGGGATCCGTAGACCAAAACTCATATGACAATGTTCGAATATTATATGCTGTCAACAATAGAATTCTAATGAAAGTACTGAATTATTCTGTTAATACTTCTAATCCATTTTCAGACGATGCATTTATTATATGAGTTTTGAGTTCGTTGGTAAATAATAACTCAAAAAGTTCCACGGGTGTTCTTTGGTAAATGAATTTTTTCATCTTATCGATAAGAAGGATATTGTAACGTCGGAGTCTTAACTCAAACATGCAGCTTTGGCCTTTCTTTTTTTTTTTAAGCCTGGACATTGAAGTCCAAGGGCTCGGGGTGGTTGAAGGAATAATAGAGCAGGAAGTTACTAATTAAATTTTTATCGGATAGGTGTGAATTTCGGGATTGAGAATGCGGCAAGCCACTACAGGCTTGTCTATTCTCGGTAGAGGACCTAGCAGATGATATTTAGGAAAAAGTCGAAGGACACTTTTTGTTTAGTCCAGCGACTTTCGGAGGAAAATAGATGACAGAAAAAGAAAAGAATGAATTTAAATTAGAAATACTTTTATTTCCTTCTTTACTCACTTTTACAATAATTCCTCACTCTCTCTCTCTCTCTCTCTCTCTCTCTCTCTCTCTCTCTGGTTTATTCTTCAAGTTGGTGGAACGATGTTGTTGTATTGGGGCGCAGTCGGCTTCTTGTGATCCAGCAACGTATCGTTGGCATTCCGTGCGGACTAATGGTGATGGTCAATAAAAAACTCACGTCGAATACGTCTCCACATGTCAAGCTTGCCCTTTTATGCACTCGTACAGAGATGATTCTGCGCCAATCAGATTCCGAGAAATTAGCGCGCGGTGGGCGCTAATCGCTTATCTTGAGCGTATTCCTCTTGGGAGGGAGAGCGAAAATTAGAGAGAGAAAGGAGATTCTTTTAGTACAATTTTACGCATATCCGTTATTTATTATTTGCGGTAATTAAATGTTAAATTAAATTAAATGGTTGCATTCTATTTAAAATTTAACGCACATTACAAAAAAGAGCGAAGTTTTTCGTCGCATTTTATGCTATTTGCGTTGTATTTATTTTTGCAATGATCTTAAAAATAAAAAAAAATAATTATTTAAATTAAAAATGATTGTCACTGGGAACAAGAATGGCAACTTTAAATTATCAAAAGTAATTTACAATTACTAGATTATTGAGAGAAAAAAAAAAAAGTAATTAGTTTTTTTTAAATTACAATCTTTACTTAATTTTTGAATATTTGTCACGAAGTGTCGGTGAATTAATTAATTGATTGACATTATTCTTAAATAAAATTAGAGAGTTTTTAATTAATATTCCTTGAGTTTTTGGGTTGACTGTACCATGCGCTATGTTACTTTAATTGAATTTTAAGAGTAAAAAAAAATTTTTTAATAAATTAATAGTAGGATTAACTATTAATTTAGAGAAATAGTAACAATTATTACTTCAAGAATTAATTAATGATTAACGCAATTTTAATTATATAAATAAAAAAAAATAGACGGCAAGAAAAATTACAATTAGATATAATTATGTAAAATTAGTTTTAACCTGCAAAGAAACATAAATTCTATCGCAAAATTAAAATTCCTCGTACATAGAAGATGCAGGAAGGTGAAAATAAAAAAAATTTTGATTCCCTCAAATATAAGAGTGGTAAATATTATAACGCTTAATTTAATATAATGTCGAAGAATTTAATTAATAATGGGAGGAAAATTAGGAAATAAATTCAATATGACACTTCATGAAAATTATAACATTCCACAAAAACGATGATTTTTGAGGTACTGATAATAGTTTAATTTCTACAATAATGTTCGGTTATTAGGTCCGGAATTAAGTGTTTTTTTTTTCTTTACAATGACGGATAAGCAACCATTTATTTCGCTTAATTATCTTATTAATATTAAACAAAAGCAAAAAGAAATCCTTTCGGTATTTTATGAGGAATCAGTAAGTTTACTGAATAAGTTGTTTTTGCTTTTATTTAGAAATACAAAAATAATAATGATAAATTGGAAGAATTAGAATAATTAAATTATAATGTAAAGGTTCTAAGGAAACAAGCGTAGCACAAGATTTTATACATACGGTTAGTTTACGAGAAAACGTAACACTTGTTACTATTAAAAATAGATCGATTTTAAATCTTTAGATCTATTATTCAAAAATTTAAAATCAATCCATTCTTTGATCGCGGCTGAAATACATTGGCATTTTTTACAATAATTAGTGATTATGTTTCACATTAATTTTTTATGTGTCATATACATAAGGATACGGAAAATCTGCTCTCTTCTGCCTTTTTGACATGAGTTCTATAATTAATTTAAATTGATGATTAATTTGTGAGCGGAGAGAAAGAAAAATTTTTACTACGAGTGTACAATAGAAGAATAATACTTTGGCATTCCAAGTTGGACCGGAAACGCTGTTATCGCGCGGCGTCTCAAATCGCACTGTAGATGCATTTTTCCAATGTCTTAAAGCTACAAATTCTTTCGCATTATAGCTGGACATTAAAATAAATTATTTTTTTATTTCTCTTTTTGTTTAAGAGATTAAAAAAAAAATAAAGGGAAATAAAAGGAAAGATCTTCGGGGAAAATCCAAAGAGGAAAGAGGAACAAAAATTATTCCCTCCTTTTTTATTAAGTAAAAAAAAAGAACGAGATCTTCCTTACCCTCACCTCTAAGGTGAGCGTAGGTAAAAGAAAGCAGGGATCGGTAAGATAACGTTACCGATCGGTGTGTGATTTAAAAACGTAAAAATGCTGCACCGACGTTACAATATCATTTTCTAAATTTTCAGAAAAAATTTTTTTTCTCTTTTTGAACCCAAGAATATACGTGATCTTCTTCCAATTTTTGTGTGCATGTGTGTACTTTCTAAAAACTGAACAATACGAAACAATTTTCATTGTCCTCATCTTCGGAAGTCTGTTTAACTGTGTCAGAATAATTTTGAAAAAACTGAGGAATTTTGCGCTTCAGCATTTTTATTCAAATTTTTTTAAGTATAGTCAAAAAATACAAAAAAAATTACAAGTTTCAAATATTGCATCAAATACTATCGAAATTTCAAAAATAACGAATAAGCTATTTTAAATAGTATATTTGTAAAATTTTAGAACTTACTTTTAAATATCTATGTCAAAGAAACATAAATTTATGAAATGGTTATAAAACAATGGAAACAAACATGTTATAAAAAAATCGTATTCATATGAATGTACATAGTTAAATTATTCTATTGAATAAAATAATCAAAAGCAATACAATAAAGAAATTGAGAATTTTTTACTCGATAAGGATCAACGGCACAAGAAAATTTTGTAGAAATGAAAGTTCTTAGAATTGGTCCAAAAATACGTATGAACTTGTGCGGATCATTTTTGGATTTTTGAAAAAATGGTCAAATCGAAAAGAAATCAAAAATCATCCAAAAAATTCTGAAAAAATTCGCGCATGTTTTTGATCAATTCTGAACACTTTTTGTTCTATAGAATTTTTTTAATTCGATTCTTATTGAGTAAAAAAATTCCAAAGATTTTTATAACATTTATGTACATACAGGGTGAGCCATTTTAAGTGACTCACCTAAATTTCTCCGTTGGCAAGCCAGATACAGAAAAATATTTTAGACAAAAGTTGTAAAGTTTCAAAGGGGACATAAGATGGTACCATTGGTTAGATCTTGAAGAGTAATTTGAAGGTCACATGAGGGTTACTTTAAATTTTTTAAATAGAAGCTACTATTTCTTGTTACATATTCTTGTATTTTATATCAAGAGCTTTCCAAAACACTATAATAAAAAATTTTTTCATTGAGTAATTTTCGTGTTATGAGGCTTCAAAGCAGTACTTTGCCGTACTGTTTGTTTAAATGCGTTTATCTTACTTTTAGCATTACCTAGAAAAAACAACGTGGATGTAGTAAGTTCTGTTTCCTTTAGGGTGCTTGTTTACCGTGAGTACCCTTGCCTCTCACATTTGGGGTGCTTGTTTACCGTGAGTCCCCTTGCCTCTCATATTTGGGGTGCTTGTTTACCGTTAGTCCCCTTGCCCCTCACTATTATAACAAGTATAATTATTAACCACGAAGCAAATGTTCGAAATTACCTCCATTGGCTTCAAGGCATAAATATAATCGCCTCTGGAAATGTTGTACTGTTCTTAGTAAAGTTTCTCTTGAAATCGCTGCGCAAGCTCGACGAATACGGTCTTTTATGTTTGCTTTAGTTGTTGGCCGTTCTGCAAAAACAACATTTTTTAAGTAGCCCCATAAATAAAGATCTGGAGATGTAAGATCTGGTGAGCAAGGAGGCCAGTTAACTGGACCTCCTCGTCCAATCCACCTCTCATTGTAGTTATAATTTAAGAAGTCACGTACTATTCGTGCAAAATGTGGTGCTATACCATCTTACTGGAGCCACATTTTTTGTCTTGAAGCTAAAGGAACATCTTCTAACAATTCTGGCAAACGATCTCTTAGCAACTCCAAATAGCTATCTCTATCAATATTTCTCTCAAAAAAATAAGGAATAATGAAATAACCATTGACTATGCCACACCATACCATAAGGCTTCATCGATTTTGATGGTCTACAGGTATGTGCCACTAGGGATTTTGATTTGACCAATAATGAGAACTGTGCCTATTAAGTTGTCCATCACTACAAAATTTAGCCTCATCAGAAAAAAGTACAAATCTAAAAAAGTTAGGATCATTTGCTATCATTCTTAAAGCCCACTGGCGAAATTCAATATGCATTTGAATATGATGTGGCCTTAACTCTTGAACCAAAGTTACGTGGTAGGCATGATATCTAAGAACATTTAGAATTCTTAAAACCGTTCCTTGGGTATACCAATTTCTCTTTCAATTTGGCGACTGCTAATAAGAGGGTCAAGATGAATAACTGCTAGGATAGTCACAGCGCGAGCATCATTTTCGTCGTATTCGTGGCGTCTGCGTTGGCGAACAAGATATCCACCGCGAGATCTTTCGGTTACTCTACATATTGTCCTATGATTCGGGTGTCTCCTAATTGGAAAGCGTTCAGCGTACCGTCTTGCCGCTGCACGGAAATTGTTATGACATTCCCCTAAAACAGTTATAATATCAACAATTTCATTAGGCGGATAGTCAGGCAAGTTTACATACGGGTAAAGATCGAATTTTACAAAAAAAGCTTGTTTACATACAAATGTTTACATACGGAATCTCCTAGCCTGTGATCAGCGGAGATCGATCTGAACGGAGCCGCTCGGGAATTCACTCTGACTAACAATTGCTCATAAAATATGCGGAGCTAGTGCAATTGTTAGCCGCTGCGCGGCGCTTCTAGTGTTAACGCGAGCTCTCGCCCTGTATCCGGCGGTCGAGCTAGTTGACCTCTCACGCGCAGTGCGTTTTGGCTCTTTATTTGATCGCGCGCGTTCATCCAAAAAGCGCGACACAATTTGGCCATACGGGAGATGAACGGGATTCGTCGAACTTGCACAGCGATTCCAAGAGAAACTTTGCTAAAAACAGTACAACGTTTCCAGAGGCAATTAAATTTATGCCTTGAAGCCAATAGAGGCAACTTCGGACATTTGCTTCGTGGTTAACAATTATAATTGTTATAATAGTGAGAGGCAAGGGGACTCACGTTAATCAAGCACCCCAAAGGGAACAGAATTCTACTACGTCCACGTCGTTGTTCCTGGATAGCGTTAAAAGTAGGGTGATTCGTATTTCTGATGCATAACACGCATAACTACAGAAATTTCGGTGAAAAGTTGATTTGACTTTCGAATGATACCTAAGGATCAACTTAACCCATAACATTACATTGTGAAAGATATTTTATACTTTATGTCAAAGAACTGCCAAGTACTGCTTTGGAGCCTCATAATTCGAAAATTACTCCATGAAAAAATATTTTATTATAGTGTTTTGGAAGGCTCTTGTAGTATATTAGGTGTAGTAAAAAGTAATCCATTATTTTGCCAATAGATGGTTTTAGTAGTCTGTATCTCCCGTTGTAAAAGTGCGATCGGGTTACACTAGATGGCGTTAGAAAGATAAGATTTCGTACTAAAAAAACTTCTGTTACAGTTTTGTGATTGCTTGACTCAGTATTTTTTTAGCACGCGTCAAAGATGGACACCAACAAAGAGAAAATACGCCATATTTTACAGTTTTTCTTCGATAAAGGCGAAAACGCAAGCCAGACAGCTGAAAATGTGAATAGTGTTTATGGTCCTGATACTGTAACAGCCAATCACGGGCAATTTTAGTTTCGTTGATTCCGTTCCGGTAATTTTGACGTCGAAGATGTACCACGCTCTGGAAGGCCAACTGTCGAAAATGTCGATAAAATAATGGAAATCGTCGAGTCCGACTGTCACGTAAGCACTGTTTCGATTGCCCAGAAGCTAAACATTGCACAAAAAACCGTTTGGAACCACTGAAATAAGGCTGGATACAATAAGAAGTTCGATGTATGGGTGCCACACGAGTTATCGCAAAGAAACCTCATGGACCGAATTTCCATCTGCGAATCGCTGCTGAATCGCAACAATATCGATCCATTTCTGAAGCGGATGGTTACTTGTGATGAAAAGTGGGTCACTTACGACAACGTCAAGCGACAACGGTCGTGGTCAAATCGCGGTGAGCCGGCGCAAACGGTGACCAAGCCAGGATTGACAGTCAAGAAGGTTTTGCTGTGTGTTTGGTGAGACTGGCTGGGAATCATCTACTATAAGCTGCTCCCCTGCAGCCGAACTCTTAATTTGGACTTGTACTATCAACAATTGGACCGTCTGAAAGAAGCAATCGCCCAGAAGCGGCCAGCTTTGGCCAATAGGAGAGGAATTGTGTTCCATCAGGACAACGCCAGGCCGCATACATCGATAGTGACTCGCCAGAAGCTCTGGGAGCTTGGTTAGGAAGTTCTTATGCATTTACCTTATAGTCCGGACCTGGCACCAAGTAATTACCACCTGTTCCTGTCTATGACGAATGATTTTGCAGGTGAAAAATTCGCCTCAAGACAAGATTGTAAAAATCGACTGTCCCAGTTTTTTGAACATAGGGACAAGGGTTTCTACGAGAGAGGCATTATGAAATAACCTCCGAAATGGCAACAAGTTATCGAACAAAACGGTGCATATTTGACCTAAATCGTATCATTCTATCTATGCTACATAAAACCTTCAATTTAATGCAAAAATAATGGATTTCTTTTTACAACACCTAATATAACTTTTAGTAAAAATAATATAATATATAAATATATTATATAAATATAAATATATAAATATTAGGTGTACAACTTTGCTTCCGCCGTTTTCTTCCGAAATTCGAGGCTTTATTGTAAAAAACTGGTTATACATTTATGATTCAAAGCATTGTCCATCGCTGGCCACTACTTTCTCTCATCTTTCGGGCAGCATACGAATCTCGCGTTGAAAAAACTGGTCATCTTTTGAATCGATCCACGAATCGATCCAATTTTTTACTTCTTCATAAGACCGGAAGTGCTGGTCAGCCAGGCCGTGTGCCATTGATCGAAAGAAGTGATAGTCCGAGGGAGTAACATCTGGAGAATACGGTGGGTGGGGTAGGACTTCCCATTTCAAAGTTTCCAAGTGTGTCTTGACCACTTTCGCAACATGGGGTCGAGCATTGTCATGCTGTAAAATCACTTTATCATGTCTCTTGTTGTATTGCGGCCGTTTGTCTTTTAATGCTCGGCTCAAACGCATTAATTGCGTTCGATAACGATCGCCTGTGATTGTTCCAGTCGGTTTTAACAACTTATAATACACTACGCTGAGCTGGTCCCATCAAATACTGAGCATGACCTTGGAACTGTGAATATTCGGTTTGGCCGTCGACGCGGAAGCATGGCCGGGATATCCCCATGATCTTCTGCGCTTGAGATTATCGTAGTAAACCCATTGTTCGTCCCCAGTCAGAATGCGATGCAGGAATCCCTTCCGTCTTTGCCTTGCAAGCAGCTGTTCACAAACACACAAACGCCGTTCAACATCTCTCGGCTTCAACTCGTACGGCACCCAATTTCCTAGTTTCTGAATCATTCCCATGACTCTCAGGCGTTTTGAAATGGCTTGTTGAGTCACTCCCAATGATCCTGCCAATTATTGTTGCGTTTGACACAAGTCTTGATCAAGTAATGTCTCCAATTCTGCATCTTCGAAAACCTTTTTTCTTCCACCGCCATGCTGGTCTTCGACGTTAAAATCGCCGTTCTTGAAGCGTTGAAACCACTCTCGGCACGTTCTTTCACTAATAGCGGCCTCACCATAGGTATTTGAGAGCATTCGATAAGCCTCAGTCGCAGATTTCTTCATATTAAAGCAGAAAATTAAAACCTCCCGCAAATGACGAGAATTTGGCACTTAAGCTGACATGTTTAATCGAGAATAACTTTATGATGCAGACAGAAATCGACAAATATTTCGATGGCATTATGTTTACAAATATCTAAGCTTATTGTATGACATCTATGATCTATTTATTTCAACTACCACTTACCGCTACAGCCATCTATTGCAAAACGGCGGAAGCAAAGTTGTACACCTAATAGTATTGCTTACAGCCTTTATTTTTATTTTAATACAATAATCATGAAAAGGAAGATTTTGGAAAAAAAATTTGTAATTAATTGACTGTTTCAAAGTATGCCAACAATAGGCATTAATACATTGTAAGTTTATTGTTAATACCTTTTGAACTGTGTATCTGATTTTTCATTTGTAATTATTCAAGCAATCAGTTTTAAATAATTTTACATTTTCAAAAACGAAACCTTGAGTCAAAAAAAAAAAAAAAAGAAAAAGAGAAAAAAAAACATTTTTATTAAAATATTTTATATATTAAAATATTAATAATAAACCTTTATGTATTTAAATACATTTATCTTAAGCTTAAAGAGAACTAATGTAGTTCTTTCCGAACGAAGTCCGGCCGTCGGATCGCCGTGGCCGGTTGAGGATTATTTCATGAAACTTTTCTTAGAGAGTGTAAAGAATATTTTCGGATAGTCAGCTTGAGCTTAATACTTTTCTAAATCGAGAATTGCTATGATCGCTAAATTATTAAAACCCAAAAATTTAATGACATTGAAGTCTAAAAAACTTTTTTTAGTAGTTAAATAATTTTTCATGCACTTATCAATATCATACGATGCTAGGAATTTTAATAGCACATAAAGCAGCTTTGAAATCTTCCTTGAAAAGGTTATTTTTAATTTATAATATTTAATTTAAAAAATATAATATTAAATATAAAACTAATAAAATTATTAATAAATTTGTTATACATAAATGAATAATTAAGGATGGTAATTTAATTTTAATTTAATTAATTAAATAATAATAATAATTAATAAATTATTAATAAAAATAAATTTATTAAATTTATTATATTAATATATTTATTTATTTATGAATATTGTGACAGGCGGCTTATAGAGGCTAAGCCACCTGCCATAGGCGATAGAGAGAGAGTTCACGGCGCGACGATATGCGGCGCCATCGATCAAGCGATCGATGGCTTGACGCGGGAAAAGCCGCGGCGTACCGAAACGCGGCGCTATCGATGGAGAATCGATAGCGCTACGCGGGAAAACCGATAGGCGAGAGGGGAAGGAGGAGCCCTCCCCTCAAGCCTTCTTCTCGTCCGAGCCGTGGAAAGAGCCGCACGCGTTCGAGTGATCGGAAAAAAGACACAGCGATTATTGAGAAGATTTTCCGCAGCGTTTACGCAGAGATCCGAATAGACATTCCCGCGAGCAGCTATTCGTAAAAGTAAGTGGCCACTCGTTAGTATAAGTAGACCGCGAGCAGTTATATTTAATTTTCCTGACGCGTGTGCGATCGCGTCAGGCATATATAGATATAGCAGAGTTACGCGCGAGACCGCGTAACTCAAACTCGATTAGGCCGCGCGAGTGCGAGTGAGAGGATCGATCTCTCTCTCGCACTATCATAGAATAGGCGTACGAGTAAGAGAAAGCCACTCTTACTCGTACAACCTGCGAGCACGCAGTTGAGCGAGAGGAACGAGCTCTCTCGCTCAACCATAGACTACAGCCTCGAGTGAGAGGTAGAGCCGCTCTCACTCGAGCGACCACGAACTACGGCAGTATAGAGGGGGAACTGCTCTCTCTATATCTGCCGTACATAAACTACACGTGTGTGTAGCTGCGCGAAGCGAAGAGGGTGCGCATGCGCAGAGCGCACCTTGAGAATTAGTATTGCGCGTGAGGCAATACTAATTGCTCTTCGCAATAATCGACCTCTCGGGGATAATTCGTACCATTGGCTGTGTAATTGTTGTTTTTATTTTGATTAAATTAACGATTGGGCACAAAGCTGGTGCGTTTCTTCTTTCATCTCCCTTCTAGCGTCCCTATCCCGAATACCGCCGCCTCCGCGGGTGTGCCAACCGATCGTTGGCACACATACTGAGTAGTCGAGCCCGGTGGGAGCTGCACCGGCCGCGGGGCCTGAGGCAAGGCCCCTCACACACGAGATTAAAGCAGGACCAGAAGAAGGTCCTGCGTTGCTAACGGGCGTAAGGAAATTTGCCCCGTTACAACTGGCGCCCCAGACGTGTGTCTTAGGCATAGGGTCGCGCGACACGAGAGGGCGTGCGCAGTAGGGAAAGAGAGGTCTGAAGCGTGCGCAGAGGGCGCAACGAGCGCACACACACACACACAAGCGTGCAAAAAAAGAGTGTAGGTGCGGAAAACCAAGTGTCCCTGGCGTGGCAACGGGGACGGAAGAATTTTTTTTTTTTCTTTCTTCTTTCTTTGCTCGAGTTAAAAATAACTCATAAATTATTTAATTTTGGAGTTAGCTTGCTTGTAGCGCCGAGGCTCAAGCAAGTATAAGGTCAGGGAGAACTGACCTCTCCACAGCCACGCCATTGCGAGTTGCGATACCGTGGGTAGAGGGACGAGGTAAATCCCTCTTAAAATAAATTTGTCATATATTGTTTATATTTATTTACTTAGCGTTAAATACATATAGCGTGCGATACCCACGATATCGCAACTATTCGTCTTGTATAAAGATTAGCGTGCGGAACACAAGAGGAGACATGGCGACGGGAGACTCCTCCAAGATTGAGCAATGGCTATTCGCCATGGAGGGCGAGGAGGTAGAGGAAACCCTCTACGCTCTCCGACTACGGACAGACGGGCCACGCTTTGGAAAACTGGCCCGCATAACTAATTGGCTGCTGGGGAATTTCACAGCAGCCGATTTCCAGGAGGAGGTCGCCGGGGCAGACGAAGCTGCCCAGGCTGCGAGGCTCGAAGCAAGAAGAAGCTTCGTGCTCCGTGCCTGCCAGGAGAGGGCAGGCACGACGGCGGGGTCGGCGGATTACGACAGAGAAGAGCCGCATCCGCTGACCATGTTGTTAGGGGACGAGGCGGACCAATCGTCCCTAACAAACACACAGGAGGACCCGCCACCAACGAGAAGAGAGCTCTTGATGCAGGAGCGCATCGAGAGCTTGACGCGGACTATGGAAGGCATGGTCAAGTGCTTCACGGCCATGCAGGCGGAGCTACAAGATTTGCGAGCGAGGCAAGAGGTCGCAAATCTTAGGCCGAGTGCGTCATCCACCAGGATAGACAGCACGCCAGGCCCGTCCAAGGTACCACAGAGAGAGACCGCGGAACCGGCTCTCTCACCACAGACTCGGCGTAAGAGCAAAGCGCCGAGCCACGTCGCGTTCCAGGACACGTTCACGTGTAACTACGTGTCAACGCACAGCAGCCCCCGCGAAGGCGAGGATTCGCGAGGGCCTGCAGAGTGCCCGCCATCCCCTAGATCCGGCCCAAATGGAGCCTGGAGGAGGGGGGAAAGTTGCACCAATGCACCGAGTAATAGTGCATGGTGCAACACCGGTATGGCGGCACCGCGCGACGTCGGTCGGATCGTCAGTCGGTGGAACATCGCGTTCCGTGGAGAGCCGACTGACAACATTGACGCGTTCTTCCGCAAAGTGGACGAAGCGAAGAACGCGGCAGGGATTAGCGACCCAGAGATGCTGGCGTCGCTACCCGCGCTGCTGAGCGGCCTAGCCGAGATGTGGTACGGGTGCCACAAGTATAAATGGCAGACGTGGGAGGCGTTCTGCCAGGCAGCGCGTGCGCGCTGGGGTTCCAAGGCCAACATACAAGAACGGCTGAGGGACGAGGCCAGCCGCCGCTTTCAGCAGGCGGACGAACCAGCGCGTACATATATAACGTGCCTGGAGGCGATACTTATGAAGATATCGCCACCGCTGAGCGAGGAGCAGATGGTAGACAGTCTCCACGATAATCTGCTCCCGCAAATAAAACGGATCGTCACTCGGATGGAGTGCCGCACGGTCGACGAGCTGATCGACCGAGCCGCAAGAGCCGAGTTGACGCTGGAGAGGGAACGGGGCGACCGGACGCCCGTTCCCCCAAACCACGCGGTAGTGCCGGAAGCGGCCTATCGCCCGAGGACCGCCACAAAAGCGCAGCCGAAGGTAAGCGCTAAGTTAAGCGCTACCGAAGTGGCGGTCGCCGCAGCAGAGGTCGATCGGCCAGACTTGCCGGTCAGACAAATGAAGGCGGCATTGCGAGAAGTGTTGGCGGAATTCGCCAAACACAATAGCCTCATGGCGGGCCATAGGAGCCGAGAGGGTAGGCGGAGTCCGCCACGGAGGTTTAGCCCAAAGCGGAGGAAGAAGCCGCGATCCGGATCGAGCAGTCCGAAGTCTCAATCCCCCAGAAGGGGGGACAAGGACGAGAAGACAGAGCAGCTGAAGCAGAAGAAGGAGTTTAGCTGCCATGGCTGCGGCAGGCCTAATATGATTAAGAGGTTCTGCCCGGACTGCTCGGGAAACGACCAGGGGAGAGCGTAGATGAGATCCCTACGCCCTTCCCCATCCGAGTCTGGGATCGAAGTTCCCGAAGGGACCACCAGCGAGCTCGTGAGCACCGAGCTCGTGTCGGAGACGGCTCCGGACCACCCAGAGAAGGGTGCTCCAAAAGGTGCCAAGAGGTGGTTGCCGGCAGGCGCAGGGGAGAGCACACCCTACGCGCGCTATAGGACTCGGGGTCGGAAAGTAATATTGCGACGCATTCAAGCGACCAGCCTCACAATCAACCGCGAAAGGAGCGCGTTCCGCCAAGGCGAGGCCAAACACCTCAGGGTGCTGACGAGACGGGGAAGCTTTCGCGTGGATCCAGCCAAAGTAACTCCCAGGAACAACCTCCCAGCACCCAGGAACCTGCATCATTTGAGCAGCTTCCAAAGCGACAGACATCGTGGTATGCGAAGTCCCTCAAGGACCGGACCACGAGCGTCGGACCGCGCGCGCGCTTGGTTAGGAAAGGACGGAGCTATGAACGAGGAAGAGGACGAGAGTACGACGAGCCGTACTCTCGACGAGACGGGGCCCCTCCTGACGAGCGACCCAGGAGCAGGCCCAATCCCCAGAGGGGAACCCTCGCAAGGAGAGTGCGCGGCCGCTGCGCCGGCCAGAGAGCGCGGGCGCCCCGGAAGACGGTCTGCGTCGCGAAGCGTCCCATAGCGAATGTAAGGGAGCCACCGTCGACCGGGGAGCGACCAGCGGTAGGTGCGCGCGCTAAGCGAGGCCCGGGAAGGCCACCGGGTAGTAAGAAGGCGAAGGGCGTGAGCGAGAACGCCCCGACTTCGCCGCGCCGAACAAGCGCGAACTCGTAGTCGCCATCCCGACCTGAGCCGAGGAAAGGCAGTAGTGTAGTAGCTGCTAGTCGAGGCCTAGCAGCGACTGGGGGAGGGGTGTGACAGGCGGCTTATAGAGGCTAAGCCACCTGCCATAGGCGATAGAGAGAGAGTTCACGGCGCGACGATATGCGGCGCCATCGATCAAGCGATCGATGGCTTGACGCGGGAAAAGCCGCGGCGTACCGAAACGCGGCGCTATCGATGGAGAATCGATAGCGCTACGCGGGAAAACCGATAGGCGAGAGGGGAAGGAGGAGCCCTCCCCTCAAGCCTTCTTCTCGTCCGAGCCGTGGAAAGAGCCGCACGCGTTCGAGTGATCGGAAAAAAGACACAGCGATTATTGAGAAGATTTTCCGCAGCGTTTACGCAGAGATCCAAATAGACATTCCCGCGAGCAGCTATTCGTAAAAGTAAGTGGCCACTCGTTAGTATAAGTAGACCGCGAGCAGTTATATTTAATTTTCCTGACGCGTGTGCGATCGCGTCAGGCATATATAGATATAGCAGAGTTACGCGCGAGACCGCGTAACTCAAACTCGATTAGGCCGCGCGAGTGCGAGTGAGAGGATCGATCTCTCTCTCGCACTATCATAGAATAGGCGTACGAGTAAGAGAAAGCCACTCTTACTCGTACAACCTGCGAGCACGCAGTTGAGCGAGAGGAACGAGCTCTCTCGCTCAACCATAGACTACAGCCTCGAGTGAGAGGTAGAGCCGCTCTCACTCGAGCGACCACGAACTACGGCAGTATAGAGGGGGAACTGCTCTCTCTATATCTGCCGTACATAAACTACACGTGTGTGTAGCTGCGCGAAGCGAAGAGGGTGCGCATGCGCAGAGCGCACCTTGAGAATTAGTATTGCGCGTGAGGCAATACTAATTGCTCTTCGCAATAATCGACCTCTCGGGGATAATTCGTACCATTGGCTGTGTAATTGTTGTTTTTATTTTGATTAAATTAACGATTGGGCACAAAGCTGGTGCGTTTCTTCTTTCATCTCCCTTCTAGCGTCCCTATCCCGAATACCGCCGCCTCCGCGGGTGTGCCAACCGATCGTTGGCACACATACTGAGCAGCCGAGCCCGGTGGGAGCTGCACCGGCCGCGGGGCCTGAGGCAAGGCCCCTCACACACGAGATTAAAGCAGGACCAGAAGAAGGTCCTGCGTTGCTAACGGGCGTAAGGAAATTTGCCCCGTTACAATATATATTGATAATAATAAAAAAATTTTTATTAAAATTTATGAGGCTTTAGTGAAAATTTATACAGTTTTACTATTATTTTCAAATATAGGTCTTACAAAAAAAAAAAGAACAAAAAAAAATGCAAATTTTAAATGCGTTAACCAATATTTCAATATTTCAATATTCAAATATTATCTTATTCTATTGTTTAAAGAGTAATAATGTAGTTTTCTCCGTGGGAATCTTTGCCGTCGGATCGCCGTGATACACGAGTAATTGGGTTACAGATGAGGCGACAAGTTTTACGTGCGATAAGATAACGCGGAAATTTTTCTCCTTTCTCTCTCTTTTTTTTTATATTATAACTTGATGAACGAAAATTAAATAAATAAATAAATAATAATAATGATGATAACTTGAGCGCAGGACGAAGATAAATAATGAATGATGTATATATAAGTAATATATAAATAAATAATGTATAAATAAATAAGTAATATATAAATATATAAATAAATAATAAATGCGATCGTCATCCACTCCCTTTCATGACAGTTGTTCGTGATTGTTGTATAAGTGCTAATTATTTGGAAAATGAGTAAAAGATAGTGTCAGTGAAAGTGAAGTCTAAAAAAATGATAAAAGAAAAAGAATATCGCGAAATAAATAAGTAAATGATTAATACATGAAATAAAAAATAATAATAAATAATAAAATAAAATAAAAAAAAAGAATAAAAGAAGTGAATAAATAATAAAAGAATTAAATAAATAATAAATAATGAAAAAAAGAAATAAAAGAATAAAATAAAGTAAAAGAAAAGAATAAAAGAATATAATAAAATAAAATAAAAGAATAAAAGAATAAAATAAAATAAAAGAAAAGAATAAAAGAAGTGAATAAATAATAAAAGAAGTGAATAAAATAAATAAATGAAAAGAAAAATGCAATAAAATGAACTATGATAAAATGAAAAAGTAAAATGAAATATATATAAAGGCGAATAAACGCGATAATAATAAAAAGGAAAGTTACGAAGTGTAAATTAAATAAAATAATGAATAAAAAGTAAAAAATAAGTAACGAGTGTAATGAAATGTTTGTAATGGAGTGAATTATCTCTGTGAAAATAGTGGAAAAAAAAAGTTACTGTTATAGAGTAAAGTGAGACGATTGCTTAGATATATAAAAGAAAAAAAAAATTAATCTTAATAATTTAATTAATTATCTACGCCTACCAGCACACTTACTCTGTTACAAATTGTCCTTTATTTGAACCGACGGGAAATAGGTACATATTTTGAAACTGTATTCAAATTATTTAATTAAATAATTATGCTTTCAATTATTATTATCACACTACTATCATATATTATATAATATTGTATTGTGACAGGTGGCTTATCGAGGTTAGGCCACCTGTCATACAGTGCGAGATAGAGTTCGCGGCGCGACTATCCGCGGCGCCATCGATCAAGCGATCGATGGCTTGACGCGGGAAAAGGCGCGAAAAGCCGCGGCGTACCGAAACGCGGCGCTATCGATTCTTGATCGATAGCGCTACGCGAGAAAACTGATAGGCGAGAGGGGAAAGAAGAGCCCTCCCCTCAAGCTTTCTTCTCGTACGAGCCGTTCAGCCAGCCGCACGTGCTTTGGGAGGAATACGATTTCTTCGCGAGTTTTGAAGACTTTTCCGCAGCGTTTCCGCACCAGTAATCGAGAGACGATTCCGCGATCCAATATAGTTAAAGGAAGTGGTCACTTCAGCGAAATATATTTAGTTCGCGGATAAATTATACTGAATTTTCCTGACGCGTGTGCGATTGCGTCAGGCATATATATATATATATATATATATATATATATATATATATATATATATATATATATATGTATAGTAGAGTTACTCGCGAGGCCGCGTAACTCAAACCCGATTAGGCCGTGCGAGTGCGAGTGAGAGGATCGATCTCTCTCTCGCACTATCATAGAATAGGCGTACGAGTAAGAGAAAGCCACTCTTACTCGTACAACCTGCGAGCACGCAGTTGAGCGAGAGAAACGAGCTCTCTCGCTCAACCATAGACTGCAGCGTCGAGTGAGAGGCAGAGACGCTCTCACTCGGGCAGCCACGGACTACGGCAGTATAGAGAGGGAACTGCTCTCTCTCTATATCTGCCGTCCATAGACTACACGTGTGTGTGTAGCCACGTGAAGCGAAGAAGGTGCGCATGCGCAGTGCGCACCTCGAGAATTAGTATTGCGCGTGAGGCGATACTAATTGCTCTTCGCATTAAAGGACCTCTCCGCAATAATTTATCACCTTCGTATTATTTTTGTTATTTTTACTCATTAAATAAGCAGTTAGCACTGAGTCGGTGCATTCTTATTTTTATTCCCTACAGCGTCCCTATCCCGAATACCACCGCCTCCGCGGGTGTGCCTACCGGTTGTTGGCACACATTCTGAGCAGCCGAGCCCGGTGGGAGCAACACCGGTAACGGGGCCTTAGGCAAGGCCCCTCACACACAAAAGAAGATAAAGCAGGACCAGAGGAAGGTCCTGCGTTGCAAACGGGCGTTAATAAATTTACCCCGTTACAGTATATACTAACACATCGTTCAATGAGTCCCGAGACTAACAACGAAAACAACATTTTTTTTCAAAAATCATTTTTATTCATCAATATATACTCCTTTTAGAGTGATACAATCTTTCCAACGCCTTTCCAACATTTTTATACCATGTTTATAGAAGGATTTATACTGTGCTTCAAAATAGGCTTCAGTTTCGGCAATGACCTCCTCATTCGAGCCAAATTTTTTCCCTGGAGCATTTTTTTGAGATCAGCAAAGAGCCAGTAGTCGCTGGGGGCTAAATCTGGCGAATACGGGGGGTGGGGAAGCAAATCAAAGCCCAATTCGTTCAATTTTGCCATTGTTTTCATGGACTTGTGACATGGTGCATTGTCTTCGTAAAAAACGATTTTTTTCTTCTTCATGTGCGGTCGTTTTGCTGCGATCTCCTCCTTCAAACGTACCAACAAGTCAATATAATAATTACTGTTGATCGATTTACCTTTTTCCAGGTAGTCAATGAAAATCACACCATGTGTATCCCAAAAAAAAGACGCCATGACTTTGCCAGCAGACTGCTGCGTTTTTGGACGCTTTGGGCGGCTGTCGCCAGCCATGCGCCACTCAGATGATTGCCGATTCGACTCCGGAGTGAAATGATGTATCCATGTTTCATCCATGGTCACGTATCGACGCAGGAAATCCTTTTTATTGCGAGTAAATAGCGATAAACAGCTCTCTGAATCGTCGACTCGTTGCTGTTTTTGTTCCACTGGAAGCAATCGCGGCACCCACTTGGAAAAAACCTTTTTCATGCTCAATTTTTCATGAAGAATTGTAAATACGCCTCTAGATGATATCTGTGTCATTTCTGCAATCTCACGGACCTTCACTTTGCGATTTTTTATTACAATTTTCAACACTTTACTCACATTTTCCTGTGTAACGGCTTCCAATGGCCTACCCGAACGTTCCGCATCATGTGTCCACACGACCACGTTTAAACTCAGCATACCAACGACAAATCGTTGGTTTGGATGGAGAGGAGTCCGGGTAATGTTTTTCAAGCCATTGCTGGGCTTCTACGGTGTTTTTACCCATTAAAAAACAATGTTTTATCAACACGCGAAACTCGCTTTTTTCCATTTTACAAACAAATTACAAAGTGACTTTACTCTAACCTCGATAACTCTGCTGTCTGTGATCCTATCGACGTGAAATTTTTACACGTTTCATGTAAAGGTTTGCACTCTATGAAAACGTGGCCAGTTTGGTACTACTACCACCATCTCTGGGTTAGTTTTGGGACTTATTGAACGATGTGTTATATATCATTATTTTATATCATTATTTTATATCATTGTTATTATATTATTGTCGTTATTATATTATCATAATGTTATTATACTATATTAATATATATTTTATAAACTACAAATCTATCTAGAATATTATAATTTAATAAAAAAAAAAAAAAGAAAAAATTTATTTTGAGGAAGTTTCTTTTTATTAACGATCATATATAAATAAAATTAAATAAAGTTATTCTTATTCTTTTCATGGACTATCAATTCACTTGACGAATTCCTCTAAATAGATTAAATTACCGTCAAAGATTAATTTTTAAATAATTTATCCTTTTATATTATTTTTAATTATAATAATAGGGTATCTAATCCTAGATTAAGAAATAATATTGAAAATAATATTATTCAGAATAAAAAATTAAATTAATTTTATCTACTTCTAAATTTTTATTTAATTCATTTGCCTAGACTATATTTTAAATAAAATTGGATTAATTAATTTAATTCTTGTTTTATCCGCTATTGCCGGGACAAAAATTGTTAAGTTATAATTTTTACGATAATAATATTTCTATTAAATTAATAAATTTATACAATAATTAATAATTGATGTATCTAAAATATTTTTCATTTATAATATATAATGTATTGGGTGTACAACTTTGCTTCCGCCGTTTTGCAATAGATGGCTGTAGCGGTAAGTGGTAGTTGAAATAAATAGATCATAGATGTCATACAATAAGCTTAGGTATTTGTAAACATAACCCCATCGAAATATTAGTCGATTTGTGTCTGCATCATAAAGTTATTCTCGATTAAACATGTCAGCTTACGAGCCAAATTCTCATCATTTGCGGGAGGTTTTAATTTTCTGCTTTAATATGAAGAAATCTGCGACTGAGGCTTATCGAATGCTCTCAAATACCTATGGTGAGGCCGCTTTTAGTGAAAGAACGTGCCGAGAGTGGTTTCAACGCTTCAAGAACGGCGATTTTAACGTCGAAGACCAGCATGGCGGTGGAAGAAAGAAGGTTTTCGAAGATGCAGAATTGGAGGCATTACTTGATCAAGACTCGTGTCAAACGCAACAATAATTGGCAGGATCATTGGGAGTGACTCAACAAGCCATTTCAAAACGCCTGAGAGTCATGGGAATGATTCAGAAACAAGGAAATTGGGTGCCGTACGAGTTGAAGCCGAGAGATGTTGAACGGCGTTTGTGTGTTTGTGAACAGCTGCTTGCAAGGCAAAGACGGAAGGGATTCCTGCATCGCATTGTGACTGGGGACGAAAAATGGGTTCACTACGATAATCCCAAGTGCAGAAAATCATGGGGATATCCCGGCCATGCTTCCGCGTCGACGGCCAAACCGAATATTCACGGTTCCAAGGTCATGCTCAATATTTGATGGGACTAGCTCGGCGTAGTGTATTATGAGTTGTTAAAACCGACTGGAACAATCACAGGCGATCGTTATCGAACGCAATTAATGCGTTTGAGCCGAGCATTGAAAGACAAACGGCCGCAATACAACAAGAGACATGATAAAGTGATTTTACAGCATGACAATGCTCGACCCCATGCTGCGAAAGTGGTCAAGACATACTTGGAAACTTTGAAATGGAAAGTCCTACTTTACCCGCCGTATTCTCCAGACGTTGCTCCCTCGGACTATCACTTGTTTCGATCAATGGCGCACGGCCTGGCTGACCAGCACTTCCGGTCTTATACAGAAGTAAAAAATTGGATCGATTTGTGGATCGATTCAAAAGATGACCAGTTTTTTCAACGCGGGATTCGTATGCCGCCCGAAAGATGGGAGAAAGTAGTGGCCAGCGATGGACAATGCTTTGAATCATAAATGTATAACCAGTTTTTTACAATAAAGCCTCGAATTTCGGAAGAAAACGGCGGAAGCAAAGTTGTACACCCAATATTATAAAAATTTGTTATTTGATTTTATTAATATTACATATCTTTATAATGTCAAGGTTTTAAATTGGATTAAAGATTGAAAAATTTGAAAAAATACATTATTTATAGATAAGAATCAAGCAAACGTGATTAGATCGTTAACCGACCGTTAATTTATTTAACTACTTTAATGGATTAAAATTTTAAAGAAGAATAAAAATATTTTAATAATTGATGATTAATTGAAAAAAATTTCTTTCCGCGTATAGACAGCAAAGATCTCTTCAGTGTCAGTGCTTACCCGGCGCCCCCACCAAAAATTTCACTGTTACGTGTAGGAGAACACGCACGTCGTAAAATTTTAATATTTATTTTATTACGGGACCCACTAACCCGTTCCGTACGGGCCCGCTCGCGCATTGAGAACTGAGAAGAGTCCTCACTATCACTAATCACAGGGATCGAGGGAGTTGATGTATCTACCCCATTATAATTAAATAATTATAAATTCATCGATAAATATAATTGAAATTTCACCTGAAACTGGTGTCCTTGACCTTCGAATTCTGCCTCGGGTCGGTGAAGGGAAATAAGGATTTGACGGTCAGGATCGAGTCACAAACACTATTAATTTTCTTTAAAATTCTATTTATTTGTCTTTCACACTAACACGAATACAGCTTAGTCTAATAAAACTCGCGTTCTTTACAGCAAACTGACCACACAACACGACACACCGAGAATCAAAACGAATGAAAATAAAATACTATTAAATTTTTAAGAGTCTGGAAACTGTCTTTCGCGAAATGAAAACGAAAGAAAAACTTTAACTTGTTTTTAGTCACGAAACACACGAAAATTAAAAATACGTGAAAATACGGAAAAGTCTCTCTCGCTCCTCGACTACTAAATGAAAATCGGACAAAGTAACACCTGCGGCCCGTTCTTCTCCATTATTTAAAGACTTTGTCGCGGAGACATTGTGGGGATTTTTTGCTTTTTAGGCATCAGCAGAAGTCTCAGTAGACTCCCGCGCCTTCCCCGCGCCTTCCAACTAAAATGTAACTCTAGTTCATTATTTTAGTTTTGTCTAAGTGTGTGTACCGAAAGAGTTGGGTTACTCGGCTCTCTACACATGTGTTGAAGGCATGCTATTCTCTAATCATAAGAATAAGTTTATTCTCCATGTTTCCCGGTATTTTCCACCGGAGTCAACTTGCAGTGTGGCTGCAACCATTACACATTTTGTATATTAACACACTGTCATATAGAGGCGTTTCATTGAATAGCCTGCTCAGCATCTTGACACATTAAACATTTATATGTTGCCAGTACAATATAAATTATAATTTATATTATAATTTATTCATCTATTATTAGTAATTTAATTGATTCTAATTTTAATTTTATAATTTGATATATTTTATTATAACCATTATTTTAATTTAATTATTTTAAATTTTACGTCACGTAACAGTTTGCAACAAGAAGCATTTGAAACTTTAAAAATTCAACCAATTCAAACACCGATTTTTCAATATCCCTATTTTAATAGAGAATTTATAATAACTACCGCCTCGAGTAACTAAGCTATTGGCGCAGTACTCTCTCAAATACATAATTCGCACGATCTACCCATGTTACGTACGGGGGAACATGCACATCATAAAATATTTATATTTATTTTATGCGGGACCCATTAACCCGTCTCGTACAGACCCGTTCGCGCATCGCAAATCGAAAATGACTTTTATGAGACATAATTAATAACATTTACAAGAGAACGCCCTTGTCTCATCGGGTATTCTATTAACAGAACATATTAAGGAAAAATGGTATTATTTAATTCTTACTTAGCTTGTAGTTGGAAATTGCAGTTTTTTGGTCTCGTTATATTGTTGTTTAGGCTCGAAATCCGCACCAACAATCTCCACGTATATGGGCGAGAAGTGGCAAAATAGAAAATTATTAAATCGACTCAAATGATTTCCAACATATCCTTTTTATTTGATACTCTCTAAAATATACAACTCGCGCACAATAGCTTGTACTGTTGACTATTTTCTTAGATTTACAATATATACGACACTTTCACACATCAAGGCGCAATTTATTCGAAAACTGAATCGAATGGAAAAATTCAACTAGTGGAATTCGACTAGGTACTCCAGATTAACCAGTAATAACTATTAGGTTGGAAACTATGAAACAGGCGTGCAGCTGAACACAGACTAAACAAAAAACGCCCGTTTCATAGTTTCCAACCTAATATAGACTTCTTACGTAATAACTCAAATGACTTATTAATGACAATTCGAGATCGCAAACTAAAATACGACCACTGGGAGGATCCGGTTCTCTGTTAACTCGAAGACTCGGTCACGGATGCATCGTGGGGAGTTTTGCTTGTTAGGTATCAGCATAAGTCTCTGTAGAAAAAAATGCAACTTGAATACATTTACTTTCGTTAATTTACCAATTTTTATCAATATTTCTCTAATTGCGTGCATGCCGAGAAATGTTGGATTACTTGACTCTTTATACTTGTATTGGAAAAAGTTATTTTTCACCTCTCTTGGATTTTTTCCGCAAACATAAACTTGCATCATTGTTGCAAGCACTACACATTTTATATAGGGAGTAATACACTGTTATATAGAGATGTTCTATGGAATAGAACGCGCAACGTCTTCACAAATTACAGTATGCATTTAACATCTACATACTGTATACGTGTTTGTATTTTTTATTGGTAAGAAAAGAAAATGCGGTTTGTTGTATATCTGTTACTAATTAAATTGATTAATAATTTATTTATAATTATGAATCTATTTAAATTGGTTAATGAATTTATTTATAATTTAAAGATTTTTATTTAATTAAGTTTAATTTTAAACTTCTAATTTTTTCGTCACGTAACTCATTGCATATGCGAGCAAAACTTTAAAACTGAGTCAAATTACTCGATGATTGAACGCTAACTGCTGGCAATCGTTGTGGCGATAAAACATTTTCGATCATACGTATATGGCAGAAAGTTTAAAATGTTAAAAAAATATTTTAGTAAAAGTTTGAAATTGTGTGACCACCAACGTTTGTTGTGGTTATTCAATATAGAAGATCACAGTTCTTGATTCTTTTAAACACCGACGCTCTTAGTAGAACTTCACCATTAGATATTATAGATCTATTTGCCATTAGCTTAACCCCTTAGCTTACAATGACGTATCAAAGACGTGATAGGTCTACCAGGCCAAACATGAATAGGACGTCTCAGAGACGTGATGAGTCTACGCGTGACCGACCTTGGTGCCGCATTTGGCACGCACAGTTAGAAATTAAATCGTAAGGCAAGAGGTTAAATAGATTATGTAGTAATAACGATAACTTCCTCGAAATAAAAATAAACTCGAAGAAATCGGAAGATTGTTTAAGAACATACGAAGATTTTACTACAATATTAAATAAAACTATCATTCTCAGCGGCAAAGTTAAAGAAATGCGAATCTTTATTTTTAGTCAACGATAATTATGTTATTCGCATTTCGAAGACTCAATTTTTACTCGTAGATTTTTAAAAAGATTTAATTCAAAATTTAATATTAAATATTTAGAAGCTCAATAAACGTAAAATTATAATATTTGTTATCTTATAGTTTCGAATACATACTTAGAAAATTACGAAATCAAAAATTTAGTTAAACGTTTTAATAGTCTTCAACATCTTTTAATTAACGGTGAAATATCTTCTATTTCTTTGTCACAAATATTAAATAAACGAAGTTTATATATGATAATGTAAGAGAACGTTGCTCCTGTTTTTCGTCACACATGGATTTCGGCACGAGAAAAAAACACGTTCGTTTCAAACCGCTACTGCACAAATACAATAATAGTGTCGAGAACGTGTTTTGGTACGTGCATAGACAAGATATCTAGATACCCAACGCACTACTCGTTTTTTTCCCCACCCTTCTACGGCGCCCTCTAGGCGCGCAGTCTCGTTAATAGCCAGACCTCGTATAAATTCTGTCAAAAAAGTACCGGGAATTGTCGATTTAAATCTGGTAAGGCAATTTAGGCAGGTGAATTTTTTTTTCTAGGTTGGTACAAATGTCCTTAATGACTATGCCAAGTTTGAGCGGAATCTGTCAACGAGTGTGTTTACAGTAGCTGGTTAAGTCAGTCGATGTCAATAGTGCATACAGATTTTTTACAATGGGTGATTACGTTGAACAAAGAATTTGACTAAAATTTTGTGTTGCGAATGAAATTTCGTGTGCCGATGCATTGAAAATGTTGCAAAAGGCTTTTGGTGATAAAGCACTATCGAAAACCCGTGCGTATGAGTGGTACAAAGCCTCCAAGGAGGGTCGTGAAGTCGTCAAAGACTTGCCTCGTTCCGGACGCCCATCGACGGCTTCGACCGCAGATAACGTCGATAAAATTAAGAAAATGGTGCTTGAAAACCGTCATACCAGCTTGAGAGAGATAGCACATGAACTTGAGATATCCCACGAGTCCACACGAACGATTTTAATTGATATTTTAGGCATGAGAAAGGTGGCCACAAGACTCGTTCCAAAAGAGCTTAATTTTCTTCAAAACGCTATCGCGAACAGGTCGCTTCGGACATGCTGGATCGCGCAAATTCCGATCCCGCATTCATGGAATGCATCATGACTGGTAACGAAACGTGGGTATACGAGTACGATATGCAAATAAGCCAGCAAGCATCGGAATGGGTGGAAAAAAACGAGTTGAAACCGAAAAAACCACGCCAAAGCCGCTCAAAAGTGAAGGTGATGCTCATTGTTTTCTTCGATATCCGTGGTGTGGTGCACTACGAATTCGTTTCAGAGGGTCAGACGGTAAACAAAGAGTATCACCTAGGCGTTATGAAACGTTTGCGTGAGCGTATTCGTAAGAAGCAGCCAAATTTGTGGGCGAACAACTCGTGGATTTTGCACGACGATAACGCGCCGTCTCACTGAGCTATAATTGTGACCGACTTTCTCGCCAAAAACTCAACGAACACGCTTGAACAACCACCTTATTCACCGGATTTGGCTCCTTGTGACTTCTTCCTCTTCTCAAAACTTAAATTGCCGCTCCGTGGCACCCGTTTTCAGTCGATTGAAGTCATAAAACAACATTCGGCGCGCGAGCTGAAGGCCATCCCGGAATGCGCCTATAAAAAATGTTTCGATGATTGGAAGTGCCGTTGGCATAGATGCATCGGAGCAAATGGAGCCTATTTTGAAGGCGACCCAATAAATTTTGATTATTAAACGTGAAAATGTTGTTTTAATTTAAAATTCCCGGTACTTTTTTGACAGACAATATAATTTTATAAAGTCTTGCGAATCTTGTAAAATGAATAAATTACATAAAAACAAAAATAAAAGGCCAATGGTAATAACAATTACCCCTAAGCATTTTGAACGAATACCTCTTGATACAGTAGGTCCACAAATTAGTATACCGAGTGGGAACAAAATATGAAAATCCCTAAAAATTTCGCAAGATAAGTGATAAAAATTATCGAAGTCAGAGCTTTAGTAATCTTCAACGAAGTATTCAATGGTGACCTTAGGTTTGACATTGAACCTCAACTTCAAGATCATTTCGAGGTCAAAATAATTTTTTTAAATAGGAACCCTTATTTTTGATATCAGTATTCGATAGATCGAGAAATTTTACGTTTGAAAATGAAATATTAGGACCTTGAATAAGTTCTTGCTGTTTTTACAAGACAAAAGCTTTATTTAAAATATAAGGCACAAAAACATTTCATACAAAGTATTGCCTATCACTAGAGACCACTTTCTCCCATCTTTCTGGCAGTATATGAACTTTCCGTCGGAAAAAACTATGTCTTTTGAGATTGTCCAAGAATCGATCGATTCTTTAGTATCTTCGTAAGAATGGAAAGGCTGCTCGGCCAGACCATGTGACATCCAACAAAATAGGTGAAAATAGGAAGGAGTTATGTCAGGTAAATATGGCAGGTGGAGTAAAACTTCCCATGGAAGCGTTTCTACGTAGGTCTTCACTGGTTTTGCAACATGAGGCCGAGCGTTGTCATGTTACAAAATCACTTCGTCGTTTTTCTACTCCTATAGCAGCCGTTTTTTTTATAAGGCTCGACTCAAACGCATCAATTGAAGTTGATAGCGATCTTCCATAATAGTCTCATTCAATTTGAGCAGCTCATAATAAATGACACTCTGCTGATCCCAAATGCAGAGAAGAAGCTTCGAACCATGGATATTCGGTTTTGTGGACGATGTTGATAAATGGCCAGACTTACCCCACGATTTTCTACGCTTTGGATTATCGTAACAGTTTGGCTGAAAAGTTCGTAGTTAAACACATTTTTTTTTGTAAATTTTGATTTTATTATTCAATGTCGTTACTTTCAAAGGCGATGCAATGATTATAGAGATCAGACAGGGTGTCACAAAAGTCCTGGAACGGCTGTATATTTCCTAAGATGGGGTATTTCGGAAAAAGGTTAAGGTCAATCTTTAAGTAACTCTCAACGAGAAATTCAATAGTAACCTTTATTTTCTCCTTGACAACGTCCTTTAAGGTCATTTCAAAGTTAGGTCATGATTTTAAATGGAAACTCCCTTTTTTGACATTGGCAATCGAAAAAGCGGGAAATTTCACGTTCAAATATGTACTTAGGTCATGAGGAAACGTTAACTTTGAATGTCAGATAAGAGCATTTAACGTAGCATAAGCTTTCGATTTTTTGATTATCTTAGTCATGACCTTTTAAGTCATTTTGAGGTTAACTATTTTTTATTTACTTTTAATATTACCCGGGATTAAAAACTTCGATGTAGTAAAAAGTGTTCCCTTCGTCTGTGCTTAATTTGCGTAAGCCCTTTCGGATTTCGGATTGCTTGATTATCTATTATCTTTAAAAGCTGTGTCCTTATTATTTAGTGCCTTTATTATTTATTATCATTAAATTTAATTCATCATTGAATTTAGCTTTATCATCATTAAATTCAATGCAGGTCGAATTACCTTTGAGAAAAGTAGTATTTTTAATTTTTTTTCAATTTTAAATTTCATTATTAATTAGAATCTACTTTTCTTTTAGATTACCTTGATTAATGTTTGTCAATTTACTTTGGATTGATTAGGAAGTGTTTTATTCGTTGATTACAAATAATTCGATTTAGTTCCTATTTTGCATTATTAATATTTCTTTTTTAAAAAGTCTTTTGCTTTTTTAACTAATATTTTTTATTTTATTAGTCACTGACTAATTCAAGACATTAATTTTTTCTCTTTGCACAAATATTACTACTTATAAATAACTTGTTATCACGATTTACTTTGTGGCTTAATTCTTATAAAATACTATGGCGCATGTTAAACTTTCAGAGCGGGAGAGAGTATCTTTATTAATGATTCGGGGTTGGCGTGATCGAGTGCGATCTTATGATCAAGTTCGAGATCTATTCAATTTCACTTTTGGTAATAGAAAAGGGGATAGTCATATCTCAAAATCAACTGTCTCAAGGACTGTACAGCGCTTTATGAATCATGGATTTATTATAGATCTTGAGAGAACTGGTCGACCAAAGTCTGTAGCCGAAAAGAATCAGATTGTAATAGCTCAAGGATTTGTTAAAGATCCGCATCTTTCTTTACGTAGAGCCAGTGATCAGTTTGATGTTTCTCATGAAACAGTACGAAGGGCTTTGAAAAACATTCATTTTCATCCATACAAAATTCATTTAGTACAGGAGCCTAATGAAAATGATTCTGATCGCCGGATAGAGTTTTGTGAAACAATGATGAATCGAGTCGATGAAGATCCTCTGTTTTTATACAACATGGTTTTTTCAGATAAAGCAACTTTTAAATTAAAAGGCGAAGTAAACAGACACAATTGTCGATATTGGTCCGACACAAATCCTAATTGGATGTTAGAGAATCACACTTAAAATCCACAAAAAGTAAATGTTTGGGCTGGCATTGTAAATGATTCTCTTATAGGCCCTTTCTTTATCGATGGTAATCTCACTGCTGATATATATGAAGAATTGCTTCGAGATCAAATGATACCGAGAATAAGAGAGCTAGCAGGTGATGATTTTAATCAAAAATGGTTCCAGCAGGACAGAGCAGCCGCTCATTATAATAGGCTTGTTCGGACATATTTAGATGGCCAGTTTCCTCATAGATGGATTGGAAAAACAGGTGAAATCGAGTGGCATGCTAGATCTTCTGATTTAACGCCTCTTGATTATTTTCTATGGGGTTATTTAAAGAGTAAAGTATACGCAACTCAACAACAAAATTTAGATGAGTTGCGGAATCGGATACTCCAAGAGGCTACGTCAATTAACAGAGAGTTGATAAGTAATGCTCTTGCACATTTCTACAATAGAATAGCTTTTTGCCAAGAAGCTAAAGGTTTACAGTTTAAACATCTACACTAAATTGTAAGTTTTGATAGAAAATGTGAAAGACTAAGGGATTCACGGAAATCAAGCACCCCAAACGTAAGAGGCAAGGGGACTCACGCAAATCAAGCACCCCAAAGGGAACAGATTTTACTACGTCCGCGCCGTTGTTTTTGGGTAATGCTAAAAGTAAATAAAAGTTAAAATTAAAATGACCTTAGAGGATATCGTCAAGGTTACGCTTACAATCATCACTTCATAAACCTTGTTAATGTTAATACATTTGTTTAAATAAAATTCGAGAATTCCTATGTCAAGAGGTAAGCAGACCTTGCTCAAGTTAAGATGACCTAGGCTGACCTTCAAGGTCAACGTGTCTTTTTGACCTAAGTACACATTTGAAAGTAAAATTTCCCGCTCTCTCGACTGCCAATGTCAAAAAAGGGAATTTTTATTAAAAAATGAATAGAGCTCGAAATAACCTCGAAGGAATGTTAAGGACATCGTCAAGGTCACGCCTACAGTCAACACTTCATAAACCTTGCTAATTTTAATACATCGGCTTAAAAAAAAATTGGTGAGTTCCTATGCAAAAGATAACCAGACCTTGTTCATGTTTAAATAGCCTTGGCTGACCTTCAAAGTCAACGTGTCTTTATGACTTAAGTACATATTTGAACGTGAAATTTCTCGCTCTTTCGATTGCCAATGACAAAAATGGAGTTCCCATTCAAAAAACATGACCTAACCTTGAAATGACCTTGAAGGACGTCGTCCATGTGAAAATAGAGGTTACCATTGAATTTCTCGTTGAGAGTTACTTAAGGATTAACCTTGACCTTTTTCTGAAATACCCCACCTTAGGAAATATACAGCCGTTCGGGGACTTTTGCGACACTCTGTGTATTGGTAGTACAAATTAATTCGGTCCATTTTGCGGTCAAAAATACATTTATTTCAAAATAAAAAGAATCGAAAGATTAATCAAAGTATCGTCCATCGCTAGTTACTAATTTTTCCCATCTCTCAGGCAATTTTCCAGTTCCATCTAAAAAAAATGTCTCTTTTTTTGAGGTGATCCACGTTAAGAGAATTTATTTTAGTTCGAAAATTACGCGATTTTCGAACTTGCAGCGACGATCGGCGAGGAATTTCGGGAGCCGCGAGGGAAGGGCAGAGGAGAGCGAGTGCAACGAGCAGTTACTCTGTACGCTCCTGCGAGGACGGTCGAGATTTTTCCCACGGTTCGCTCTTGAGATTTTCCCGCGTTACGAGAGCGAGCGTCCTGAGAGAGTTACAGCCGGGGTGAAGGAGCGCGAGAGAGAAAGAGAGAGAGTGAGGAAGAAGGACAGAGGAGAAGCGAGGAAGGGCAGGAGCGACGACGAGGAGTTACAGAGAGGAAGTGAGACGGGGGACAAGGAGGGCAGGTGTCAGCGGGGGGTGACTAGAAATTGCCACCGTTACACCTAAAGCCGAGATTAAAGCGGAGGCCGTTGGCGAACAGGCGAGCTACTCCCGAGGTCCAGCAGCTCTTCTCTGGGGGGAAAGCAGCCGGAGCCAAGGACTGCGGCACGGAAGAGGGCAGCCAGGCGTTCAACGGCAAGCGAACGAATCACCGAGACAACAACAGTAAGTGTCCTTATCTTGTCAGGGAGTAATAAGTGCAGAAGAGAGAGAGAGAGAAGAGCAAGAGTGAGTGATCGCGTGTCCGCGTTTTAGGTGGCGACCGATTACAACTTCCCTGCCCTAGGGAAGCGAGAAGCCTCCGCCAGCTAGAGAAGTAGCCGCAGGCAGCCGGCCTGCATTTTTCGAGGAAAGTCTCATGCATATCCGAGTATACGGGAGAGACGGCGCGAGCGTGCGCTGCGGTGAGAGAGAGTGAGAGAGAGAGAGAGAGAGTGAGAGAGAGTGAGGGAGTGAATATAATAAAAATTAAATATTTTTTGCGCGAGGCGGACGGGGCGCACATCGCTATTTCGGCTACGACGCGGTGCCTCGTTACAGAATTCTGTGTGCTTCAGCTGCGAATTCCTTTTGAATAAAATAGTGGAATAAAATTTCCCGCAAATACACTTTATTTGGCACAAAATTAGACATTTTTAGAACCAATAAAAAATTGCTTTGTTTACACTAAAGTGAATTGTCATAACTAACATTTAAGGTTAGATACAGTACTTCCTTGCAAGTGCGTCGCCATTAGAAATTCAATGCACGAAGTACTGCTACTGCCATCTTTGAAGAAACAGCGAAGACTTATTAAGGTTTTAATATAAGGTCATGGTGGCCTATAAAACGTTGTTTGAAGGTCAAAAGTTCATTAGCTGGGAAAATCCTAGGATCCTCGCATGATTGGTGATAAAATTATGAAGGGCAGGTCTTTAGTAATATTTAACAAGGAATTTAATGGTAACATTTACATTGACTTCAAACGTTATTTTCAAGGTTATTTTGAGGTCACATTGATGTCAATGATTAGGAAGTGAAATTCAAGGTTATTTCAAGTGGAAAATCGTATCACCATAATCCTTCTTTTGTGCAATTTAGGAACAATGGTGTGGAAGTAGGATTCTATTCTCTTTTTAGTGAGCTTCTTTTATCTCTAATTTGGGGTGCTTATGCGCAAAAGATGCAGAACTGAATTTACAAAAATTTGCAAATACAAAACATTAGTAAAAATTATCAATAAAGGAAAATTTACAAAATTTGCAAAAAAGAAAAGTTTTACAAAATTAACGAAAAAAGAGAATGTGCGAAAGTTTAAAAAAATGAAAAATTTGTCGAAATTTGTAAAATATTGCTGGATCAGCAATCACAAAAACTCCCGTTTGTTGTATTATCGCCGAGTTTTGTAAATATCGTGAAATTGTGCTATCTTACTTGTCTACCTAAGCTTTTATTTTAGTTATTCATTTGCTGTTAAGTTATAAGTATTTTCAACTTAAAATTTTCAAGAAATACATCATTTTTGACATGCCCGAATTTACAAAAAAAAATTGACGTGTCATCCTGTTACATCCAACTGACAAAATGTTTCTTTAATAAAATATTTTTCTCGCTAAAATCCTACAATTTAATGTTATGTATAATTTAATGTTATAACTTTTTATGATCTAGGTACTTAACTAAAAAAAATTGTTAAACAAAAGTTTCTTTATATTCTAAAATAAATGTGTCAATTAATGCCCTTTCTAATGGAAATCGCTTAAAAAACACATTGTTTATGATAGGCAAGTATAAATAACACTTTTACATTGTAAGAGATAAAACTTTACAAAATCATTAAATATTTTGATTTTAATTTGTGTTTTGTACGGTAGTTATTACATTCTTCAACTTTTTATAAGTTTTCATAACAAAATCATACCTTTACTTGTAACTCATTAATATTAAAATTTTTCAACAAAAATGTTTCGATTGTCAGAAAGAGAACGCATATCTATACTCATGATGAGGGGTTGGGGTGATCAAGTCAGGTCGTATCGTAATGTAGTTGATCTTTTTAATAAAACATTTCGCAATAAGGGTGATCGTATTTAAAAGAAACTGTACTAAAAACTGTGTGACGTTTTGAACAAACGTGGTTTGTTCGGAATCGTGCTAATACTGGTAGACTATTGACAGCAACAAATGAAGAAAAATCGTTAGGTGTTTAACAGTCATTTGTGGATAATCCACATGAAACACTGTATCTTGCAGCTTTACAACACGAGATTGGTCACAAATCTATACATAAAATTTTGAAGGTTAATAAATTTCATTCCTACAAAATTAAATCACTACAAGAGTTAAATGACGATGACTCTGATCGTCCGTTGAATTTTGTCAAACAATGATGGAAATAATATCACAAAATGCACGATTTTTAGAAAATACTGTCTTCTCGGATGAAGCATTGTTCGAATAGAATGGTAATGTCAACAGACTAAATTGCAGATATTGTTCTCAAACCAATTCTCACTGGACGAGAGAGAGAGAGAGAGAGAGAGAGAGAGAGAGAAATACTCAATATCCTCAAAATTTTAATGTTTGGACAAAAATTAAAGATGACATAATCGTATTAGTCTTTTCTTTATCGGAGGTAATTTGAATGTACAAAGTTATTTACAAATATTACGAAACCAAATTGTTCTAGCAATACAAGCTCTAAGAGGAGACAAGTTGGAAGAGATATGGTTTCAGCACGATGACGCTTTACCACATTATGGAGTTGACGTTAGACGAGTCCAGGATGAGACGTTTTACGAATGATGGATAGCTAGAGAAGGCACGATAGAATGGGCTCTAAGATCTCCAGATCTGACACCATTAGATTATTTTCTGTGAGGTTACTTAAAAAAAGATCGCGTCTATAAAACAAATCCTCAAAATCTTGATGGATTGAGACACAGAATTGTTCAAGAAGTCGCTTTCATTTCAAGAGATTTTATTCGAAATGTGATTCAATCCTTCTACAATATGATTGGTTACTGTGAAGAGGTTACTGAAGAGCAATTCGAACATTGATTGCGAATTTATTAATTCGAGTGCGTCGCGAAAGCACCCCCCGATGAGAGGCAAGAGGAACTCACTCTAAAAAAGCATCCCAAAGGAGACAGAACCCTTCTACGTCTACGTCGTTGTTATTGGGTTACGCAAAATAAAGGATAATGGCGTTACAAAAAATGTTCATTTATGAATTAAAATTATTAATGTTTTTAAAATTCAACTTCTAGATTAATTTCCACAAGCTAATAAGATTGCGCTGATAAACAAAACAACTTTAGTGCAAAACATTAATCATCCTGCAAAATTTCTAGAGATTTTCTAAGTAGCATTTAACCTTCATTTCATCTACAGAGGTTACCTTGATCCTGAATTCCAATACTTATCTGAACGTAAAATTTCTTCCGCTCTTTCGAATGCCGATATTGAAAATGGGTTCCCATTTAAAAAAATTATGTTGATCTCAAAATGACCTTGATAATGAGATTCAAAATCGAAACTAAGGTCACCATTAGATTCTTCGTTAAAATTATTAAAGCTCTGACCTTGATAATTTTTTTTATCACTTGTCCAGCGAAATTGCTAGGGGTTTCCATATTTTTTTCTCACCCTGTATTAACAGATAGTACAAAACGATCTGACTAAATTTATGCAATCTTACGCATTACGTCATCATATAGCCGGAATAGTAGCTCTAGTAATTACGACAAAATATCTGCATATCTTTAGAATTTCTGACAGTATATTGACTTATCAAGGAAACGAATTTACTAATAATCTTATCAAAGTCGTAGCGAAATTATTTAAAATCAAACAAATGTAGTCTACTGCATATCACTCTCAAACTAATAGAGCATTGGAAAAACTTGAGCGACTATTTAAAACATTTTATAAGCAAAAATTAAACTGACTGGGACGAATACTTAGAATTTTTCTTTTTTTTTTTTTTTCTAATACAACTATTCACTTTTCTGCCTCTTATACACCCAACGAACTGATCTTCGCTACAAAAGCAAGTTTACCTCATTAATTGTTACTTAAACACCCAACTTTCGTTATACATATAATGATTATGTATAATGAATTTTATACATAATACATAATTAATTAAATACATAAATTCAGAAAACGCAGAGAAATGATGAGAGGAAGCGCTATGAAATTTAAAAATAAAACTAAAATTTATTACGATAAAAAGACCAAACCATTTAAATATAATATCAGAGATAAAGAATTTTTAAAAATAGAATAATTTACTAAATCAAAGTTAAGCCTCCAATACAAGGTTCATTAGGGATCATAAAAATTCTTTCACCCTCTAACGTTATAATAAAACAAAATCGTAAACAGTAGTTTATAGAGATAAATTAATACTCGCATAGTAAAAAAGGGAAAAAACTAAAAGTATCTAATACCTAAGCTTAGAAATAAATTTTACTGATATTATATATTTCTACTCATGCTTCAATCAGAAAATTTTAAAGTTAATAACGAATTAGATTCTTTAATTGATACTATTTTATTTACAAGAACAAATATACTGCACCCAAAAAATAATTTTACCTAAACAATTGATTAGTGAATAACGTAAAAATGTAAATGTGCAATTTTCCGGATTAAACTATCCTTTTATATTCGAAACAGAAAATGCTTATGAATTGTTAAATTTTATTTCTTAATACGCTTATTTTATCAAAAATCGACTCATTTTTGTAACTGAAAATCCGATAGTTACCGAGCCTATATTGAAATTATGCAAACTTTTGCCTTTGCTAGTTTATAAATTTAATAAGAGGCACTTCTTTATACAACCATCGACGAAATATTTAGCAGTTACTGCAACAAAAACACAATTTTTATCGCTTGAAGACTTGAACCATTGTAAAACAATATCTCAAAAATCCTATATCTGTCAATTGTTAAAACTAGTGTATAGCACTTGTGACAGAGAATCCGTCATGGGCCGTGAACGAAGAGTGTACACTCTGACAAAAAAGTATCCGGAAATTCTCAATTAAATTGCCCGCGTTGAGTATTTTTAAGTATTTGAAGTTTCTGTATGTTGGTAGGACTGTCCGTAATTACTATGCCAAACATGAGTGCGGTCAGTCAACTAGTTTGTTTACAACAGTTGTTGAAACCAGTCGACCTCAGTGGTAGTCTGCGAATGTTACAATGGAAAAACGATAACGCACCATCTCATCGAGCCACGATTATTAACGATTTTTAGACCAAACACTCGATAAATACCATCGACCAGCCACCTTATTCGCCTGATCTAGCTCCGTGTGACTTTTTTCTTTTCTCCAGACTGAAATTACCGCTCCGGTGAACCAGATTTGACTCCATAGACGCCATAAAAGAAAATTCGCAGAAGGAGCTGAAGGCCATCCCTGAAAGCGCCTATAAAAAATGTTTCCATGATTGGAAAAAATGTTGGCACATGTGTATCGCTTCAAATGGAGCATATTTTGAAGGAGATTCAATAAATATTGCAGAAGTTTAATATTTTTGCGTTTTATTTCAAATATACGGATACTTTTTGGTCGGAGTGTATAATGTCTACATTCTTGCTCGACTGTCGCCTGGTTGCCGGTTGGGAAAAGCCGTTTACAAGGACTTTTCGGAAAGCCGGCAACGTTCGAAAATTACGCGATTTTTGAGCCCGCGGCGACGATCGGCGGGGGAATTAGGGAGCCGCGAGGGAAGGAGAGAGAAGGGAAAGCGGAACAGTTAGTCTAGCTGTGCGCGCCCGAGGAATAAGTTGTTTTAGAGAGAGTGATACGCGAATATTAATTAGAGAATTTTCTTCGTGACAGAGAGAGGTAGAGAGAGAGTGAGAGTCGGAGAGAGTGAGTGCAGCCGAAGGACGAGGTGTGCGTGAGAGAAGGAGAGTAAGAGTGAAGAAGACGAGGTCGAGGGTGCTGCGAGAGGGAAGAGAAGAGACGACGGCGGTCAGCACTTACGCCGAGAGCCGAGGGACGAAGAGAACGAGAGTCAGCGGAAGGCGACCGGCGGTTGCCACCGCTATCTCAGAAGCCGAGGGTGAGGAGGAGGCAGCGAACATCGAGACGAGCATTCAGCGAGGTCCAGCGGCCCTTCTCCGGAGGACGAGCTGCAGGAACGCGGTGTAGCAGTGCCTGAGGGAGCTGCCAGAACGTCAACGGCTAGAGAACGAGCCTCGCAGATCGCAAGGGTAAGCTCGTCATTTAATCGTGCGAAGTAGCGAGAGCGAGAGAGAGAAAGAGAGAGTGAGAGCGCGTGGTGGTGGTTTTGCGTTGAGGGTGGCGAGGAATTGCCACTTCTCTGCCCTGGGGAAGCGATAGGCCTCCGTCGGCTGGGAGACAGTCGCGGGCGGCCGGCCTGCATCTTCGCGACATAGACAGCGGGAGAGAGAGAGAGAGAGAGAGAGAGAGAGAGATTGAGACATTATTTTGAATGATAAATTATTTTGTGCAAGGCACTCAGGGCGCACGTAGCTAAATCGGCTACGACGTGGTGCCTACGTCACACACTAATACAAATTATCATTGCGAAATTAAATTATTATATTCGAATTCCGAAATTCTAGAAGAATGCGATGTCCGAATTGCTAAAATAGAGCAAGAAATCTGGAGCAAACTAAGTAATAAAAACAAATGAATTTATTTCAAAATCAGATGTAAATAAGCGATGTAAAATTAGAAGACTCCGGACTCTTAGAATTACAACAAAATTATAAAGCGAATATGTCATTATTGTGTTAATAACTGAAAAAGCATACGAGACTAATTATACTTCTTATATATTTCATATTTTAGAAGACGACTGCTATAAAAATAAAACCGAAAACTTTACATTCATCCCTATATTTCACACAGTTAATCCGCTAGCCAGGTATACGGTAGGCGCGCTACGGTGATTTATGCGTTTACGATAGCCGTTGCATTAGGTATTCCGAATTCTTATGATTTAATATTTTAGAAACTAAGAAAGCGCAAAAATATGTGAGTATCTGTAAGATTCGCTTTGTTTTAACGATATGAAGAGTTTTTGTGTGACCAAGACTTCGACTATCGTCTAGGTCTGCATTAGAAATAAAGATGAAGCATCGAACCGTAGAGGACACATCTGTCCTTCTTCGACTTTATTCATTTTTTAGTGATTGATAAAAAGAATAAGCATCATTAGTTATGTCCATTTTTGCTGTATAAACGCGTAATGCATTTGGCGGTAGAAAGGAAATCAAAGAAATAGAAAGAATGAAAAACAAATATGAAAAATTTTAAAACTACGGTGAGGTCGACGTTACAATAGAATTTTATTAGTAAGTTAAAATCAGTGAAGCAATCAATTATTTTTTTAATATTTTTTAATACAATTAATTTTATATTTCAAATTGTATTTTAAATATATTGTGCATATAATGAACATCAAATTTATTAAGAAAAGTAAATTATTTAATAAAAGTAATCCATTCATAATATAATTAGAACCGAAAACATTTTAAGTGGAAATGCCAGATAATTATCGAATTAAACTAACGGAAAACATAAGTCCTTAAAAAATATATTCTAATTATGCTACATAACTGTATTATTAAAAACAATTATAGATTAAATTTAAAACAATTTAAAATTTCTGAATTCTTTGTTTCCCTATTCTTCGCAGTTCTTTTTCAATTTCAAATTGTCGCGTATCTGCTCTTTGTAAGAAATCTTGTTTTTCTAAATAACCATTTTTTCCACGATTGAAGTTTGATATTTCTTCATGAAGATTCTGCTCGTCTTTGAATTTATTCCACTCAAGTTTTGATTTTTCTAAAGTTGTTAATTTAGATTTTTTATTAATATTATTGAGAATACTGGTTATGCTTCTTTTTGTTGATTTATTTTTTTTTGCCCGTTTAAATTGCATATTACAATCATCTTTGATTTCAGTCTGCAAACCAATTAATTTTTCTGCTTTGTTACTTCTATTATTATTAACTGTTAAATTTTTTTCTTTATCATATTTTGCGTTAGTATAAATGTTTTTTTGTGCATCAATTTTATCATCATTTGAATCGTTTAAAACTTTTGATGTATTAATAGACGTACTTGTAGAATTGAATGAGGTACCTGAAAATATAATTAAACTTTAGGACAGATTATAAATCAGTTTTTTTTTTTAAATAATATAAAACTATAAAGAGCAAATATACAAAATATATTAACACATTAATAACACCTATCATATCTACGCCACCGAATAAAACAAGCGATTATAAAAACATAAACCTAAAAACTTGCAATATAATCTATTGTATATTTTTATATCTTTAAATCAGAAGAGGGAAAATTCATTCTTAATACTGTACTCTACTAAAATATGCGCAGTACTTTTATAATTATGTCATAAGAAATGAACTTATTTCTCAGAAAAAATATGACAGACTTTTTTATAAAAACAACAAAAACGTCGATCAACGGTAGTTTTTGTTTGTTTAACTCCGACCATTACGGAGAATTAAAATTTTCAACCAATCAAAAGTACATTTAATTGAACTTAAATATTATATTTTTCATATTGATACAATTTAATGAAAGTTAGTAATTCGAATGGATTGAAAAAATGTAATTTTTCATAAAATCAATTGATACGATTTTCTAATAATTGAAAATGCTTAGAAAAATGTTATATTATTCTGACGATTGTAAAATTATTTTAATTCTATAGAGGTAAATCAAAATATCAACATATAATGTAAAAATGTATGAGCGATAAGGTAAAAATACAGAATAATAATAATTTATAAATAAATTATTTATAATTATTAGGAGTGCGAATAAGTTCTCGACGTTTTTTGTGAATATAAATCCTTTATTTAAAAAAAAAATAATAAAAAAACAAGTTAATTAAAGTATTGCCCAGTACTGGAGATTACTTTTTCCCATCTTTCTGGCAGCATTTGAATTCCACGTCAATAAAACAACACTTCTTTTGCAGCTATCCACGAATCAATCCATTTTTTCGTTTCTTCATACGAAGTGAAGTGCAGCTCAGCCAGGCCGTTAGTCATCGATCGAAATAAATAGTAATCAGAAGGCGCAATGTCTGGAGAGTACGGCGGGTGGAGTAGGACTTCTTATTTCAGCGTTTCCAGGTATGTTTTGACCGGTGATGCGACTTGCGGCCAAGCGTTATCATGCAGCAAAATCACCTTATCGTGTCTTTGTTCATATAGCAGCCGTTTTTCTTCAATGCTCGGCTCAAACGCGTTGTCGTCGATAGAGATCTCCTGTGATGGTTTGGTTGAGTTGGAGCAACTCGTAATACATTACCCCCAGCTGATCCCACCAAATGCACAGCATGAGCTTGGAAACGTGAATATTCTGCTTTGGCGTTGATGCTACTGCTTCGCCGGGCTTAACCCACGATTTTTTACGCTTAGGATTACTGTAGTATATCCGCTTTTCATCACCAGTCACAATACGACGTTAGAAACGTTTTCTTTTTTGTCATTGAAGCAGCTGTTCACACGTGACAAGACGCTGTTCGACTATCTCGGCTTCAGTTCGTACGGCACCCAAGATCCTTCCTTTTGTATCATTTCTAATGCTGTCAGATGTTTCCAAACTCTTGTTCGATCAACTCCTAATGATCTTGCAACATCGAATTGCGTCTGACATGGATCTTCAGCAAGTAATGTTTCAAATTCTTCGTCTTGAAACTTTTTTGGTGCACCACTGCATTCTCTATCTTGAACATCATAATCACCATTTTTAAATCGGTTAAACGAACCTCTGAATGTTCTTTCCGACAAAGCATGATCACCATAGGTTTCTACAAGAATTTTGTGTGCTTCAGCTGCAGATTTTTTCTGAATAAAATAGTGCAGTAAACTTCCCCGCAAAAACGGTTAGTTTGGCACGAAATTTGACATATTTTACGCTACAAAAAGAAAATGTTCCTTATAGGATAATGGAAAGACATGCACTGATTTTAAACATAGGTTGTAGACGTTCAATATACTGTCTGTCAAAAAAGTACCAGGGATTTTAAATAAAAACATTTTTGCGTTTAATAATCAAAATTTATTGAGTCGCTTTCAAAATAGGCTCCAGTTGCTCCGATACATCTATGCCAACGGCACTTCCAATCATCAAAACATTTTTTATAGGCGCTTTCCAGAATGGCTTTCAGCTCGCGCGCCGAATTTTGTTTTGTTATGGCTTCAATCGACTAAAAACGGATGTCACGGAGCGGCAATTTAAGTTTTGAAAAAAGAAAAAAGTCACAGAGAGCCGGATCCGGCGAATACGGTGGTTGTTTAAGCGTGTTCGTTGAGTTTTTGGCGAGAAAGTCGGTCACAATCGTAGCTCGGTGCGACGGCGCGTTATCGTCGTGCAAAATCCATGAGTTGTTCGCCCACAAATTTGGCCGCTTCTTACGGATACGCTCACGCAAACGTTTCATAACGCCTAGGTAATACTTTTTGTTTACCGTCTGACCCTCTGGAACGAATTCGTAGTGCACCACGCCACGGATATCGAAGAAAACAATGAGCATCACCTTCACTTTTGAGCGGCTTTGGCGTGGTTATTTCGGTTTCGGCTCGTTTTTTCCCACCCATTCCGATGCTTGCTGGCTCGTTTGCATATCGTACTCATACACCCACGTTTCGTCACCAGTTATGATGCATTCCATAAATGCGGGACCGGAATTGGCGCGATCCAGCATGTCCGAAGTAACCTGTTCGCGATAGCGTTTTTGAAGGAAATTAAGCTCTTTTGGAACGAGTCTTGCGGCCACCTTTCTCATATTTAAAATATCAATTAAAATCGTACCTGTGGACTCGTGGGATATCTCAAGTTCATGTGCTATCTCTCTCAAGCTTGTATGACGGTTTTCAAGCACTATTTCCTTAATTTTATCGACGTTATCTACGGTCGAAGCCGATGGGCGTCCGAAACGAGGCAAGTCTTTGACGACTTCACGACCCTCCTTGAAGGCTTTGTACCACTCATACGCACGGGTTTTCGATAGTGCTTTATCACCAAAAGTCTTTTGCAACATTTTCAATGCATCGGCACACGAAATTTCATTCGCAACACAAAATTTTAGACAAATTCTTTGTTCGACGTAATCACGCATTGTAAAAAATCGGCACGCACTATGGACATCGACTGACTTAACCAGCTACTGTAAACACACTCGTAGACAGATCCCGCTCAAACTTGGCATAGTCATTAAGGACAGTAGCACCAACCAAGAAAAAAAAATTATATCTGCCTAAATTGCCCCGCCAGATTTAAATCGACCATTCCCGGTACTTTTTTGACAGAATGAATGATTCTGAAAAATTGAATTTTGTAAGTATAGTATAAATGTAAGAAGGCGTATTAGGTATATGAATACATTTATCCTTTACAGTGTATGCTGCATGGTATATATAACATAGTAAACATAGAGCTCGTTTTTAGTTTAGTTTATCGCAAGACGCCGTATAGAGTAGAACTCCGTACAGCTACAATTATGTAATACTTTTGGGCAATAAATACTTAATTATAATTAATATTAGGTTGCTGCAGATGAAATAACCGATTCAGCAATGACATAAAGTTGGCTTCAATTTTAGTGCATTATGTTGGCACAAGGCGGTGCAAATAATATGACATAATAAAGTATAAATACTGCTACCTTCGTTTATGGAGTCATTTCTGTTTTGCACTTCATAGTGATCGTAAAAACAAAAAGAGAAAGTGAACATGGAAGTGAATCAAAAATGGCTACTTTTACTATACGAATTTAAATTAGAGCACAACGCAAAAGAAGCAACGAGGAATATCAACAGCGCATTTGGGCCTGATACAGTTAGCGAAAGAACCACTCGGCGCTGGTTCGAAATATTTTGATCCGGAGATATGGACCTTGGAAATGAGCCACGTGGACACCCAGGACCATGGATCGATAACGACGAGCTGCGTGCATTAGTGGAGTTTGACCCCCTGCCAAACCATAAGGGATCTTGCCGAGAAATTAGGCGTTCACAATTTGACAGTTTGCCGCCACTTGCAACAACTTGGAAAAGTAGAAAAGCTTGACAAATGGGTTCCGCATGATCTTACCGAGCAAACCATGACGTGTCGAATGGAGATTTCAAGTTCTCTTCTCTTCAGCAACAAAAAGATACCGTTCTTGCACCGAATTGATACCTGCGATGAAAAGTGGACTTTATACGATAATCGTCGCCGATCGGCCCAATGACTAGATGCCGATAAAGCACCAAGACACATGCCGAAACCAAGCCTTCATCCAAAGAAAATAATAGTAACTGTTTGGTGGTCTGTAGCTGGAGTTATCCAATATTCGTTCCTGCAACCTGGCAAAACCATCAATGCTGAGAAATACTGTGCTCAACAAAATGAAATGCATCAGAAATTGATCGTCCAATGACCTAGGCTTGTTAACAGGGATTGAGTGACACTGCTTCATGATAACGCACGATCTCATGTATCGAGAATAACGGTCCAAAAATTAATCGAGTTGTGCTATGAGACTCTTCCTCAACCTCCATATTCACCAGACCTCTTACCAACAGATTACCATTTCTTTAAACATTTGGATCACTTTTTGACAGAAAAAGATTTAATAATGAAGCTGCTGTCAGAAATGCCTTCAAGGAGTTTCTTCGAACCAGAAACTCGGACTTCTACAAAACTGGAATAAATGTACTTGTATCTCGTTGGGAAAAGTGTGTTGCATCTATTGGTACCTATATTGATTAAATAAATTGTCTTTATAAAAAGTTACAGCAGTTTAAAAATGTATTACTAAATCGGCCATTTCATCTGCAGCAACCTAATGATAAATAATATAGTTTATTTTTTTGAACCACCTCTAATCTTAACAGGTATATAATTTGGCGTCGACCGAACGGACCGGATCTTACCCTTTAGGAGAATTAAATAATAGAAAATTTCTTTTTCGTATACTAATGCTGCTCAGGTATATTCTTTTTTAAAAAATCTTTTTTCGTTAGAACGTATTTACTAACTTTTTTAAATAACTTTTTTTAATAAATGTTGTTATTAACGATCCTTATTTAAATCTGCTTCAAAATCTAAATACTTAAAGAAAGTTCTCGTATTCGTCAATCTGTAAAGTAAAATTCAAGTTTTTGGAAAAAAACTGTTGTTATAATATAAATTTTTGAAAAATTTTTAGCTTGTCTTCAAACTCGTTATAACTTCACTAGTACATAATACTTTTTAATTTAAAATAAGACTAATCTTTTTTTATAGATTTACTTATTATAATATTCTTTTCAATTAAGCGCTTCTATTTAATAATATTTTATTTATAATACATGAATATAATGTCATTGCGCAGAAATAATAATTAATTAACGTTTGTATTTCGTTGGTACTTTTTCTGGAAATATTTTTATTTTATTTAAAATAAATAATTAAAGAATTTAAAATTTATAAAACATGCACCAAACTTGTATTTGAATTACATAAGAACGCGCACCGAAATGCGGATTCTTCACCTTCGCGTGTGTATATATATATATATATATATATATATATTGTCACGGAGAACACTCCGTATTCCGCGCGTGTTTATATTTTGCGCGCTTTCGCGGTCCACGAGCCGAGTTTAATTTCGGTAACGTGACGGCCCCGGGCGGGATAATACGGTGCACACCGATAGATAGAATAGTCGTGTGCCGTATAGAAAGTATAGGCGAGTTCAGGCTAGGCAAGCTAGCTTCTTCCCGTGTTTTTCCGCTAGTTCTTTTCTGCCATTTTCACAGTTCGGACGCAGGCCCTCTTCCCGCGTCTCGACAAGTTTTTTGCGCGACGTTATCGCGAGGTTTTGGCGCGTCCCGGTCGTGTTTTTTAGTGCAGGTGCGTAGCTGCGATCTGCAGCCCGCAGGGCACTGCCACCAGACCACAGGGGCGTAGCAGCAAGGCGACGGCACCAACGATTTTGTTGGGCGGCAGCGGCGTCCCGCTATGAGCGGCCTTATCTCGATTTTTGGCGTGCGCGGCTGGCCGGCCACCGTCGTAAGTTTATGGTAAATTTTGTTCGCTTTTGTTTGCGTTGGAGTAACCTCCGCCGGTTACTCCACTCTTTATTAAATTCGTTTTCGCGGTTCGTGTGAGTGAGAGAGCGTTATCTCTTTCACTCTCGTATAGTCAGTGCGAGAGAGTTGCGGTCTCTCTCGCACTCATATAAGTATAAGTGCGCGTGAGTTAGAGAGCGGTATCTCTCTCACTCTAGTGGTAGCAGTGCGGGAGAGTCGCTTTCTCTCTCGCACTCGCAGTAGACGCGGCGCGCGAGAGTGGGAGAGCGCTCTCTCTCGCTCCAACGGGCTCCGTGCGGGAGAATATCTTTCTCTCTCGCACCCGTACGTTAGACGGCGCGCGCGAGTGAGAGAGGCCTCTCTCTCTCACTCTTATAGGCGTAGTGCGAGAGACGGTCTTTCTCTCTCGCACTCGTATAGTACGCTGCGCGCGGGAGCCGTTTACGCGTATTATAGCCCGCCTAGTTACCTGCGCTTCTCGCGCGTATTTATTTATAATTTCTTCTTATTGTTTCTTTTATAATTTTTTATTGTCGGTTGTTAATTTATTAAATCATTTTATTTATTTAATTCGTTCTTTTTCTTTCTTTTTTTTTGCATTCTTTCCTAATATCCCTTTCTTGCATCTTTTAGAATTTTATAACATCTAAAGGTGTAGCATATAAATTCTTTTTTAATTAATTCAATTTCCTTTTTTTTCTTTTTATTATTTTTTGATTTTTCTTTATTATTTCTGCGACGAGGGGCTTTCAGCTCTCCTCCCGAATACCGCCCTCTCCGTGATTCAACTAGCCAGGTGAGGATGACACACGAGCCGCGCAACGACGATTACGCGGCGTTGCAACGGGTAAGTTGGGTCCATAGACCGGCTTCTCGAGCCTGGACCAAGGAGCAAAGTCGTTCGAGACTTTAGCTTCCTCAAAGGGGGCGCAAAGGGCATTTTCGCACCTTTTGCGAATTGCGCGTCCCCTGAAGCTAATTGCTCCTCTGGCGGTTAATGTTTAAAACTGCCACCCCGTTACAGTATATATATATATTTATATAGACACTCACTTGCCATAAGAAGGCAATTTTTTAATGAAACAAAATAAATGAAGAAATCACTTTTTCTTATTGTAAAATTATTATTTCTATTCGTTGTAACAAATAACGTGAAAAGTAATAAAATACTATTGCAAAATAATTTTCAACTTTGTTAGAATTTTTTTTTATATGAAGACCATTTGAATTTTTTATTGTTGATAAGGTCAGTTTTAGAAATGGTTACTAAAAATTTTAATATAATATTCTATTTCAATTAAAAATATAAACAACTTTTCAAACATTATAAAATATGTCAATTTCATGTTTACTGATTTCTCTTTGACACTGAAAACGTAATTGTCGCTTAAATAAAAAATTTATTCATACATAAATTAATCATCTTTAAAAATTTGATAATAATAAATTTTTATGTTTGAATATTGACTAGTCATTTTCTTTTAATATGTTTAAAATGTATTTCAAGTTGAATTTATTAAAATCATTTAATCAGAATATTCTTGTACGTTGATAAAAATTATTTTTACGTCGCAACAAATTTTTCTATTATTTTACATTTAAACACAGGTAAGAACTATGGTCTTTTTGATTAATATGCATAATTTAAATAACATTTTATAACTATCAATTAAGTTATTTTTGTTAAATAATATCCTTTATATATATATATATTCAGAAGTGTATTAAATAAAAATATTTTAAGATAATTTAATTGTATATAAAATAGTTTTTGATTTAAGTGACAAATGCATTTTCAATGTCAAAGAGTTATTCCTCAACAATTAATTGTCATATTTATAAATGTTAAAGCTGTTTTTTTAACAATTTAGAAAACTGTTCTAATCAATAATAAAATAAATAAATAGTTTTTATTATAAAAAAAATTTTAATTAAATTGAAATTAATTTTGTAGCAGTATTTTATTACTCATCACGTTATTTATTACAATAAATATAAGATTAATTTTCCAATAAAAAAGTTATTTTTTTATTTATTTTCATTAAAAAATAGCAATTTTATGGCAAGTGAGTGTCTACATCTATATATTGTAACGGGGGTAATTTGGTTACGGTCCGTTAGCAACGCAGGACCTTCCTCTGGTTCTGCTTTATCTATCGAGTGTGAGGGGCATTGCCTAAGGCCCTGCTATCGGTGTTGCCCCCTCCGGGCTCGGCTGCTCAGTTTGTGTGCCAATGCTAGATTGGCATACCCGCGGAGGCGGCGGTATTCGGGATAAGGAAGCTGAAGGGAAGCAATTAAATAAAAACGCACTTTCTAAGGGCAATGAGGCTTATTTAATGTTTAAAGTTTACAAAATAATACAAAACGTAATAATTATTGCGGAGAGGTCTCTTGCGAGTGAAGAGCAATAAGTATTGCATCTGCGCAATATTAATTCACGAAGTGCGCACTGCGCATGCGCACCCTCTTCACTCCACGCGGCTACACACACACGTGTAGTCTATGGACGTCGGATATAGAGAGAGCAGTTCTCTCTCTCTATGCCAACGTAGTCTATGACTGCTCGAGTGAGAGCGGTTTTCTCACTCGACTATGCAGTCTATGGTTGAGCGAGAGAGCTCGTTCCTCTCGCTCAACTGCGTGCTTAATGATTGTACGGGTGAGAGTGACTTTGTCTTACTCGTACGCCTAGTCTATGATCGTGTGAGAGAGAGAGAGAGAGATCGATCCTCTCACTCGCACTCGCACGGCCTATTCGAATTAGAGCTACGCGGTCTCGCGCGTAAGCTTTTTTATCGCTGTATATATATTTATATTGGATAGTCTAAAAAGTATTGAGCCTTTTTTTGTCATTTTTCGATTGAATATCTCTTTTATTTAAAATGGATTTTCTTTAAGTACATATTGTCCATTATTATCTATGACCTTTTGCCATTTTTTGGGTAGAGCCATTATTCTATCTGTGTAGAACTTCTGTGGTTTATCGTCGAAAAACTTGGCCAAGTGATTTTCACAGTTCCTTTTTGAAGTGAATTTCTTCTCACTAAGGAAGTTTTGCAGAGACCGAAACAAATGGTAGTCTGATGGTGCAAGGTCTGCACTATATGGTGGATGCATCAAAACTTCCCAGCCAAGCTCTGTCAATTTTTGCCGGGTCATCAAAGATGTGTGTGGTCTGGCATTGTCATGATATAAGACAGCGCCCTTTCTATTGATCAATTCTGGCCGGTTTTTTTGAATTGCTTGTTGCAATCTGGTTAATTGCTGACAGTGCAGAGCCGAATTGAGTGTTTGGCCAGGTTTTAGCACCTCATGATAAACTATTCCCTTCCAATCCCACCATACACACAGCATAACCTTATTTGGTGTTAACCCTGGCTTTAAAGTCGTTTGTGATGATTCACCTTTTTTTGACCATGATCTTTTTCGAACGACATTCTCGTATCTTACCCATTTTTCATCGCCCGTAAAAATTTGCTTCAAAAATGGCTCGATTTCGTTGCGTTTTATTAGCATTTCGCAAATGGAAATTCGGTCAATCAAATTTTTTTGTGTTAATTCATGCGGCACCCAAACGTCGAGCTTCTTTGTGTATCCAGCCTTACGCAAATGGTTCGAAACTGTTTGGTGATGGATATTCAGTTCCTTAGCAATATTATGGCTGCTTATGTATCGGTCTTCTATTTTTTGTAAGATTTCATCGATTTTTTTAGTCATTGGTCGACCTGAGCGAGGTGCATCTTTGACATCAAAATTTCCCAAACGCAAGCAAGCGAACCATCTCTTGGCTGTGGCTTTTGATAAACTATCTTGACCGTAGATACCACAAATTTTTTCACGAGCCTACGACGCATTCTAACCTTGATCGTAGTGGTATTGTAAAATATAACAAATTTTTTCAGAAATTTCACTCATTTTTAAATGAATACAACTTTTAACACGAATGACGAAATACAAAACTGTCCGTATAAGAATTGTAGACTGGAATGTCACCTTTGAAACGCATGTTAGTTTGACTTAATCTGATTAGTATTGTACGATATATGACAACGAATACCATCTAGTGACAAAAAAGGCTCAATACTTTTTAGACTATCCAATATAAATATATTTTCAGCCTACTAACCCGTACGGCGACTCTTACCTACGGAGCATCGTTAGCGTGTAAATGGTTTCCATACGCGCAAGCGCCTTCTCGATCGTAATAACATTTTTCTATACGTCCTCCTAGGCTGTATGTCATTCTATACGTCCTCCTAGGCTGTATACGTGCCAGGAAAAAAAAATTAAGTTAACAGCGCCACTGCTATGTATTTGTCGCTTCATATAGCCTAGCATGTGAGTCTTCATCGAAACTTATATTTTCGAAACGCGTAATAAGACTTATGTATGTTGAGTGAAGGAGAGAGAACGAGATAGCGATAAGAGCGCGCGCACCATTGCTCTTTGTTCAACTTTGTTTCCGCCGTTTTGCAATAGATGGCTGTAGCGGTAAGTAGTAGTTGAAATAAATAGATCATAGATGTCATACAATAAGCTTAGGTATTTGTAAACATAACGTCATCGAAATATTAGTCGAATTGTGTCTGCATCATAAAGTTATTCTCGATTAAACATGTCAGCTTACGAGCCAAATTCTCGTCATTTGCGCGAGGTTTTAATTTTCTGCTTTAATATGAAGAAATCTGCGACTGAGGCTCATTGAATGCTCTCAAATACCTATGGTGAGGCCGCTATTAGTGAAAAAACGTGCCGAGAGTGGTTTTAACGCTTCAAGAACGGCGATTTTAACGTCGAAGACCAGCATGGCGGTGGGAGAAAGAAGGTTTTCGAAGATGCAGAATTGGAGGCATTACTTGATCAAGACTCGTGTCAAACGCAACAAGAATTAGCAGGATCATGGGGAGTGACGCAACAAGTCATTTCAAAACGCCTGAGAGTCATGGGAATGATTCAGAAAAAAAAGAAATTGGGTGCCGCACGATATGAAGCCGAGAGATGTTGAACGGCGTTTGTGTGTTGGTGAACAGCTGCTTGCAAGGCAAAGACGGAAGGGATTTCTGCATCGCATTGTGACTGGGGACGAAAAATGGGTTCACTAGGATTATCCCAAGAGCAAAAAATCATGGGGATATCCCGGCCATGCTTCCACGTCGACGGCCAAACCAAATATTTACGGTTCCAAGGTCATGCTCAGTATTTGGTGGGACCAGCTCGGCGTAGTGTATTATGAGTTGTTAAAACCGACTGAAACAATCACAGGCGATCGTTATCGAACGCAATTAATGCGTTTGAGCCGAGCATTGACAGACAAACGGTCGCAATACAACGAGAGACATGATAAAGTGATTTTACAGCATGACAATGTTCGACCCCATGTTGCGAAAGTGGTCAAGACATACTTGGAAACTTTGAAATGGAAAGTCCTACCCCACCCGCCGTATTCTCCAGACGTTGCTCCCTCGGACTATCACTTGTTTCGATCAGTGGCACACGGCCTGGCTGACCAGCACTTCCGGTCTTATGAAGAAGTAAAAAATTGGATCGATTCAAAAGATGACCAGTTTTTTTAACGCGTGATTCGTATGCTGCCCGAAAGATAGGAGAAAGTAGGGGCCAGCGATGGACAATACTTTGAATAATAAATGTATAACCAGTTTTTTACAATAAAGCCTCGAATTTCGGAAAAAAACGGCGGAAGCAAAGTTGTACATCCAATATATATGCCTGACGCGATAGCACATGCGTCACGAAAACTAAATATAATTAATCGCGACCTACGTTATTAGACGAAGTGGTCACTTACTTTTGCTGCTGAAGGAGTTATCCTCCCGGTAGCTGCGGCGGAGACTCGGTGGAAAACTCCTTGGAAAACTTGCGAGAAGCTCCATGAATAAATTTAAGCGCGTGCGACACGAAGAACGGCTTGGACGAGAAGAAGGCTTGAGAGGAGGGCTCCTTCTTTCCCTCTAGCCTATCCTTTTTCCCGCGTAGCGCTATCGATTCCTCTATCGATAGCGCCTTTTCCTGCCTCGCACCATCGATCGCTTGATCGATGGCGCCGCGTATAGTCGTGCCGCGAACTCTACCTCGCACTGCATGGCAGGTGGCCTAATCTCGAAAAGCCACCTGTCACACCCCTTCCCCAGTCGCTGCTGGGCTCTGCTTAGCAGCTACTGTTACCCACTATCCAAGGGTTTAAATTGGGGTGAGGGTTACATGTTCGCGCGCGTCTTGTAAGGCGAAGTCGAAACGTGTTCTCCCACGCCCTTAGCCTTCCTACTGCCCGGTGGCCTTTCCGGGCCTCGCTTAGCGCGCGCGCCTACCTCCAGTCGATCCTCGGTCGACGGTGGCACCCTTACAATCACTGTGGGACGCCTCACGTTGTAGACCGTCCTCCGGGGTCAACCGCGCTTTTTGACCGGTGCAGCGGCCGCGCACTCGCCTTGCGAGTATCCCCCGCCAGGGACCGGGCCTGCTCCTGGTTAGCTCGTCAAGAGGGGCCCCGCCGCGTCAAGAGTACGGCTCGTCGTACTCTCGTCCTCTTCTGGTGGCGACGGTTGGGCAGCTACGTACTTCTTGAGCTGGCTGACGTATACGGGACGGATGGTACATTCATCTCCGTCCCTCAGACGTATTGCTGCCCAGGACCTTACTAACCATGTAAGGCCCTGCAAACTAGATTTCCCGCTATCCCCTGGGCTGTGGAAGAAAGCACCTTGTTCTTCTTCTACACCCAGTCACCTTCTTGCAAGGAGAGCTCTCGGCGGCGCGCATCGTAATAGCGCACCTGCCTCTCCTGCTCTTTGGAGGCGATTTCGGAGGCGCGCGCGTGAAGCTCCGGTAGCTTCCGCACGCGCTCTGCCCAGCCCCGTATTGCTTCCTCCTGCAATACCTGAGCGGAAGCCTCGCATGACGTGTGGGCTTCGTTCCTTGGACGGGCGGGCTGTCGGCCATAGTTAAGCAGTGCCAGGCTTGCTCTGACGGCGCTTTGCTCAGCCGTATTAAAGGCGAACACCACCTTGTTCAGGTGTTCGTCCCAACGATCACGCGACTCCTCCAAGCAGGCCACGATCATCGTCTTGATCGTCCTGTTGGCCCGCTTAACAGGATTCGCCTGCGAATGGTAGGCAGGTGTCGTGGAATGATGGATACCGTGCTTCTCCAGGTATCCGTCAACGATCCGGTTCTTAAACTCCGTCCCATTGTCGGTTAGGAGTACTTCCGGCGAACCGAATCGGAGCACGACATGCTCAATAAAGGCGTTAAGGACGGCTTCAGCCCTCACTTTCCGCAGCAGGACACATTCGATCCACCTTGTAAATGGATCCTGGAAGACGAGGATGTATTCGAAGCCCCGGTGGCTTCGGACGAATGGTCCCATCACGTCGGCAGCTACTACCTGCCATGGCCGCTGAATAAGCCTCCTGCCCATTAGGCCAGCTAGAGCCTTCTGCTCCACCTTGTACTGCTGACAGATTTGGCATCTGCGGACGTACTCTGCCACACAGTCTGCCAGCTTCGGCCAGTAGTACTGCCGCGTGACGCTGGAGTGCGTCTTTTCGCGACCCAGGTGTCCTGCTGTAGGGTCGTCGTGGCACTTCTAGAGGACTTGCTTCCTCTGTTCTCTGGTAACTTACGCCCAGGTTGAGGCTGCTATGGCTGGCACGTCACCCTTTTCCTCAAATATCCTGGAAAGGGGATCGGACACATGACTAAGTGCTCCCTTCCAATGTTCGATGGTGAAGCGGTGGCCTTGCAGCTCAAAGGCCTACCGTGCCAGCCTACTGGTCGGGTTGTGGAGGCTACTGAGCCAGCGTAAACTGCTATAGTCAGTTATTACCCTAAACTCATAGCCCTCCACATACGGCCTGAACTTCTTGATGGCCAAAACTACAGCGAGACACTCCCTCTCAGTGACGCTGAGGTTTCTCTCTGCTGGGCTCAAGGTGCGACTCGCGTACTCTAGCGGTCGCTCCTCTCCATCGATGACCTGGAGTAACACGGCTCCGACTCCCGTATCACTCGCGTCTGTTTGGATGACGAACTCCTCGTCAAACCTGGGACTTTGCAGGATAGGAGCAGAAGCTAGCAGGGCCTTCACCTGCTCGAAGGCAGCTTGCTGATCCTCTCCCCATTCGTAGCGCCGGCCCTTCTTTGTCAAGCGCGTGAGCGGTTCGGCGATCGTGGCTAAGTCCTTCAGGAACTTACGATGCCATGACGCCATGCCTAAGAATCTGCACAGCTGTCGCAGATTCTTGGGTGCTGGGAGATCGATCATAGGAGCGACTTTTGCTGGATCTGGGCGAAATCCTTCCCGGTTCACCAGCACCCCGAGGTCTCTTGCCTCGTCTTGGCAAAACGTGCTCTTATCACGGTTGGTCGTGAGACCGGCCACTCGAATGCGTCGTAACACGTTTTCAAGCCGTCGCAAGTGTTCTTCAAACGTCTCCGTGACGATGATCACGTCGTTAAGGTAGGAGAACGCGAACGGCTCAAGCTCCGGGCCTATCACCATGTCAATAAGTCGCTGGAAGATCCCTTCAGCGTAACTTAGACCATACGGCATCCTGGTGAACTGGAAGAGTCCGAGTCCTGGCACGGTAAATGCCGCGATCGACCTCGACTCCTCCTTTAGCCGTATCTGGTGATAGACGCTGCTGAGGTCGAGAGTCGAGATATATATCGCCCTCTGCAGCTTGCGCAGGATGCTATCCATCCTCGGCAATGGGTAAGCATCCGGCTTCGATACTACATTGACCTTTCTAAAGTCAATGCAGAATCGGTAACTGCCGTTAGCCTTCTTTATCATAACGACTGGGCTCGACCAGCCGCTATGCGAAGGCTCGATGATGCCACCCTCCAGCATCTCCTTCGTTTGGGCGTGCATAACCTCCTGGAACTTCGGGGAGTACGGGTAAGCCCTCTGCTTGATGGGACGAGCATCGCCGACGTCGATGGCGTGCTTGATCCAACCCGTACACCCTAGAGTGTCTGGCTCCTTAGCCAGCATCCTATCTAGGAGCCCCTAGAGCTGCTCTCGCTCCGAGAGCTGAACGTCAGCCAGGCCTATGGCTGACACGGCAGGATTATCTGCTGTCTCCAGCAAGGCTAACTCCAACGCCAACTTCCTTCTTGTTTCTTGGATGAGGAGCTGGTTCCTCGCTGGGTCGAGGATGGCCCTAAATCCTCTGATGAAATTGACACCGAGGTAACAATCTGCTGGTAGACCAGGCAGGATTTCCACCTCGATGTCTTTCGTCACGCCGGCCACCTCGAAGGGCAGTTGGACGAACCCAAATATGGAAGCGTAATGGCCGTTAGCTACTATTGTTCCCTTGCCTTGGCTCGGCGTGACCGCGCGTCCAAATGCCAACGGCGCTTATCACTGTGTGTGACGCGCACGAGTCATATAGTGCGCGTAGGGTGAACCCCCCTAAGCACACAGGCAACCACCATATAGCACCTTTTAGAACACCCTCCGCTGGGTGGTCCGGAGCCGTCTCAGACACGAGCTCGGTGCTCACGAGCTCGCTGGTGGTCCCCTCAGGGACTTAGATCCCAGACTCGGAGGGGAAGAGCGTAGGGATCTTGTCTACGCTCTTCTCTAGTCGTTTCCCGAGCAGTCTGGGCAGAACCTCTTAATAATGTTTGGTGTGCTGCAGCCATGACAGCTGAACTCCTTGGCTTTCTTCGGCTGCTCGGTCTTTTTGTCCTTCTTCTTGTCCTTCTTCTCCCCCCGTCTGGGTGATTGGGACTTCGGACTGCTCGGTCTGGATCGCGGCTTCTTCTGCCGCTTTGGGCTAACCTTTCTGGGCGGGCTCCACCTGCCCTCTCGGCGTCTATGGCCCGCCATTCGGCAGTTGTGCTGTGCAAAGGCCGCTAGCACCTGCTTCAGCATCTCTTGTGCTGTGGTGTCAGCTGTCGGTGCCGACCGACCGACTTTCGCTGATGCGACTGCTACTTCGGCCGCGCTTACTTTAGGGATGATCTTCGGTGGCTCTCTTTATGTAGCTTTCTTTGGGCAGTAGGCCGCCTCCGGCACTACCGCTTGGTTCGGGGGGAACGGGCGTTCTGTCGCCTCGTTCCCTCTCCAGCGTTAACTCGGCTCTTGTCGCACGGTCTATCAGCTCGTCGACCGAGCGACACTCCATCTAAGTGACTATCCTTCTAATTTGCGGGAGCAGGTTATCGTGGAGACTGTCCACCATCTGCTCCTCGCTCAGTGGTGGCGATATCTTTATCAATATCGCTTCCAGGCACGTTATATATGTGCGCGCTGGTTCGTCGGCTTGTTGGAAGCGGTGGCTGGCCTCGCCTTTTAGCCGCTCCTAAATATTTGCCTTGGACCCCCAGTGCGCATTTATGCTTGTGGAAGCCGTACCTCTCGGCTAAGCCACTCAGCAGCGCGAGTAGCGACGCCAGCATCTCTAGGTCGCTAATCCCTGACGCGTTCTTCGCTTCATTCCCCTTGCGGAAGAACGCGTCGATACTGTCGGTCGGCTCTCCTCGGAACGTAATGTTCCACTGACCGACGATCCTACCGACATCCCGAGGGCCCGCCATTTCGGTGTTGCACCATGCACTATTACTCAGTACATTGGTGCAACTTTTCCCCCTCCTCCAGGCTCCATTTGAGCCGGATCAAGGGGATGGCGGGCACTCAGCAGTCCCTTGCGAATCTTCGTCTTCGCGGGGGCTGCTGTGTGTGGACACTTAGTTGCTCGTGAACGTGTCCTAGAATGCTACATGGCTCGGCGCTTTGCTCTTGCACCGAGCCTGTGGCGAGAGAGCCGGTCCCGCGGTCTTCCGCTGTGGCAGCCTGGACGGGCCTGGTGTGCCTTCTATTCTTGTAGACGACGCACTCGGCCTTGGATTCGCATCTTCCTTCTTGTTCCGCGAATCCTGCGCCTCTGCCTGCATCGCCTGGATGCATCTGACCAACCTCTCGACGGTTTGCGTCAGACTCTCAATGCGCTCCTGCATCAAGCGGAATTCTCTCCGTGTTGGTGGCAGGTCGTCCTCATCTGCCACTTTCTCTTCTCGTTCTTGTGTTAGGGACGGGCGGTCCGTCTCGTCCTCTAACAGCATGGTCAGCGGATGCGGCTCTTCTCTGTCGTAGTCCGCTGACCTAGCCGTTGTGCCTAACCTCTCCTGGCAGGCACGGAGCACGAAGCTTCTCTTTGCTTCAGCTCTCGCCGCCTAAGCATCCTCGTCTGCCCCCGCGACCTCTTCTTTAAAATCAGCTGCGGTGAAATTTCCCCGCAGCCAATTGTTTATTCGGGTCATCTTCTCCCATCGTGACCATTGTGGCCTCAACCTTAGAGCGTGAAGGGTTTCATCTACCTTCTTGCTCTCCATGGCGATGAGCCACTCTTCTACCCTGGAGAAGTCCTCTGTCGCCATGTCTTTTTAGGTCGTTTATTCCGCTCGCTTTTATATAAATACTCGAATAGTTGCGATATCGTGGGTACCGCGCGCAATATATAGTTAAACGCTAAATATATAAGTATAATGGATAAATAAATTAATAAATAAATAAATACACAAACAAGTAAATATATATAAGACAGTTAAGACGCAGGTTGATTCAGCGAACAAAATTTGTTTCTATAAATAATGATTTTTTATTATATTTACAATTTAACCACAGTTATTTACAACCTTACCTATAAATAATAGAACGAAAATTAATGGTCGATGTTATCACTGCGCCTCTTTATTAATATTTCCTTAATATTCAATATTAATTTTTTTCTATATTCAAGATTTTAATATTTCTCTACTTCAAATTGGCTATTCACGATTTTTACGTTTCTATATTTATATTATATTTTTATTAATATTAGATTAGGTTAGAATAACAGGTGAGCGGAGCATAAGAAGCGCTGCAAATTCAAATTTAAAGAAAAGATACTTTCTTTACATCTCCCCCCCTAGGTGAAGATTTTCAGTATTCAACTCCTTCTTCTGATGCTGGAAGTAATTTTGTTACATAGTCCTGTTTCTTGTTTTAGTTTTCTTGTTTTTATTTTGTATAATGAATCTGAAATTTTTTGTATTAGTTTAAAAGAACCAATTCTAAGTTCATCCAGTTTCTTTCTGTTTAGCCTGTTGCCATTTTCAATATACACTAGTTCTCCTGTGTTAAACGAATGGTTCTTTCTATTTTTGTCGAAGATCGTTTTGTTATATTCGTGTAATTTTTTTGTTCTTTCTAGAGCCAAGTCTTTATCTCTTATCCAATTCTCTGGCAATCGTTGTCCAAGCTCTTTTTTCTTGCTTTTTATTTATCTTGCATTTTATCTTGTTGACTAGAGTTTGATTCAAGCGTTCGTTCAGATCAATAGAGAAAGGTGCATTAACAACCGTAAAAATTAGTCTAACGCCATTTTCCACCAGGGCTTCTTTAAACTCTTTTGAATTCATTCCTGGATATTGATCTGTAAGTATTGTTCCAATTTTATCCGTTTCTAGCACTTTATTCACTAACTTGATGAAGTCCTTTGCAATCTGCGTTTTCGATGCTAAAACGAAAGCATATCTTGTAAAATGGTCCACAAGCAGGTGTAGGTATCTTTTTGTTGATCTTTGTCCTCCGAAGCCTCCAATTGTATCAATTGACATTATTTCGAATGGTTTTGTTGCTGGTCCCAATTGTGACATCAGTTCATATTTTATTTGTCCTCTGGATTTGTTCTTGATACATATTACGCAGTTTCTACACACTTTAATTATATTTGCAGTTATATTTTTAGCTGTATAATAAGGGCATATCCTATTCATCATTTGTTTAACCCCTATATGGCACCATTCGAAGTGTATTTCCTTAATTAATTCAAAGCTTAACTTTTTAGATAATATAATTTTTTCTTTATTTTTAATTTTTTTATAGAATACTGCATCCTTTTCTATTAATTTTGTTTTAATTTTTTGCAATGTTCTATTTTCTTTTTGGTCTGTTTTTATTTCTTTTATTGCTATTAGATTAACTATTTTTAGCATTTCTTCGGTGCTTGCGAGGGGTTCTAGTACTGAGATTATACTTAAACTATCAGCTTCGGTGTTATCTTTCCCCGGAATGTATTTAATTTCGAAATCATATTGTGACAAATGATAAGTCAAATCACCAAGTTCTTCATCGGTTCTTGCTTTTATATTCATATGCTCTAATGGTTTATGGTCTGAAAATACAGTGAACCTTCTTCCAATAAGCCAGTGTTGCCAATACTTTATCGCTTCCTTGATTGCCAGGCATTCTAAATAAATCGCTTTTTTTCGTTTTTGCAAATCATTCAATTTTTTTGAAAAATATGCTACTGGTTTTTCTTTACCATTATTTTGCACTTGTTTAAATACCGCACCAATACCTTCTAGAGACGCATCCGTGTAAATTCTTATTGGTAAATCCGTATCAAATATTTCCAACACCGGTTGAGAACATAATAACTTTTTAATATCTTCAAGTGATTTTTCACACTGTTCGGACCATATAAATTTCGCGTGTTTTCGCAATAGTTTGTGTAAAGGATCTAACAATATTGAGCTTTTCGGTATATACTCGTGATAGAAGTTGATTTTTTCAAGAAACTGTCGAATATTATTTTAGGTTTTTGGAGTGGGAAAATTTTGTATTGAGATTAAGCTATCTTTCAGTGGTCTTACCGTATTGTGTTCTATTATATGTCCAAGGTATTTAACTGATTCTGCTGTAAACGTACATTTTTTAAATTTTAATCAGAAACCTTCATTTACTATTGCTTTTATCACTTTTTCTATATGTTCTACATGGTCTTTGAACGATTCCGAAAATATTAAAATGTCGTCGATATAATTTTCTGAAAAGTCTTTTAAAGTATGCTTTCTTAAGATATTAGATAAAATTCTTTGGAAAATAGCTGGTGATGTTTTTAATCCAAATGGTAAACACGTCCATTGGTAGTGCCCCTCTTGTGTAACGAATCCTGTTCTTTGTCTATCTTCAATGCGTAGTGGTATTGACCAAAAAGCGGAATTTATATCTAATGTGGTGAAATATTTGTAGTTTTTTGTTTTTATTATAAAATCATTTATTAATGGGCATGGTTGAGCTTGTGGTATGATTATTTTGTTTAGATCTCAAAAGTCTATGTATAATCTTGACCGTTTGTTTTCATCTTTTTTGAACGCTAAAGTCAATGGTGCTGCAAAAGAGCTATAAGATTCTTCAATTAATTTACTTTTTAGTAATTTTGCCACTTGACTTTCTATTTCTTTCTTATCTTCTATAGTGCATTTGTACGGCTTTTTGCTACAATATTTATCAACCAGTAAGTCTATTCGAGCTTCGTAATTCGTAACGGTGCCTACATCATATTTATTTTTTGCAAAAACCGCATTATACTTTTCTATTAGTTTGTTAATTTTAATTTTTTTTGTATCGTCTAAGTGATCTAGATTTATCCTGAATTCGTCTTCATTCACATGTTTATTAAAATTCACTTTAACATCTTTTATTTTTTCTATTTCATCTAATGACTTCATGTTCCTCTGCATCTTGTTTTTTTATCTGTATTTCTTTCTTTTGAGATATTTCTAAATTTTCATCCTGAATTAGATTAAATTTCTTCATTGTATCCAAGCCAATAAGAAAATCTTCAAAATCATCTCTTTCTATAATGAATACATCAATGTATTCCTCCTGCTCAAAAACTTTTGCTTTTATGGTTACTAACCCTTTAGTTTGTGTCGCACCATTGACTGTTTTTAATGATATTTTATTTAAATCTTCTGTTTCATTCTTTATCTTAACTAATCTTGAATTTATTAGAGATACTTATGAACCTGGATCGTATGTTCCATTAACTTCTAACTTTTGTTCAAATAATATTTTTACTTTAATCAATGGTGTGATTATTCGTTTTTTTGTTCTGTATTTAACTCTACTTCTATTACTAAGTCACTTCCAATTATTCTTGTTTTGTTTTCGTTTTTCTTTTTAAACCAGCATGAATTCTCTGGGTGGTACCGAATACCTTTGTTGAATTTTTCACAATTTTTACATGGCTTCTTCTCATCGAATTTCTTTTTATCGTCTTGTCTTTCTACTTTTATTGTAAAACTATTTTTTTCAAACTAGATTTTCACATTTCTTTATTTCATGCAGTAGTTTGGTTGAATTTTCACACGTTTCTTTATCTATTTTATTTCTAACGAATTTGGGCAATCCTGCTGCTATAAGCATCACAAGGGTTTTTGTACTCATACCATTGTCCATATCAAGCAATAGCTCTTCTATCCTGAGAGCATATTCCATTAGTAAACCTTCTCTATATTTGTAGGATAAAGCATACATTCCTGTACTCCATCCTTTATCTGCAAATTACACCAAAAATTTCTTTTTCCATTCGGACCATTCAGCTTCCATTGTCAAAGTTATTAGTGTTGCTGAGTGTCAATCTAAACATGACTTGTCCAAAAATAATCTTAATGCCTCGATTTTTGTGTAGTCTTCACTGATTTCAAATCGTCTGCACTCCTTTTCAAATGTCTCTAGCCATTGTTTTGCACTTGAGTGTTTACATGAAAATCTTTCAATCATGGATTTATCTGTTATGTGCTTCAAATTTAGTTGATTTTCCTTCTTCCGCGTGGATTCTGCTTGGTTATCTTCTCTAAATAAAGATTATTAAAAATTAGATTGCCATCTTGATTGAAGTAAATCTCTTCCATTTCTTAAGTACATGTGATTCATATTACTCTTTCTTGGCCTCTTTGATTTAAACTTTTTTTCACTCTTTTATAATTATCTGTTTTATTCAATTCAGTATGGTTACTTACAAATATTTTAGCTTCTGGCAACTTATACTATTTATTGTCCTTTGTTGTGATTGAGGTTATGGCAACTAGGCTTGTTTTACTGTCGCTCGGCGAGGCAACATATAATATATATATGCCTGACGCGATCGCACACGCGTCAGGAAAACTAAATATAATTAATCGCAACCTACGCTATTAGACGAAATGGCCACTTACTTTTGCTACTGAAAGAGTCGTTCTCCCGGTAACTGCAGCGGAGACTCGACGGGAAACTCTTCGGAAAACTCGCGAGGAACACCGTGAATAAATTATAGCGCGTGCGACACGAAGAACGGCTCAGACGAAAAGAAGGCTTGAGGGGAGGGCTCCTCCTTTCCCGCTCGACTATTCGTTTACCCACGTAGCGCTATCGATTCCTTGATCGATAGCGCCTTTTCCCGCGTCGCGCAATCGATCGCTTGATCGATGGCGCCGCGTATGGTCGCGCCGCGAACTCTGCCTTGCACTGCATGGCAGGTGGCCTAATCTCGATAAGCCACCTGTCACAATATGTATATATATATATATATATATATATATATATATATATATATATACATGCAACGATGAAGAATACGTATTTCGGCGCGCGTTCTTATGTTTTTCTAATGACTTGTGATACGCTGACGAAAACATAGCTCGCACGATGTATTTAAACAAGCAAAGCTGCTACATACAGCTATACGCGTACCTGTATGTTTCGTGCGCGCGCTTGTGTTAGTAGCCTGGCCTGTAGGCAGCGCTTCCCTCTCCACTGCGCTTCGCTGTAAGTGGAGTTAGTAACGCATACAACGCTACATTTGTGTGTATTCGCCGTATGGCTGGGTGTATTACTCTGCACTCTATATTTCGATATACTGTCTGTCAAAAAAGTACCGGGGATTTTAAATTAAAACAACAAAATTTATTAGGTCGCCTTCAAAATAAGCTCCATTTGCTCCGATACATCTGTGCAAACGGCACTTCCAATCATCGAAACATTTTTTATAGACGCTTTCCGGGATGGCCTTCAGCTCGCGTGCCGAATTTTGTTTTACGACTTCAATCGACTGAAAACGAGTTCCACGGAGTGGCAATTTAAGTTTCGGGAAGAGGAAGAAGTCGCAGGGAGCCAAATCCGGCGAATACGGTGGTTGTTTAAGCGTGTTCGTTGAGTTTTTGGCGTGAAAGTCGGTCACAATCGTAGCTCGGTGCAACGGCGCGTTATCGTCGTGCAAAATCCATGAGTTGTTCGCCCACAAATTTGGCCGCTTCTTACGGATACGCTCACGCAAACGTTTGATAACACCTAGGTAATACTCTTTGTTTACCGCCTGACCCTCTGGTACGAATTCGTAGTACACCACGCCACGGATATCGAAGACAACAATAAGCATCACCTTCACTTTTAAGCGGCTATGGCGTGGTTTTTTCGGTTTAGGCTCGATTTTTCCCACCCATTCCGATGCTTGCTGGCTTGTTTGCATATCGTACTCGTACACCCACGTTTCGTCACCAGTTATGATGCATTCCATGAGTGCGGGATCGGAATTGGCGCGATCCAGCATGTCCGAAGCGACTTGTTCGCGATAGCGTTTTTAAAGAAAATTAATCTCTTTTGGAACGAGTCTTGCGGCCACCTTTCTCATGCCCAAAATATCAATTAAAATCGTACGTGTGGACTCGTGGGATATATCAAGTTCATGTGCTATCTCTCTCAAGCTAGTATGACGGTTTTCAAGCACCATTTCCTTAATTTTATCGACGTTATCTGCGGTCGAAGCCGTCGATGAGCGTCCGAAACGAGGCAAGTCTTCGACGACTTCACGACCCTCCTTGAAGGCTTTGTACCACTCATACGCACGGATTTTCGATAGTGCTTTATCACCAAAAGCCTTTTGCAACATTTTCAATGCATCGGCACACGAAATTTCATTCGCAACACAGAATTTTAGACAAATTCTTCGTTCAACGTAATCACCCATTGTAAAAAATCAGCACGCACTATTGACATCGACTGACTTAACCAGCTACTGTAAACACACTAGTTAACAGATTCCGCTCAAACTTAGCATAGTCATTAAGGACAGTAGCACCAACCTAGAAAAAAAAATTTTATCTGCCTAAATTGCCCCGCCAGATTTAAATCGATCATTCCCGGTACTTTTTTGACTTAACCATGTATGTAAACAACATGTGAGACGTTCCTATAAATTTTTGTTATGTTTCGGAGTCGATTTTTTTTTTTTTTAGAAAATTTGTTAACTTTTAGTTTATATCATAGAAAAATATTGTGCCAAGTATAAGCTTAAAATATAAATTTTTAAAAAAGTTATATTTAAAAAAAATTAATAATTTTTTTTTTTTAATTTTTTATTTTTGGAAAAAGAAGGAGTAAAATGTTTAAACTGTTATATCCCAAATAATAATTATCTGAATAACGTAATTCTTTTTTTCAATTACGAAAATAATATTGAAGTTATGAAATATATATAATTTGAATTTGAATTTAAGAAGAAGAGAACAGTTTCGACGCCATGCCTTTGCTTTTTTTTATATGTTATTTATAATTACATATAAAATGTAGTTACCACCAATAATTTATCGATTTAATTTTATGATAGAAGAAACAATTAACAGACTAAATTAGTTGTTTAATAACACTTATGAATTTCACAATATAGATACTATAAAAATGTTTATATAATTTTATATTTTTCATATTTTGATTCTCGATGAATAATAATTCATAATAATCTTTTTAATGAAAGTTAATAAAAAAAAAAAAAAAAAAACATATTAGAATATTCTAAAAGTACTTAAATCGTTTTTGTTATTATTCGAAACCATTACAGCAATTGTTTAATTTATTTATAATCTGTAAAATTTATTCCTAAAATATTTTTATGCAGTAAATAAAGAATTCGTTAATGTAAAATATTTCATACATTGACCACAAAAGTACTCATACAGACTAGCAAATAAATGGGTTTGAGGTTTCCAACGTTGGAGTCCAACAAAATTTTTTAAAAACTGTTTTTATCTAAAATTTATATTTATATTTTTTTATTCTTAGTGTTTTCAAGCATAAAATATTCAGATACGGATTTAAATTTAATTTGTACATTTTTAACAGCTTTATTTCAATGTAAATAATTATTTCGTTGTACTCCAACGTTGCAAACTTCAGACCTATGCAAATATTTAATTTCAGTTTATTCTATTAATTATAAAAATTAATTAATTTTGAAAATCAATATAGATTAAAGTTTAATTATCATATACGTAATTAAAATCATGGTAATTTTAATACAATTTGTAAATAGTTAAAAAAATAAAAACTTATTTTATTTTAAACATTTAATTTTTTCAACTTCTATTTTTTATTAAATTAATAATAAAATTTAATACTATATAATTTGTAAATTAGTATAACATGAAATACTATATAAAATTATTTCTCTGATTCAATCTAAGTTTTAAACATGATTTGCATCTATAAAAATTTGCATCTATAATATTAAAATTACTGTAATATTAATATTAATATTATTATATATCTGATAATCACACTTTAATCTATCTTGATGGTTAAATTCAATTAATTTTCAAAATTAATAGATTAAATTTAAATAAAACATGAAATTTTAATATGTTAAAGAAAAAAAATACATGATTAATAAAATTGGCTAACATCACGTAAATTCCAAGGATATGTATACATATAACACATCGTATTTATTGTCATTATTTTGGGCTCTTTTTATAACTCAGTGTCCCAAGCAAAGATATTACTTTACTGTAATCTGTGATAGTTTGCGATGCTTGAACCTCTTTTTTACAATGCCACCTCACAATAAGCACAGATAAATCTCACATCTTTTCTTATATTACTGATTTTGCAGTCAATACAAGCACGTTTGGGATACTTATTTGCATCAGTACAGGGAATATTAGTCAAATAATGTTTGGCACGATATTAGGGCGGAGAATTATTGATTTGATTCCGCTGTGATAACATTTCACACCAAGCAGTGAGTTCATGAACTAGTGTTATACGAAAATTTTGGTTTGTCAGTTGCTTATTTGAATGGAGTAAGTTGTAAATTATTACACAATTAACACATCGTTCAATGAGTCCCGAGACTAACCCAGAGATGGTGCTAGTAGTACCAAACTGGCCACGTTTCCATAGAGAGCAAACCTTTACATGAAACGTGTAAAAATTTCACGTCGATCAGATCACAGACAGCAGAGTTATCGAGGTTAGAGTAAAGTCACTTTGCAATTTGTTTGAAAAATGGAAAAAAGCGAGTTTCGCGTGTTGATAAAACATTGTTTTTTGATGGGTAAGAACACCGTAGAAGCCCAGCAATGGCTTTAAAAAAATTACCCAGACTCCTCTCCATCCAAACCAACGATTTGTCGTTAGTGTTCTGAGTTTAAACGTGGTCGTACGGACACAAACGATGCAGAACGTTCGGGTAGGCCATTGGAAGCCGTTACACAGGAAAATGTGAGTGAAGTGTTAAAAATGGTATGGAAAAATCGCAAAGTGAAGGTCCGTGAGATTGCAGAAATGACACAGATATCATCTGGAAGCGTATTTAGAATCCTTCATGAAAAATTGAACATGAAAAAGGTTTTTTCCAAGTGGGTGCCGCGATTGCTTTCAGTGGAACAAAAACAGCAACAAGTCGACGATTCAGAGAGCTGTTTATCGCTATTTACTCGCAATAAAAAGGATTTCCTGCGTCGATACGTGACCATGGATGAAACATGGGTACATCATTTCACTCCGGAGTCGAATCGGCAATCATCTGAGTGGCGCATGGCTGGCGAAAGCCGCCCAAAGCGTCCAAAAACGCAGCAGTCTGCTGGCAAAGTCATGGCGTCTTTTTTTTGGGATACACATGGTGTGATTTTCATTGACTACCTGGAAAAAGGTAAATCGATCAACAGTAATTATTATATTGACTTGTTGGTACGTTTGAAGGAGGAGATCGCAGCAAAACGACCGCACATGAAGAAGAAAAAAATCGTTTTTTACGAAGACAATGCACCATGTCACAAGTCCATGAAAACAATGGCAAAATTGAACGAATTGGGCTTTGATTTGCTTCCCCGACCCCCGTATTCGCCAGATTTAGCCCCCAGCGACTACTGGCTCTTTGCTGATCTCAAAAAAATGCTCCAGGAAAAGAAATTTGGCTCGAATGAGGAGGCCATTGCCGAAACTGAAGCCTATTTTGAAACAAAGGATAAATGCTTCGATAAACATGGTATAGAAATGTTGGAAAGGCGTTGGAAAGATTGTATCACTCTAAAAGGAGATTATATTGATGAATAAAAATGATTTTTAAAAAAAAATGTTGTTTTCGTTGTTAGTCTCGGGACTTATTGAACGAAATGTTATATATATATATATATATATCTACTGTAACGCCACTGAGGATCAGCGTGGCGTACAAATGTATGGGCGGGATGCTTGCTAGTGCGAGTTAAAACAACCAATTAAAATAGACACAAACCAATACGTTTATTTGAACTAAAAATTAACTAAATACAAAAATGATTATGTTTTTACGCGAGCCTAGGGCGCCAGCTACACTCGTGTAGCGCGGTTTCCACAGCAGCACTCCCGTTTGCACGGCTAGCTCACGGTTAGAGCAGTCGCGGACATACAAGACGCGAAAAGACAAAAATGGCGCGTAGCACGCGTCGCGGTCGCGCACACACAGCCGGGTAGGAAACGAAGACGATTCGTTGAAGGGATGCCTCCTGGTAACAACCACTGCACCTCGGGACTTACCAGATATACTCTACACGCCTCGAATACAACAAGAACGGTTTGCCTGCTCTTACACGCTCGTTTCATTTACAAAAAAAATGCGGATGCGGAGTCGAACTACAAAGACCAACGATCGCGACTATGGCACCGGACGGAGTGAACGAGAACCTACTGCGTGGCACTTTTGCGAGCGCGGATTTCAGATAATCGTTCTGCGCCGGCGCAACGTACGTGTAGAATACGTTACGCGACGCAGCCACCACGCGCGCTTAAGGCTGTTGGCAGTTGACATTACCGCGCGTCAGCAGCGCGCGTTTAGGTTATCCGCTCACGAGTGCCAGTGTTGTTCTACTTTCTGTGGAGCGGGAAGAATCTACCTCCGATGTCCAGAGAGTCCAGGTAAGTCGACGCGTTCCATGGCTGGTAGGCGTCGACTAATTTGCTTCTTCTTTCTCTTTTTCAGGTGCTGCAGTACGGCGGATCAACAACTGCGGATCAAACGGCAAGCGGTTGAGGAAGCGAAGCGGCGGTGTCGGGGACAGCGATGGCCTGCTAGCAGCTGCAGCGAGGCAACGCTCCTAGACAATGCCAGGTACGTCATTACTTGCACGTCGATGCGGTGCTCAACTGTTTTGGCTTGCCTCCTAACATCCTCTTCCAATTTCCTATGATGTTGTGTGGCAGCTTATACTTCTCTTCTGAGGTGCAGCTGCTGCTATTGTTTCCTTCTTCTTTTAACTACTTTCTGGGAGGTTACAGGTACGGGAACTACGACAAGGACAGAAAGGAGCTTGGAAAGGAACCCTGCTGCAGTGTGTGAGAGCACTGCCATCAATTAGCCATGGGCTTCTGAGACTGGTTCCTCGCTTGAGCCTCATTTGAGCTCCAAGCCCATGTACCTGGGAAAGGTATAGTATGCACAGCCCTGCGTGGCTGTTAGTTAGGGCTAAGCGAGGCAGTCCTGCGAGACTGCCAGGATTGTAAAGGGAGTATCGCAGGCTACGAGGATGCTTACAAGCTATGCTTTGGCCTCCTCATGTAACTGGTGCAAAAACACCACGTCACAACTCCCAACCACCAAACGGTGAATATGAGGGAAGTGAAACGACTTTATATTTACTGTTTGATCCTAACTGGGATCGAACTTAATTGCATTCGCCTAGCGCTTTCACTCAGCCTAAGGTGAACGGTCTCACCTGTAACGGTGTAGGTGTGCGGCAGAACGCTGTTGCGCGGACATCGTCTTCTGCAACGTGGCTCATCTGCATCGGTGTTCTAGCTAAAGTGTACGCGGTGTACGGGTGCACGCGGAATTACTAGGCAAGCTCGAGTCCAAACGAACAATACTAGCTTGCCGATAATTTACGCAAAAAAAAAAAAAATAAAATTAAAAAAAAACTATTATCGTTACGCAACTTGTCCTAACGACGCGGTCTCTCATAACCCGCTCCAACATCCAACACCACTTATACCAAAAGAAATAAAATACTCAATATGAATACACGCATGATTTTAATAAAGAAAGAACATATAAATAAGATAGCCAATATTTTTAATCATACCGTGCTTACCTGGTGCATTAGTAGTATTATTCGACAGCCACATTGCTGTTCGATAAATAAAAAAAACAAATTGGTTACCTTGGTGGCCCACTGCCCGTGGGCGGTTATGGTAAACATGCTAAGTTTACTCGTTGCCTCGTCGGAGAGTGGTTCGTAGCAGGATGCGAGTGCGGCATGCAGCTGTGGCTCGTTGGTGGCACGAGCGATTCGTGCCAACGCGGGTAATAATAATAGCATAAAAAAAAAAAAAAAAAAAAAAAAAAAAAATGAAGGAGGGGAGCAAAACAATTAAAAAAAAATTAAAAAAAAATAAGCAAAAATGAAAAAAAAAATCATGCTCTGCTGGCTTGGGTGCTTTGCGGCAAAACCAAAACAAAAAAAAGGTAAATTAGAAAAAAAAAACCAAAACAAAAACAGAGAGAGCAAAGGGAACCAAAAAACAATATAGCATGCAGTATACTGGCGGGATGAGCGGGAGAGGCAATAGGGATAATTAAGTATATTAATTTGCCAAATATAAATTATATTAATTCAAGAATATATAAAAAAAAATAAACCAAAATAAGCGGCAGCGGTGCTATATAAAACAACAAAAAAACTTTTCTAAAAAAAAAATAAAAAAAAAATCAATAAAACACAAAAAAAAAATTCTTAAAGGGAACGCGGCGGTACGTAGCGTTTCAAGTCGCCAACGTAGATTTTGGTGCTCTTATTCGAGTTGGCATCTTCGACGAGGTAGACTACCGGTGAGAGTACCTTGACAATGGTCGCTGGCCCTACGAATCGCGGTGCCATTTTTGCCACGAATCCTTCTCCGGCAGAGGACAGGTGGTGTTGGCGGTAGCACACTAAATTGCCTACCTGGTATTTAACGTCGCACCGACGGCGATTGTAATGCGCTGATTGTTTCGCGGTCGCTTGCTCGAAGTGTCTCTTTACTAGGTCGTGTATCGCGGGTAAGCGGGTTACACGTTCAAGCCATTGTTCTGCATCGGGCGGCCGTACAGGAGTGGGATGTTCGTTATGCTTGCGGAAAATCATGCAGGGTTGCGAGTTACGGCCAAAATTGAGGAACGCCGGAGAGAATTTGGTCGATGAATGATCATACTGTTGAGTGCAAAGGCGAATTCATTAAGATGCATATCCTATTCGCGGTGGTCCTCGCTGAGAAAACTATTATTCATCGTACGCAAATTTCGATTAACGTGTTCCACGGGGTTGGCTTGCGCATGGTACGGAGGAATGGTGGACTGCGTCACTCCGTACTGCTGCAGCCGCTCGGTTACCGTTTTGTTCGCAAGTTCGGTCCCATTGTCCGTGAGCAGTACCTTGGGACAGCCCCATCGGTTCAATGGTGTTGATGCCGGAGATTCTGTTGCGGCGGAAATCTCAACTGCGTCGCGCGGCGGCGACGGGCGTGGTGGGTTAGGATGAAGCTGCCTGTGGCGTGGAGCTGCCTTTCGGCTACGCGAGGACCCGCGAGCTCCTAACAAGTTCCCTGCGATGCGTTTCCCGCCCGTGGAGTCGCTCTGCATCGATTGCAGTCCCCGCGCAATACATTTGGTTGCCCGTATCCATAACATTTAGGGGTCTTCGGGCATTCTGCAGCCCAATGTCCTAGCTGGTTACAGCGACGGCACGGCTCTCGCTGCTTACGAGCTCGCGGCGAGTTATCATGCTGGTTATAGGCGGCATATACTACTGCGCGCGGCGGCGCGGTGCTGCTGTTCGCGTAATAGTTAGAATTACGCTGCCGCTGCGGGGGCACGTTAGCGGGTTAAAGAAGCGACGGTATTTCGGTCTGCGTTCCCGCTAATGACTTGGAGGCTGCTGCGCGCGTAATCGCTAGTGGACGCGGCTTCTTAGGCGGAGTTCGAGCTTACGACGGAGCCGAAGGCTTAGATTGCGGCTGCTTGTGCGGGAAGCTATTCTCCAAAACGCCCGCAGCAGCGACGAAGTCCGTGCTATGACTTGTGTCGTCGATCTCTATCAAGCGAGCCGTTTCGACGGGAGTGGCTTTGGCCGAACGTACCAGGTGCAGCGGCACGTACGCGTCTTTGGGAAAGAACGACTCTTTGGGTGGAGGAGGAAGGCGATAAGACATGTCCTGCAACTTCTTTTTCTCGAACTTCTTTCCCAGACGCTGCAGCTCTACAAAATCACGAACACGGTCGCGCCAAACAGCTTGACAATATGATGGATAGAGGTTGCGGCACGTGCAATCTGATTGCTCGAACAACGTTATTGGCGGTTGCACTTGATCGAGCAGATTGCGGAATTTGAGCAGGAACGTAGATATATCCTCCTGCGGGCCTTGTATCCACCTGCCAATCTCCTGGCGCAAGCGGTCTTGCAGATTGTTGGCGCAATACTGCAACCAATACGCGTCGACGAAATCAGCATAGGTTTGCCAGCGGTTGTGTTCGCGGCAAAACCAATACCAGGCCTCTTCATCAAGACCCGCCGGCAAAGCTTTAACAATATCCTCCAGGGTTGGACCGTATGACTTCCGACACTGATCCAAGTTGGTCAAGAATCCCTCGGGGTCTTGTTTTTGCACGCCCTTGAAGAAAATGCGCCACTTTCTTAGTATGTCGCACGTCTGCTTTTTGCGCAGAAACGTGTAGTCATCAAAAAGAAACTGTGTGGTGTTAGTGTGTGCGGGCTGTGGCGCTGAAGCTTCAAGCGGAGATCTTAAAGGTGCGTAGTACCTCTTCGCTCTGTGCGGCTGCTGCTTGTGGAACTCTGCTGGGCGCGGAGGCGGCGGCGGTGCCAATCAATTCGGCCGTCGGACCTCCGATGAATGTGGGTGCTGTGCGTAAGCCTTTTCGTTCGGGGACGCTCCCCAATTCACGGTAACGCGCTGAGAAGCGGGTGGCAATGGCTGCGCAGCTAAATCGCCAAACAGGGCGGTTGCATGCGATGCTTCGAAGCGCTGTGCTTCGGGCCTTTGCTGTTCTAATGGAACGTCCACTGCTGGCTCCGGATACGTTGCAGCGGTCCGTCGGTCTTCCATCGGCCCCTGACTCTCAACCACGTACGTCTAGAACAGGTCAAATTCTTCTAGGGCGGCTGCAGGACCTATCGTGGGAGGGACGCGGTAGCTGGTGGTTGCTCCTGGGGACGTACGCTCTACGTGGTCCGTCAATTCCATCGGCGAGTCTCTGCCGAGCCAGCCAACCGTCTGGTGTAACCGCGCGGATTGCGCGCGGGGCGGCGGAGGGGTCTCTGCCGCACGAGCTCTCTCCGGCTCGGTATTGACGATACGCACTCGCGGTGTGCGGGTATCAGGCTCGCCCTGCGGCGTCCGTGCCATCTCTAACAAGGTGCTATCCCATGCGCGCGTGAGTAGCTGCTAAAAAACCGAAACGTTAGGCGCTGGCGGACGCGCAGGGAAATCGAAGTTCGGACTTGAACTGCGCGATATAACTGATTCCGAGTCGAGCGGCGGAAGACGGCTGTGAGTCACGCGTTCATCCAGCGCAGGGTTCCATGGAGCGGCATCAGTTCCTAGCAGGCGACGGAGCTCGTACCTCTCCAGCCGCTCTCGCGCTATGAAGGTATCGCAATCGATGTTGAGTCCGCATCGTTGCGCGTTTCCGAACACGCTTCCATCGGTTGCGGTGTAAATAGCATACCGAATGTAACTTCTCAGGATTTCAGGCTCCAGAGAAATCATCTCACGATTGGTGGCGCGATCTGACTCCATTTTGCATCAATAAAAAAAAAAACTAAACCACGAGAAGAAATAGAGAAAGTCGCGACGACGAAAGCGACGACATTAAATAACGACACACGATGAATCGAAAGGACGGCGCGGAGAGCAAATATCACGCTTAGTATAGTCAGCTCAACGCAAATTCCAAAACTGGGAGGAATAGCTCGAGTACGTGCTTGGTTAGCTCTGCTGAGGAAGTTGGCTTCCACCTAAACAGCTGTTGCTACGCCAAACAAAAAACGAACACGAATACAAAATCAACTCGAGCACACTAGCTCGCGAATCGTTGCTGAAATTTACGTTGAACTGCTTTCTGACTGCTACAGCCGAATTCACTAACTCAAGCGAAGCTGAAAACTAGAAAAAAAAACTAATAATTCGCTCGCATGCGTCGGAACGGGATGCGTAGTGCAACGTACTTTAAGCCGGTAAATGCGCTATAGTATGGTGCCAGGCGGGAGAAGGTTAGGCTAGCGGGAGACAGTCGCGGTCCGCGACAAGCTATGCAAAAACAAACGGAAGAAAGTAGCAGAGAAATGCGCGCGAAGCGAAGTCTGATTGCAGAAAAATGGCCACTGTGTAACGAAACGGTGCAATTATCGAAAATAATCTCAAAGGATACGGAACAAAAGTAGATGTTTCGCCAAAATGTTAAAAACTATATGTATGAATTAGATATAATTTAAATTCACAACATGCAACATTCTCATGAATACAATTAAATATCCACGACTGCCATTTGCAGCGCGGTGCAGGGTCAGCGTGCAAAAGAAACGAAACAAAAACAGCACAAAATAATTTTCTTAGTGGTGTAAGAGTGAGCGGCGGAAGATTTGTCGTCTTGCGAGACAATATAGCGACGACGGCACACCCTGCTGAAGGCAGGAACAGGCAAAAAAAAATAATTGACAGTTCCACGAGAGAACAGAAATATAAAGAAAAAAAAAAAAAAAAATAATAAAAATTAAAAAAATTTATTTAATTAAAAGAAAAATATTAATAAAACAAATTATCTCTGGTTTACTAAAGAAAGAGAAAAAAAATCACAACAAACGAAAATATTTAAATTACCAAAAAACGCGAAAATAAAACAAAAGAAAAAAAATTATTATTTTACCCGCTCCGAAGCGGCAGTCAAGATACGACGTAACTTGTGTCGTGCTAAACTCCGTAGTTGAGACACACGTCCGCTGATACGCGTCCCAGCGCGACGCTACACTTGCAGCTATCGAGCTGACGTCATAGCTCCACAACAGATAAGCACTCACTCTAACACACTCGGGTGGAAATAATAGCAGCGGTACGCAAGCAATAACACACAAAAAAAAAATTTTTAATTCAAATCATTAGCATGAAAAATAATTTTCGATTAAATATCCAAAAAATTTTTTACCGGTGGGCAGCAAGCCAAGCGCAGAGAAAACACAAAGAGAAAAAAAAATAAAAAAAAAAAATTATTTATCAAAACAAAAAAAAAAAAAAAAAAAAATCCTGATTTTATTATAAGATAAAGCAAAAGATTGTAAAAATTTTAAAAAAATCACTAATCGTTGAATTGTAAAAAAAACTTGGTTAAAATTTACGTTACTTATGGTAGTTCATTTCAAAACAATTTGTTTTGAAGTTTTCGAGATTACTCTCGATCTTACCGCCGGATGCGCTCACTAGAATTAGCTTACCAATCTCCAACGAGGCGTATGCGAGCGCCAGTGCTACTGCGCGGCTTTCTCGCGTGCTCGATCAAAATGGCCACCCACTGGCTTCCTTCCCTCCTCGTTCTGGTCCGGCCGCGTGTGCTTTTACGACGCGCAAAAAATGGCGGTGAACGGCGAGTTCGAGAATGCGGTAGTCGCTTGCGACGGCGACTACTAAACATACACACACTTCACACTACACACTTCACTGTCTCTGCTTTTATTATTTCTCAATTTATTTTTTCACTGTCGTCAGTCATACATACGATGGCGCGATCTCGTAAATTTTTCACAAATCAGCGTGATTTCTGTCGGCCCCACGATGTCGATGTCAATTTTGAACGCCACTGGGGATCAGGGTGGCGTACAAATGTATGGGGAAGCAGGCGGGTTGCTTGCTAGTGCAAGTTAAGACAACCAATTAAAATAGACACAAACCAATACGTTTATTTGAACTAAAAATTAACTAAATAAAAAAATAATCGCGTATTTACGCGAACCCAGGGCGTCAGCTACACTCGTGTAGCGCGGTTTCTACAGCAGTACTCCCGTTTGTACGGCTAGTTCACGGTTAGAGCTGTCGCGGGCATACAAGACGCGGAAAGACAAAAAAGGCGCGTAGCACGCGTCGCGGTCGCACACACGCAGCCAGGTAGGAAACGGGGATGATTCGTTGAAAGGATGCCTCCTGGTAGCAACCACTGCACCTCGGCACTTACTAGATATACTCTACACGCCTCGAAAACAACAAGAACGGTTTGCCTGCTCTTACACACTCGTTTCGTTTACGAAAAAAAATGCGGATGCGGAGTCGAAGTACGAAGCCCAACGATCGCGACTATGGCACCGGACGGCGTGAACGAGAAGCTCTTGCGTGGCACTTTTGCGAGCGCAGATTTTAGATAATCGTTCTGCGCCGGCGCAACGTACGTGTAAAATATGTTACGCGACGCAGCCGCCACGCGTGCTCAGCGCTGTTGGCAGTTGACATTACCGCGCGCCAGCAGCGCGCGTTTAGGTTATCTGCTCGCGAGTGCCAGTGTTGTTCTACTTTCTCGGGAGCGGCAAGGATCTACCTCCGATGTCCAGAGAGCCTAGGTAAGTCGACGCGTTCCATGGCTGGTAGGCGTCGACTAATTTGTCTCTTCTCTCTCCTTTCCATGTGCGGCAGTGCGGCGGATCAACAGCAGGCGAACCCTACGATGAGCGGCAGAAAAAGCGAAGCGGCGGTGTCGAGGACAGCGATGGCCTGCTAGCAGCGGCAGCGAGGCAACGCTCCTAGACAATTCCAGGTACATCATTACTTGCACGTAGATGCGGTGCTTAACTGTTTTGGCTTGCCTCCTAACCTCCTCTTCCAATTTCCTATGATGTTGTGTGGCAGCTTGTACTAGGCTTGTCAACAGGGATTAAGTGATACTGCTTCATGATAACGCACGACCTCATGTATCGAGAACAACGGTCCAAAAATTAAACGAGTTGTGCTATGAGACTCTTCCTCACCCTCCATATTCACCAGACCTCTCACCAACAGATTACCATTTCTTTAAACATTTGGATCACTTTTTGACAGGAAAAAGATTTAATAATGAAGCTGCTGTCAAGAATGCCTTCGAGGAGTTTCTTCGAACCAGAAACTCAGACTTCTACAAAACTGAAATAAATGTACTTGTATCTCGTTGGAAAAAGTGTGTTGTATCTATTGGTACCTATTTTGATTAAATAAATTGTCTTTATAAGAAGTTACAGCTGTTTGTAAATTTATTACTAAATCGGACATTTCATCTGCAGCAACCAAATATATATATATTGTAACAGGGTAAATTTATTTACACCCGTTAGCAACGCAGGACCTTCCTCTGGTCCTGCTTCTCTGCTTTTGTGTGTGAGGGTTGCCAACAACCGGTTGGCACACCCGCGGAGGCGGCGGTATTCGGGATAGGGACGCTGTAGGGAAATAAAAATAAGAACGCACCGACTCAGTGCTAAACTGCTGATTTAATAAATAAAAACAACCAAAACAATACAAAAGTTGATAAATTATAGCGGAGAGATCTAATTACGCGAAGAGCAATTAGTGTTGCCTCACGCGCAATGCTAATTCTCAAGGTGCGCACTGCGCATGCGCACCCTCTTCGCTTCGGGCGGCTACACACACACGCGTAGTTTATGGCCGGCAGATATAGAGAGAGCAGTTCCCTCTCTATACTGCCGTAGTCCGTGGTTGCTCGAGTGAGAGCGTCTCTTACTCTCACTCGACGCTGCAGTCTATGGTTGAGCGAGAGAGCTCGTTCCTCTCGCTCAACTGCGTGCTCGCAGGTTGTACGAGTAAGAGTGGCTTTTTCTTACTCGTACGCCTATTCTATGATAGTGCGAGAGAGAGAGATCGATCCTCCCACTCGCACTCGCACGTCCTACTCGGGTTTGAGTTACGCGGTCTCGCGCGTAACTCTTTTATATATATATATATATATATATATATATATATATCTACGCCTGACGCGATCGCACACGCGTCAGAAAACTGAATATAATTACTCGCGGACTGAATTATTACGAATAAGTGGCCACTTACTTTATTAATGAATAATCGCTGCATAGTCCCGTCAATAACTCTGCTGAAACGCTACGGAAAATCGACTCTTTCTCGTAAAGAAATTCCTGACTTCGATATCGACACGTGCGGCTGGTAAGACGGCTCGGACGAGAAGAAGGTTCGAGGGGAGGGCTCCTCCTTTCCCTCTCGCCTCTCGGTTTTCCCGCGTAGCGCTATCGATTCTTCATCGATTGCGCCGCGGATTTTTGCGCCTTTTATCGCGTCAAGCCATCGGTCGCTTGATCGCTGGCGCCGCGTATCGTCGCGCCGCGAACTCTCTTTCTATCGCCTATGGCAGGTGGCTTAACCTCTATACGCCACCTGTTACAATATATAAACGATATTATTTAACAAAAATAACTTAATTGTTAGTTATTAAATGTCATTTAAATTATGCATATTAATTAAAAAAACTATAGTTCTTACCTGTGAGATCCAAATTTCTATTTTTATATAAATAATTTTAAGTAAAATAATATAATGCATAATAATTTAACTACATTGTATTTCTTTTAATAATTTCATAAGAAACTTTTAGATGTGAAATAATAGAAAAATTTGTTTTGGCGTAAAAATAATTTTTATCAACGTGTAAGAATATTTTGATCAAATGATTGTAATAAGTTCGACTTAAAATATATTTTTAGCATATTTAAAGAAATTCACTATTCAATATTCAAACATCAAAATTTATTATTATTAAATTTTTAAAGATAATTGAATTGTTTATGAAAAAATTTTTTATTTAAGCGATAATTACGTTTTCAGTGTCAAAGAGAAATCAGTAAACATGAAATTGACATATTTCATAATGTTTTAAAAATCGTTTATATTATTAATTGAAATAGAATATAACATTAAAATTTTTATTAACTATTTCTGGTAAAAATGTAGAAAAACTGCCTCACTCGAAAAATGAAATGTGTAACATGTTTTTGATGTATTTTGGGCTGCTGATTACGAATATTGCAATAAAATTTGACGTATTGAAGCCGCTATTTTTAGAAAACCGCTAAAAATCGTGATTTTTTTGGTTTTTTTGGATTTATCTTGAAAAGTACGAGTCTGGAAAAAAAATGTGTCGAACAAAAAATGTAGAGCATGTAATTTTCTACAAAAAAGATTTAATGCATTTTATTCATATTACCAACGATAATCCCATAAAAGAAGGATGAATCCCGAAGAAAAGTGGGTAGCAAGAAATACCGTCCTGCGCAGGAACTGACAAAGCGCTTCCGCTCGGCGCGCAGAACGCAGTGTATTTAATACGGCTTTATACGCTCTTATGCAAAATAATATACTGTTATAACTGATTGAAAAATATGTCACTTTCTAAAATTCATTTTTCCCGCAGCGAGTTCATACGCGCTACTTTTGATCATAAATGGTGCGTTCAATTTTTGATCAAACATGGAATATTTAAAGAAAAAATAAAATGTCCAGAATGTGGATCTGATATTCAGTTAAATATTGATACGCTACATTTTCGATGCAAAAAAAGATATGTAGTCACTAAAAAGAAAAAGAAGAAAACGTCAGTACAATGTGATTATTTTCAATCGGTAAAATCAGATACCTGGTTCAAAAATGTACATCTGCCGATAGAAACTGCATGTACATTTATCGCCCATTTCTTATAGATACCCGTTCCAACAACCAAATACGTGACAATGGATTTAGGAATATCCTCACGTACTTTGATCGATTGGAGCAGTTTTTGTCGAGAATTGTGCGTGTACTGAAGTGAAAAAAATTCCCAGAAGCTTGGTGGTCCAGGAGTAATGGTAGAAATAGATGAAGCTAAGTTTGGAAAAAGGAAATACAACCGAAAACGCCTACTTACTGGGAAATGGATTTTTCGAGGTTATGAGAGAGGCACAAAGAAAATTTTTATTATGCCCGTGAAAGACCGTACAGCTGATACACTTTTGCAGTGTATCAAAGAGTGGATTTTCCCTGAAACAACAATAATGTCAGATAAGTGGAAAGCTTACAATAGTTTAGACAGGGAAGACTATAAACATCTTACGGTCAATCACTCCATTAATTTCGTTGATCCAAATACAGGCGCACATACTCAAGGTATCGAACGTACGTGGCGAGGAGTACGCAGCAATATTTCTAAATACGGCACAAAAGAAGGACACTTAATATCGTATCTTGCAGAATACCTTTTTAAGCGATTGCATTTACATACTGAACGTATCCACGCATTCTTTCAACTAATGAAGGAATTTCAAAGTGAAATGGTCGATGATAATATTTTCGATGATCCAAGCACCGATTCTGATATTGATTAAGATTCGTCACACGCACGCACGCACGCACGCACGCGCACGCACACACACACACACACACACGCGCGCGCACACCTACACAAACATATACACACATACTAACATATACACATAATGGGCCCTTTACAGAGCCAAATGATGTGCCAAATCCGACCGTGCTTCCTCCTCGTGGTGCACATCGGATAACGTTAATGCCGGCAGTAGGCATGCGTGATAGTTTCTCCATCCTCCAAGAAATTTTGTTACAGTCTGAAACGGCACACTGCGATCTCCTAAGTCTACGCAGTGGTAATTACAGGGACACATACTTAACGCGGGTTCGATTATTACTACTAACATTTGTTGGTTGGAGGTTAAGGTAGTATATAAAAGGGGGGTCTGCGAAACGGAGCCCCCCGGCACGCAAGCGCTCCTTGGGAACATGCATTGTCTCCAGAACTTATAATTGACTGTTACCTTCATTTTGGATGGAAATTCGTGTACCAAGCGGGGCTTCGCCTTCAAACCCCTTTTTTTCACGCACATGAAGTATGTGTCCGTTTAATTACCAATGCGTAGACCTAAGGGGTGCATGCGTGCTGGCCAGTCCTCCATTTTTATACTAGCCTAACCTCCAACCAACAAATGTTAGTAAAAATCGAACTTACATGAGATATGTGTCTCTGAGTATCCATGCGGAGGCCTACGAGGCGCCAGGCCGGTCATTCTAATGTTCATCCAGTTTCATTGCTGTTTTACGTGCTTCCCTCTGCTATTACGAAAAAAATGTATCAAATGTTTTTCGTACAGAATTTCATTTTATATCTTTTCTGTTTCACACATCTTTTTATCAGACTCGTACTTTTCAAGATAAATCCAAAAAAATCTAAAAAATCACGTTTTTTAGCGGTTTTTTAAAGATAGCGGCTTTAATACGTCCGACCGACAAATTTTATTGCGATATTCGTAATTAGCAGACCAAAATACATCAAAAATATGTTACACATTTCATTTTTGGAGTGAGGCAGTTTTTCTACAACTTTACCCTATTTCTAAAACTGATCTGATCAATAATTAAAAATTTAAATGGTCTTCATGTAAAAAAAAATTCTAACAAAATTAAAAATTATTTTGCAATAGTATTTTATTACTTTTCACGTTATTTGTTACAATAAATAGAAATAATAATTTTACAATAAGAAAAAGTGATTTCTTTATTTATTTTGTTTCATTAAAAAATTGCCTTCTTATGGCAAGTGAGTGTCTATATAAATATAAATATAAATATAAATATATATATATATATATATACACGCAAGGGTGAAGAATCCGCATTTCGGCGTGCGTTCTTATGTATTTCAAATACAAGTTTGGTGCATGTTTTATAAATTTTCAATTCTTTAATTATTTATTTTAAATAAAATAAAAATATTTCCAGAAAAAGTACCAACAAAATACAAACGTTAATTAATTATTATTTCTGCGCAATGACATCATATTCATGTATTATACATAAAATATTATTTAATAGAAACGCTTAATTAAATAGAATATTATAATAAGTAAATCAATAAAAAAAGATGAGTCTTATTTTAAATTAAAAAGTATTATGTACTAGTGAAGTTATAACGAGTTTGAAGACAAGCTAAAAACTTTTCAAAAATTTATATTATAACAACAGTTTTTTTTCAAAAACTTGAATTTTACTTTACATATTGACGAATACGAGAACTTTCTTTAAGTATTTAGATTTTGAAGCAGATTTAAATAAGGATCGTTAATAACAACATTTATTAAAAAAAGTTATTTAAAAAAGTTAGTAAATACGTTCTAACGAAAAAAGATTTTTTAAAAAAGAATATACCTGAGCAGCATTAGTATACGAAAAAGAAATTTTCTATTATTTAATTCTCCTAAAGGGTAAGATCCGGTCCGTTCAGTCGACGCCAAATTATATACCAAAAAATCGAATGCACTTTTTATTTTTGTGCCAACGCTAAAAGAAGAGTTATCAGATTTTTTTTTCGAGAATTTGTATTTTCATCCCCCTCAAGGGTAAGTTACGGATCCCTTTTTTCAACGCCAATTTTTTCATAGGTTTCTAATGTTCCAAGAAATCCTACACATTTTTTATTTTGGTGCCAACGGTATTATGAAAGTTGTCAGATTATTTTTTCGTAAATTTTGACTTTTCATCCCCCTGAAGGGTAAGTTCTAGAGCGTTTTTTTCAACGCTAATTTTTTTATACGTTTGTCGTGTTCCAAGAATTGATATACACGTATTATTTTTGTGCCAACGGTATTAGGAGAATTGTCATATTTTTTTTTGTTCGTAAATTTTGTCTTTTCATCCCCCTAAAGGGTAAGTTCTGGAGCGTTTTTTTCAACGCTAATTATTTCATAGGTTTGTAATATTCTAAGAAATGATATACACTTATTATTTTTGTGCCAACAGTATTAGGAAAATTGTTAGATTTTTTTTTTGTAAGTATTGACTTTCATCCCCCTGAAAGGTAAGTTCCGGAGAGCTTTTTTAAACGCCGATTTTTTTTATAGATTTATCATGTTCTAAGAAATCGTATACGCTTTTTTTTTTGTGCCAACGGTATTAGGAAAGTTGTTAAAATTTTTTTTCGTAAATTTTGTCTTTTCATCCCTTAAAAGGGTAAGTTCTGGAGCGTTTTTTTCAACGCCAATTTTTTCATAGGTTTGTTATGTTTCAAAAAATGATTTACACTTGTTATTTTTGTGCCAACGCTATTAGGAAAGTAGTCAGATTTTTTTTCCGTAAATTTCGACTTTTCATCTTCCTGAATGGTAGGTTCTGGAGCGCTTTTTTTAACGCCAATTTTTTTATAGCTTTATGTTCCAATAAATCATATACGCTTTTTATTTTTGTGCCAACGGTATTATGAAAGTTGTCAGATTATTTTTTCGTAAATTTTGACTTTTCATCCCCCTGAATGTTAAGTTCCGAAGTGCTTTTTTCAACGCCAATTTTGTCATAGGTTTGATATGTTCCGAGAAATGATATACACTTGTTATTTTTGTGCCAACGGTATTAGGAAAGTTGTCAGATTTTTTTCAAAAAATTGTGACTTTTCATCCCCCTGGAGGGTAAGTTCCGGACTGCTTTTTTTGTCGCCAATTTTTTCATAGATTATCTATGATTTTTATGTACCAAGAAATCATATACATTTTTTTTTTTTGCTAGCGTTATTAGGAAAGATGTTGGAATTTTTTTATGTTTAAATCTTTCATCCCCCTGAAGGGTGAGTTCCGGACCTTCTTTTTAACACCAATTTTTTTATAAGTTTCTAATGTTTCAAGAAATCATATACTCTTTTTATTTTTATGCCAACGGTATTATTAAAGCTGTCAGATTTTTTTTTGACGATTTTGACTTTTCATCTCCCACTAAAATTATTTCCGGTAAGGGTTGACAAATTTTTTTTGTTGTATACGGTTTCTGGGGCCTTGAATATTTTTTATCTTTTTTTTTTTTTTTTTTTTTTTGAATTATGAAAAACGGTTGTAATACTTAATTTTCTTTCATTATTTTCTAAGGGTATTTTAGTGGTTGAATTTGCTAAAATTAATTTTAATTATCAATTTTAATACATATTTTTTCATTTCATATCCATTTTATTGAGAAAAAACGAATATGAAAAATTTTGATTTTTCGTTGGAGTCCAACGTTGCAAACTTTAACATCATAATTTTTTTTATACATTTATTGAATAATATTACACACAAACCATATCATCAATATTTCTAAATGTAGTCTCCTGCGTTGTCTACATACTTTTGGCACCGTTTTGGAAGCTTGAATATTGCTTGTTCATAAAAAGTTTTAGGACGAGTTGTCAGCCAATTGCACATGTGCTCCTCGACTTCTTCATGGCTTTTGAATTGTTTTCTTCCAAGTGATTCTTTCAAGGGCGCGAACAAAAAGTAGTCACAAGGAGACAAGTCTGGACTATAAGGAGGGTGTCCGAGTGTTTTCCAGCCCATTTCTTCCAGTTTAACCCTTGTCGAAGCCGTGGTGTGCGGCCTAACGTTGTCATAGAGAAGGATGACCTCTCTAATGGACATACCTCGTCTTTTGTTTTGGTAGGAGGTCCTCGCTGACTCTAACAACTGGCAATAGTAGGCCGCATTGATTTTTTGTTGATAGTGAAAAAAATCAATGAGTAAAACTCCCTTTGAGTAAAAAGAAATCGCTGTCAGCACTTTTCCGGCTGAGAGGCGAGTCTTGGCCTTCACTGGGCAGCCTTCATCCTTGCTTCGCCACTCCTGACTTGCCATTTTCGATTCGGGGGTATAATGGTGGTCCACCGTCTCATCACATGTGACGATGCGCCTCAAAAAATCTTCCCTTACTTGTCGAAATCGAATCAGAAGTCTCTCAATGATCTTCGATCTGATTTGTATTTGATTCCCGGTTAGAAACCTCGGAACCCATCGAGCACTAATTTTTCTAAAGTCAAGATGATTAGTTATAATGGATTGAGCACTTCCATAGCTGATACCCACTCTTGACGAGATTTCTGAAACAGTTAACCACCGATCACATTCAATAAGTTCTCGAACGGCACGGATGTTGTCATCTGTAAGACTCGTCCTTGGACGTCGATCATGACATTCGTTTTTAACACGTTCTAGCCCACCCTTAAATTCCATGGCCCACGTGTACACTCGATTCTGAGACAATGTAGTGTCCCCAAACTGCGCCTTTAACACGTTCACGCCGGCGCGTACCACCGGCGGCCCGCACTAGACTGTCTCATCGGGCGGCGCGTACCACCGGTGGCCTGCACTAGACTATCTCATTTAAGCGCCGCCTCACAGCGAAAAATATGAAAATCGGCCCGGCGTGAACGTGTTAAACGAGTGAAAATTTCCAACGGTTTAACGTTTTCATTGGTTGAAAACTTTATGATGACAAGTTGCGCGATAGACGAATGTACCTCTTGCTCAGTCATGGCTGTGCTGAGAACAAAACCGAGCATGGCCACTAACTAAGCTGGTTCCCCCACTCCTTATAAACGAACCATCAACTGCCATACTATATCATCTAGTTCGGAAGTGCATGCCAAGTAGAATAGCTAAATTACTGTTTATACTTGATTCACTCTCTAATTAAGCGCTCTGCTTATCCCTTCCGCAACATAAATGACATCTTAGATATGCTTTGCTTAGCACGATTTGTTTAAAAACTCTATCAGTTCAATCGTATACGGTGTTTAACAGATTATGAACTGCCTCATTAAACAGCAATGGGAATTGCATGTCTTCCCGCTTGGATGACGTAATCACAGTCACTGCCATTTTTAAAGAGCATTTGAAGTGGCTTCAATTGCTCGCGGCTTTTAAAGAAGACAATAAATAACTAAACCGTGAAAAATCGGAGTTTGGCTGCGTTAAAGTCCGCTATCTAGGCTACATCGACAACAAAGAGGGTTTGAAAACAGATGACGACAAAATAAAATCGATCGTTGAGTACCACACACCTACAAACTCCTGCCAGCTGAGACGATTTCGAAGCAGGATGGCATAGTATTGACGTTTCATTGATTACGTCGCAACGTACAAGGAACCGATTGCGTTGCTTATACGGAAAAGAACGCCCTGATCTCACCTGCTTGCTTACGCTACAAACGGATGCGAATGACTACGCTATCGCGGGCGTACTAACCCAAAAGGTTGACGGATACGAGCATCAAATTTATTTTGTAAGCCACGTTATATCCAAAGCTGAGCGCAACTACCCCGTGATGGAGAATGAGTGCTTGGCTGTGCTCTGGTCTATTGAGCGGCTTAAAGGCTACCTCCAGGGGAAGGAGTTTACCGTTATCACCGATGATTGTCTAACCTAAAAGATTTCTTGTTCCGCCTAGAACCATGGAACACGATGTTTCGACAGTATTCAATTAAATTTGCTGACCGCGAAGGCGCGTTGTATCAAGTGCCGGACGCAGTCTCCCGTGCCTTAGAAAATACTAAAGATGTCGCCGCTATCACTCCAGCCACGCATCAAACTGATGAATGGTATCAACGGCGCCCATCAGCTGTTCGCCCTCACCTGATAACCTAACCGGATTGGCATATCGAGGAAAATTTGCTATACGTGCATCGGCCGAGTCAACTGATCGATCCCATATTACCGGATCCCGATGCATAAAAGCTTGTGCTACCGCAAAGCTACCGCGCTGAAGCACTCTTCGAAGTGCTCGATATGCCGCAGGCTCATTATCTCAGCATCAGGAAGATTTATGCACGAGTCGCTACGTATTATTATTGGCCGGGAATGTATTATAACACTTGCGGTTGCGTGTGCGCTTGCCAGGAGTGCCAGGCGTACGAAGTATCGCAGTAAGTTACCGCTGACTTAATTGGAGAGCGATATGTCTATGGACTGTGGACGGTTATCGCTGAGGATTTTATTGGGCCAAAACCGCCATCAAAATTAGGGCACCACTATGCCATCAGGTTCGAAAGTCTGTTCACGAGTTATGTGGAAATTCGCACGTTAAAAGAAGTCATTGCCAAGAAAGTATTGCAGGCGCTTGTCAAATGAATTATAAATCGATGGCACTGTCGTAGAATCTTGCTCACGGACTATGGAACCGACTTCGCCAACAAAATGATAACAAACATGCTGCAACAATATAAAGTGACGTAGTCAACCATTCCGCCGTACCATGCGCAGGCCAAACCGACGAAACGCGTCAATAGGAATCTTCGTACGATGATTAATAGTTTTTTTCGCGAAGACCACAGCGAATGGGATCTGCATCTCAACGAGTTTCATTTTGCGCTCAATAGTATGGTGCATTCCTTTACCAAACTTTCCTCGGCGTTTCTAAACTTCAGCCGTAATACGCAACATTGCATGATTCTCCGCAACCATCCCAAGAATCCTATTCTTATAAGCCTGCCCGACCTGGAACACTAGCTCAAGCGAGTAACCCGTTTACCCGCGTTGCATGACTTTGTAACGAGACACATCAAGCACGTGACCTAAAAGCAATCAGCGCGTTACAATCGCCGTCGTCGCAACATCCATTATCAACAGGCAATTTACTGTAGCGCTGCCAACACCACCTATCCTTCACCGGAGAAGGATTCGTGGCAAAAATGGCACCGCAGTTTATAAGGCCTGCAAAAATCGTCAAGGTAAGCGCACCAAAATCTACGTGAGCGATTTGAAACGCTATGTACTGCCGCGCACCAAATTTTACCTTTTTCCACAGCTGTAACGATGTCTCAGAAGCAGAAGCAGTACGTGGCTCACTGGATCAGTGCAGCAGTTGTTGCTGAACAGCCGCTATCGCTAACACCTACACTCGCATCGCCGTCGTTGAAGGGCTCAAACCTCCTAACACTGCCACTGTTCCGGAACCGAGGTAGTGACAGCCACTAGACCATTTTCGCCGTTCTTCTCGTTCAAGAAGGTCACCACGCGCCTCGCGTTAATCGAGGTACTTTGTAACATCTGCGGTACGCCCGAAGTGCTGCTTCCGAACTGCTTGCGGAGCGTTTGCAGCGCAAACACAACTGCCAAATTAAACGGCATATTGAGAAGCATTTCTGCCGACAGCGCTCGCAACCGTAGTAGTTATAGGTTTTCTCTAGTTTAAATTAGTTTTAACCCGTTTCGGCCCATAATGCCACTCGGGACATATCGCTCTTCGAGGCTCTATAATTAAGGCTATTCGGGTTGAAAAAAATTAAGAAGTACATATTCTTATAGTTTAAGGTCCGCCCTTTTCGATGGTAAACTCGAAATTTCTCTAAAATGTAATGACTATGAGAAAATTCAGTTTTAACAAAAAAAATCACGATTTTTTCAGACTTTTTCTTGAAATCAAATTTTAAAGGTGTTTCCGGTCTGCAATGTACCTGGAAACCCAATAACCCGTTAAATAAATGTCTCAGAATTAAAAAGACGTAATTTAATTATCGATTTTTTGTCTAAGTGTTTTCAAAATGGTGTCCGGAATGCAAAATTTTTTTGTATACATTCATTAATTTTTTTCTCGAAAAATATGAACTTACAGGAAAAATCACCAAGAGTAAGAAGTTCTTAGAATTATTCAAAGAATGCCCTGGAATTTTTTCGAAGCGTTTCAAGCAATTATTTAAATTTTGCAAATTGTAAATTTTTGCAAAATTAAAAAATTTGCTCAAAACGCTTCGAAAAAATTTCAGAGCATTCTTTGAGTAATTCTAAGAACTTCTTACTCCTGGTGATTCTTTCCGTAACTTCTTTGTTTCCAAGAAAAATTCTGAAATATCAAAATAGTATTGTATCGTATAAGTTTGCAGTATTCGCACACCAATCGACTTATGGATTAAAAAATCTCCAAACGAAAAGTCTCGAAAATTTTAACAAGCGATAACTCTGAGTCATCTTAGGATGAAGAATCTGATTCTGATGATGAGCGCATTGCATTAGGTTGCTGCAGATGAAATGGCCGATTTAGCAATGACATAAAGTTGGCTGCAATTTTAGTGTATTATGTTGGCACAAGGCGGCGCAAATGATATGACATATTGAAGTATAAATGCTGCTACCTTGGTTTATGGAGTCATTTCTGTTTTTCACTTCATAGTGATCGTCAAAACAAAAAGAGAAAGTGAATGTAGAAGTGAATCAAAAACGGCTTCTTTTACTATACGAATTTAAATTAGAGCACAACGCAACGGAAGCAGCGAGGAATATCAACAGCGCATTTGGGCCTGATACAGTTAGCAAACGAACTACTCGACGGTAGTTCGAAAAATTTCGATCCGGAGATATAGACCTTAGAAATGAGCCACGTGGACACCTAGGACCATCGATCAATAACGACGAGCTGCGTGCATTAGTGGAGTCTGTCCTCCGCCAAACCATAAAGGATCTTGCCGAGAAATTAGACGTTCGCAATTCGACAGTTTGTCGCAACTTGTAACAACTTAGAAAAGTGAAAAAGCTTAACAAATGGGTTCCGCATGATCTTACCGAGCAAAACATGACGTGTTGAATGGAGATTTCAAGTTCTCTTCTCTCCCGCAACAAAAAGGAACCGTTCTTGCACCGAATTGTGACCTGCGATGAAAAGTGGATTTTATACGATAATCGTCGCCGATCGGCCCAATGGCTAGAAGCCGATGAAGCGCCAAGACACATGCTGAAACCAAGTCTTCATCCAAAGAAAATAATGGTAACTTTTTGGTGGTCTGTAGCTGGAGTTATCGACTATTCGTTCCTGTAACCTGGCGAAACCATCAATGCTGAGAAATACTATGCTCAACTGGATGAAATGCATCAGAAATTGATAGTCCAACGACCTAGGCTTGTCAACAGGGATGGAGTGATACTGCTTCATGATAACGCACGACCTCATGTATCGAGAACAACGGTCCAAAAATTAAACGAGTTGTGCTATGAGACTCTTCCTCACCCTCCATATTCACCAGACCTCTCACCAACAGATTACCATTTCTTTAAACATTTGGATCACTTTTTGACAGGAAAAACATTTAATAATAAAGCTGCTGTCAAAAATGCCTTTGAGGAGTTTCTTCGAACCAGAAACTCGGACTTCTACAAAACTGGAATAGATGTACTTGCATCTCGTTGGGAAAAGTGTGTTGCATCTATTGGTACCTATTTTGATTAAATAAATTGTCTTTATAAAAAGTTACAGCTGTTTGTAAATTTATTACTAAATCGGCCATTTCATCTGCAGCAACCTAATAATACCTGATCCAAATTATTCTGGCTCTGATGGAGATTTTTCATCAGATGATGAGAATGATGAGTTGAGATGTTCTTTTCCAAACGTATCATATCGATCTATTTTTTATAGTTACACAGAAACTCAAAAAAATTGAAACCAGATCATATTTTTCCTTGGAAAACTGGAGAAAAAGTTTATCCTATTAAGTTTTATCCTGCAAATTTAGATGATCAGTTATTATTATGTGATAAGGTACAACAGAAAATACTGTCAATGTCTCACGTGGAATTATTCGAGCTTTTTTTTCAAAAGAAATAAAAAGCTATATCATTGAGGCTAGTCGAGAAAACGTTTTAGAATTTTCTGTAGAAGAACTCAACACTTTCGTAGGTATATTATTGCTATCATCGTACAACATGAGAAATGATCAAAGGGAGTATTTGAAACCTGATTCTCTTGTAACGTGCTCACCGGTTTCTTCAGCGATGACGCGTAGTAGATTTAATGAAATTAAATCAAAAATGAAATATTCAAAATCTACTGATAAAAATAATAATGATAAGGCATGGAAAGTTTGTAAAATTTTACTTTTATGTAGACAAAATATTAAACAATTTGGTTATTTTTCAGCGGCTCTTTCTGTTGCTGAAATGATGGTTTGATTTTTCGGTAGCACATGCCTAAAGCAATATTCAACTTCCAAACCTGATCGATATGGGATCAAACTTTGGGCCTTGTGTTCACCAAGTGGCTATATATTCAATTTAGATGTTTATTGTGGTAAAAGCGATATAAGTGTTGGGATCAATTTATCCGCATGTCCACTTGGCTCTAGAGTTGTCTTACAAATGGTAAATCCACTTCTAATTTTCTTTCAAAAAGAAAATTATCTATCATCTTTATTTTGACAACTTTTTTATAAGTTCAGATTTGGTCATTCACTTGAACAAATGTGGTTTACGATCGACGGGAACTGTCCGTAAAGATGGAGTAAAAGAAAAACATATTTTTGAAAAAAAAGCTCCGCTAAGATCGTATCAGGTCACTTATGAACGTAACAGTGGGATGAATTTCATTAGTGTGATTGACTCAAAAGAGGTATCCGTCCTTTCCACAGCAGCTAGTGTTACTCCTTTGAAGCCAATGAAACGATATTCACGAACTGCTAACAAGCGAACAGAACTAGAATTTCCTTTTGCTTTTTCTTTATACAATAAATTTATGGGGGGAGTTGATTTCACGATTTTCGGTGTAGAAAAGCCTCTCCAAGTATTAGTTTAAAGAAATGGACATTCAAAATTTTCTCACGGATTATTGAATCATCAATCATAAATGCTGTAACATTGTAGAACACGTGCAACAAGGATCATAAAATAAAAATGAAAACGAAAGATATACGTGAATAGATCAGCAGAAAATATTTGTCGCAAGTAAAATCAGGTGAATATCAATCTCACAGTCATGAATCAAGAAAAAGAGCATCATGTAGTAGTGAAGACTATCATCGAAGAACTGTTCAATTTTGCATCAATTGTGACAAATATTACTGCCGACAATGTTATTCTCAATTACACCCTATAAACCTTTGAACATGTTCGAAAATGTAAAAAAAAAATTAAAAAATTAAAAAAAAAAAAAAAAAAAAAAAAATCTATAAAATCACAAAAATTAAAAAAAATATTAAAAGAGACTATCTAAATTCGTTGACCTCCACATTGGTGATAGTTGGGCAACGTAAGATTTGCGACAGACAGACGATCAAGCCAAGTGCTTTTTCGAAATTTTTTTCTTGGAAACAAAGAAGTTTCAGGAAGAATCACCAATAATAAAAAGCTTTTAGAATTGCTCAAAGAATGCTCTGGAACTTTTTTGAAGCGTTTCGAGCAATTTTTTCAATTTTGCAAATTGTGAATTTTTGCAAAATTGTAAAAATTGCTCGAAACGCTTCGAAAAAATTCCAGAGCACTCTTTGAATAATTCTAAGAACTTCTTACTCTTGGTGATTTTTCCTGTAACTTCATATTTTTCAAGAAAAAAATTAATGAATGTATACAAAAAAATTTTGCATTCCAGACGCCATTTTGAAAACACTTAGACAAAAAATCGATAATTAAATCACGTCTTTTTAATGCTTAGACATTAATTCCACGGATATTTGAGGTTCCAGGTACATTGAAGACCGGAAACACCTTCAAAATTCGATTTGAAAAAAAAAGTGTGAAAAAATCATAATTTCTTTTGTTAAAACTGCATTTTTTCATAGTCATTACATTTTAGAGAAATTTTGAGTTGATCATCGGAAAAGGCGGACCTTAATCTATAAGAATATGTACTACACAATTTTAACGCGATTAGCCTTAGTTATAGAGCCTAGAAGAGCGATATGTCCCGAGTGGTATTCTGGGCCGAAACAGTTTAAACTACTCGTAGTTTTAAGTTGCGTTTATTTTTTTAGGACCACGTAGGTTAAGTTAACTGCTCGTTAATCCGGCGTGTTTTTCTGTTTGTAATTTATCTTTTTTTAACTTCTCTTATTAAGTGCGTTTTTTGTTTTCTATCTCTGACTTAGTTTTAAGTGCGGGACTCGCGCAAAAATTATATCTTTCTTTTCTTTCTTTTCTCTTTCTTCGTCCATATAGTTCTTAGTTGTAAGTGTTTGGGTCGTTTTAGTTTAGATCGAGTTAGTTTAGGTTACGTTTTATCAGTAAGTTAACTACGATTTTCTTCAAGCTTTCAAGTTCAAGTTTTGTGTCACGTTTTTTATTTTATCAATTCAGGCTAGTTCGTAAGTTTAGTATGTAAGATAGTCGGTAAGCAAGTAATTAAGCATTGTAAGCAAACGTCTGGCAAACAGGTGGCTGTGCTACAAATTTCTTTGCTCCTCCCAATCAAATGCATTTTTTTGTCTTTTTTTGTTTTATTGCCCCACCGCACTGCCAAGAGTTTTTTTGTTCTAAAAGAAGCGTTAATTTTTCGCCGTCGCTTATTGTTTTGGAATTTATTTCTGAAAACCAGGTGCGGCTTCAATCACCCTCACCGCCTTCGAAGCCAGCAAGAGTCTTGCAAAGTTTTTTCGTATAGACTTTTGAGTTTGGATTTTTTTGTTTTGCTCCCTTTTCTTTTTTTTTAATCCCTTATTATTACTGTATTATATTAGAATATCACACGGATAGTTGCACTTGGAAAGGAAAGTGCTGATTGTCTCTGACACACTAGGAAGAGGTGACAGGAGAGGTTAAAATACAGAGCAGTAACACACACATACACACACCCAGAGACACCCACGCATCCATGTACCCACGTACTAACGCACGCCGGCACATATTGCACCCACATGCAAGAACTTACGCACCTGCATTTTTTTAAAGACGTCGCTTCGTTGCTGTTACCGACACTCCTCCGCTGTCCAGGGTGCTGCCGCTGTGTTGTCACTCCAACCGTCTGTCACCACCGTTGCCACGATCCACCGTTAGTCTGCCACTGCTAATGCAACTGAAAAAGAAAAATAAAAAAACATGAGTCGACACCTTACAAGCCATAGAATGCGTTGACTTACCTAGATCCCGGATACCGTTTACGAAAGCCGCTTCTCCGACGCCTTAGGAATGCTGCACAACAATCGCAACACAGACGTGCACAGAACTACAAACGCGCACAGCTAGCGCGCGGTAATACCAACTTCCGATAGCGCTAAGCGCACGCGGCGGTTGCGTCACGTAATGTGTTTGGCACGCACGTTGTGCAGATGCAGAACAGCCATCTGAAAGTCCGTTCCCATTATTTTAGCCCGGTTGTGTGTACGGCCACCACGCGTACGACATGTTATTTTAAGCCCGCGACCGCTTAACCAGTGAGCTAGCCATGCAAACGAAAGTGCCCGCGAAATTGTACTTGCTACATGTTAATGTAGTTGGTGCCCTGAGCTTAAAGAAGTACCGCGTATTTGTGTTACTATTTTTTATTTATTAATTTAATTCTATTTTTCAATTATCGTTATTCTCGTCTCGCTTTCGTCTTTGTATGCCACCATGATTTCCAATGGCGTTACAGTATATAGATAAGAAACATACCTGCGTCACATAAAAAATTTTTCCACAGCATATCCGATCTAGCTTTTTCTGCAGCAACAGTAACATCATTACTAGTATCATCGTTTTTAGAATCTTTTTTATAATGCTTTTCAAAGATATTATTTGTGCATTTTAATTTTTTGAAACGTTTTTTTCTTTGTTCTTCGAGATTATTGTTTATACTAAAATTAGTTTCATTTATCTTGCTCTCACACTCGGATTGAGAAGAGTTAGATTCTAAATCTATAACAAAATCTGGGTCTTCATATTCTGAATCGTCAAAGTCTTTTTCTTCCATCATTATTAGTTATTTTTTTATCAAATGTCACACCTATAAATTTATAATATTTTTTAGATAAACAATATAAACCACTGAAAATTATTAAAATTTTGATTAAAACAAATATTATCTGAAATTAATTAAAATTGCTATTTTCTCAAAAATAAAAATTTTTTAATTTTTTAAATCTATTTAATAATGCTATAATTATTTATTAATAAAACTGTAACGCAGAGTACCGACAAAAATTTGATGATTACCAATGAGTTTATTTAGTTTTTTGCTCGAAATGTATGAAAATAAATTAGAGTACTTGACAAGGTTTTTTTTTGTAAAATTAATAAAATAATAATTTCTATTTCAAATATATGTAATAGGATAATTTATATGGTGAAGCGCGGTTATGTTGAATAAATTGGTTTTACAGATGTCAGCATTTTTTTATTTATTTCGCTATTATGTACTTGTTAAGACAATGGCTCCTTATTCACCAGTATATATTTCTATAATTCCATTTTCCTATATTTATCAAGGTTGAAACTCAGATCGAGGAAGAAGAAAGTCTCTGAATACGAAGATCCAGCTTTTTATAATTTATGTTGTTGATTCTTTAGTCTCAAGCGAGCAATCAAACGGATAATTAAATTAAATTTTTATATCATCAAGTTTTACAATCACAATACAAATAAACGTTTATACGTCCAAATGCACACACGCACATTCATACATATACACACTACAAATCAAGTTAGTGGACTTACTTTAGCAACTTCTGCTGAAGCGTTTGTTAGTTGCTTAGGCGATGAAGTAGTTTTGTGCAGAGGTACGCCGAATAAGAATAAGATAAGTACGAACTGTAAAATAAATATGAATGAAACTAACAAAAACAAACAAACATAACCCAAAAAAGAATTTTCCAAAATTTCATAAAATCAATACCTTGTCGTAAACTATTTTCTGCCCTATCAAGATTATTATTATAACCCCTACAATTATATTAGGTTGCTGCAGATGAAATGGCCGATTTAGTAATAAATTTTTGAACAGCTGCAACTTTTTATAAAGACAATTTATTTAATCAAAATAGGTACCAATAGATGCAACACACTTTTCCCAACGAGATACAAGTACATTTATTCCAGTTTTGTAGAAGCCCGAGTTTCTGGTTCGAAGAAACTCCTCGAAGGCATTTTTGACAGCAGCTTCATTATTAAATCTTATTCCTTTCAATAAGTGATCTAAATGTTTAAAGAAATGGTAATCTGTTGGTGAGAGGTCTGGTGAATATGGAGGGTGAAAAAGAGTCTCATAGCACAACTCGTTTAATTTTTGGACCGTTGTTCTCGATACATGAGGTCGTGCGTTATCATGAAGCAGTATCACTCCATCCCTGTTGACAAGCCTAGGTCGTTGGACTATCAATTTCTGATGCATTTCATCCAGTTGAGCACAGTATTTCTCAGCATTGATGGTTTCGCCAGGTTGCAGGAACGAATAGTGGATAATTCCAGCTACAGACCACCAAACAGTTACCATTATTTTCTTTGGATAGAGACTTGGTTTCGGCATGTGTCTTGGCGCTTCATCGGCTTCTAGCCATTGGGCCGATCGGCGACGATTATCGTATAAAATCCACTTTTCATCGCAGGTCACAATTCGGTGCAAGAACGGTTCCTTTTTGTTGCGGGAGAGAAGAGAACTTGAAATCTCCATTCGACACGTCATGTTTTGCTCGGTAAGATCATGCGGAACCCATTTGTTAAGCTTTTTCACTTTTCCAAGTTGTTGCAAGTGGCAACAAACTGTCGAATTGTGAACGCCTAATTTTTCGGCAAGATCTCTTATGGTTTGGCGGGGGTCAGACTCCACTAATGCATGCAGCTCGTCGTTATCGATCGATGGTCCTGGGTGTCCACGTGGCTCATTTCCAAGGTCCATATCTCCGGATCGAAATTTTTTGAACCACCGTCGAGTGGTTCGTTCTCTAACTGTATCAGGCCCAAATGCGCTGTTGATATTCCTCGTTGCTTCCGTTGCGTTGTGCTCTAATTTAAATTCGTATAGTAAAAGTAGCCGTTTTTGATTCACTTCCATGTTCACTTTCTCTTTTTGTTTTTACGATCACTATGAAGTGCAAAACAGAAATTACTCCATAAGCCAAGGTAGCAGTATTTATACTTCAATATGTCATATCATTTGCGCCGCCTTGTGCCAACATCATACACTTAAATTGCAGCCAACTTTATGTCATTGCTAAATCGGCCATTTCATCTGCAGCAACCTAATACTTTTGTTGTTTTATGTCAATTTCTAGGGAAGGTTAAAAAAACGTTACTCGTCTTTTCAGAATATAATTACATAATTTAATTTAAATCAATAAGTCCAAAATATAGAAAGAAATATAATAATTTTATTATATTAAAAAAATTATCGGCGCTTTCTTTGTGGTAGAAGCACGGACTGATCTCTTCTCTGCTTACGCGCCTAAAATTCGAATACCGAAAGAGAGTAGACAAAGAGTGGTGCGCGCCATCTCTCTAACACTCTCTCTTGCGCAAGCTTTCGCTCCATCACTCATAATTTTTATTCCCAGAAATATATAAGAAACATATTCGATTTTACGTATTTAATAATTTATTATTTTTTTAATTATATAATCATGCAGTTTGAAGTCAATGGTTTAGTTAATACGTTCACGATCTGTTATTTTGACGAAAGCCATTGTATAATTAGAAGCTTATTTTGAACACACTCTCGCACAAAGTGATCTTAAACGTCAACCATATGTCGCAATTTATTTCCTCTGCCAGTTTAAAAGCTCGTTTTTGTCGCCTTATTATCACACCATAATGTCATTGAAGTATTGTAAAAACTGTCTCTATGATTTGTTTCAACAAATTGTTAATGAAGATCAGTTTCTGACTACAGTAGCTCTTAGTCACATATTAAGGTTGACAACATACCATTGTTTTTCCATTCTTTATGCAATCGTGTCTCAAAAAAGTTTGATGACATATCCCTTGTTGTTATTGAGTCTTCACGGTCACAAAAACTCGCATCTGAAAAACCTTGCATATATCTACGATAACCACGATAAAATAAATCTAGACTCTTTGTGCTTTTAAGATAACCAAACACTTGCTCAATCATTTTCCATTTGTTTTCAATTAAATTAACTTGAAGTCTACTTAATACATTTAGTGCGTAAGTTATGTCCAAACGACTGGCGTTTTTCAGGTAAAGCAATGCATCTATAGCTTCTCTGCAAGGTCTGTTTTCATTATTTACTGTCGTAATCAGCTTATCTATTTCATCTGACTATTCTCTGAGCTTACGGTTCCTATACGCTACTTAATTCGTGATCATAGAAGTTGTTTGCGGGTGCATTTCTTAAAAACCGAACTTGTAATGTTCGGAGAATGTATCTTTGTTATTAATTTTTTTAATACTCTCTTTTTTTACTACTAATTTCTACTAATTTCTAATCTAAGAAATGCTTTGGGTTTACCTAGATTAGTTATTTCAAATTCTTTTATCAACTGCGCTTGATTTTATCTCTTTCTTTTATCATCTTAGTTTTGACATTGCATGCCAGTAGAATATCATATTGGGAGTGTGAATAAGTTATCGTCATTACACCGTCAGATGTTTAAAATCAGTGCGTGTCTTTCCATTAACCTATAAAGAACATTTTCTTTTTGTAGCATATAACATGTCAAATTTCGTGCCAAATAAACCGTTTTTGCGGAGAATTTCACTGAACTATTTTATTCAGAAGAAATCTGCAGATGAAGCACACAGGATTCTTGTAGAAACCTATGGTGATGCTCTGTCGAAAATAATATACAAAGATTCGTTTAACCGATTTAAAAATGGTGATTTTGATGTTCAAGATAGAAAACGCAGTGGTGCACCAAAAAAGTTTCAAGACGAAAAATTGGAAACATTACTTGCTGAAGATCAATGTCAGACGCAATCCGATGTTACAAAATTATTAGGAGTTGATCGACTAACAGTTTTGAAACGTCTAGCAGCATTAAGAATGACACAAAAGGAAGGATCTTGGGTCCTGTACGAACTGAAGCCGGGAGACGTCGAACGGCGTCTTGTCACGTGTAAGAAGCTGCTTCAACGACAAAAAAGATAAGGTTTCTTACATCGTATTGTGGTTGGTGATGAGAAGTGAATATACTAAAGTAATCACAAGCGTAAAAAATCGTGGGTTAAGCCCGACGAAGCAGTAGCATCAACGCTAAAGCAGAATATCCACGGTTCCAAGCTCATGCTGTGCATTTGGTGGGATCAGCTGGGGGTAGTGTATTACGAGTTGCTCCAACTCAACCAAACCATCACAGGAGATCTCTATCGACGACAACTGATGCGTTTGAGCCGAGCATTGAAAGAAAAATAGATAGACCCAAATCTCATCCATAGTGATGAATCGACGCACAAAATCCACTTTATCCTTTCGAAAACGCTCTAAATGTTGCTGAGAAAGACGCATTCGAATGAGTTTTTGTTCCATTACTAACGAATGCGGCACCCATTGTGCACACAGCTTTCTGAAACCCAATACTTTCGTCAAAATATTGCTTACACTGCCCAATGAGATGCCTAAGGCTTCTACTAAATCTCTTTCAGTCACTCGACAATTTTCCAATACGATATCCTGTATTTTTTCTACGATTTCTGGTGTTGTTGCTGTTTTCGGACGTCCTTGACGTGGATCGTCTTCAAGGCTTGTACGACCACGTTTAAATTTAGCAACCCATCTTTCTACTGTACTAATTGAAGGCAAAGAGTCTTTATACACTTTCAACATTCGTTCATAAATTTCCTTTACTTTTAAACCTTCCAAAATAAAAATTCAATCACTGCACGATACTTGATTTTTTCCATTGTAAAAAAATACTGTGACACGTCGATACTAAATGGCTTGTAAACAAAGAATGAATTGACAGATTAAAATGAAACTTCACATACGTTCATATAAAGAGTGTACCAACATAACAAACAAATATTTAGACTAGTAGCAACACTCTCTCTTATCGAACCGCAAAACTTATTGAACACACTGATACATAAAGGGTCAATATACACATTCTATTATCTTTCTTCTAAGTAAATAAACATATTTCATCCTTACGCAGTGTTGATCCCATTCTTATTGCTGCCATTCGGAATATTCTATCCCAACATGTCGGACTCATCTTTAGATTATATGGCGCTTTCTTTAACCTACAAACATTTGTGACGGCAAGTCCGTCATTGGTCGTCGGCGAAAAATGTAATGTTTAGATTCTTACTCAACTGTCGTCGGGTTGCCGGTTGGAGAAAGCCTGTTTAAAAGGACTTTTCGGAAAGCCGGCAACGTTCGAAAATCACACGATCTTCGAACTTGCGGCGACGATCAGCGAGGAATAAGGGAGCCGCGAGGGGAGGGGAGAGGAGAATGAACGCAACAGTTAGTCTAGCCGTGCACTCCCGCGGAGTAGGTAGTTTTAACGCTTCTCGTGAAAGTTAAGGGATTTTTATTTGTCACAGAGAGAAGAGCGAGCGTCGTGAGTGAGTGAAACCAGGGGCAAAGGTGTGCGAGAGAGAGTGAGGAAGAAGTCGAGGGTGTAGTGCAAGGAAAAAAAGCGACGAGGGAGAAGCGCAGCGTAGCAGAGAGCCGGGGGACGAGGAGATCAAGTGTCAGCGGGAGGCGACTGGAGGTTGCCACCGCGACATCTAAAGCCGAGGGTGAGACGGAGGCAGTCAGCGTTCAGGCGAACTCACATCGAGGTCCGGCAGCCCTTTTCCAGAGGGAGAGCCGCAGGAGCAAGGTGCAGCGGCGCGGAAGGAAACAGCCAGGAGTTCAACGGCCTGCGGACGAGCCTCGTGAGCAACAACGGTAAGTGTTCTCACTTATGCGCGTGAAATAGAGAGAGAGCGAGAGTGTGTGTTAGCAGGTTCGCGGTGAGGGTGGCGAGGGATTGCCACTTCCCTGCCCTGGGGAAGCGATAGGCCTCCGTTGGCTGTAAGGACAGTCGCGGGCGGCCGGCCTGCATAATATTGCGTCATAGAGAGCGAGAGCGAGAGAGAGAGAGAAAGAGAGAGAGAGAAAGAGAGAGAGAGAAGGAAAGTGAGAGAGATTGAAGCAGTGTTTTATTATAATATTATTTTGTGCAAGGCACACAGGGCGCACGTAGCTAAATCGGCTGAAGATTCGCGCTTCAGCCTTCGTCGCGTCAACACGTGTTGTACTGTTTACGTGATTGATCGTGTGCTAAATAGAGTTCGTGAAATTCGCTATCTTACGAGTATCTTTTTGTGCTAGTTAAGTGACTGTTTAGTTAATCATTTGTAGGGGTTCGTCCCCTACAAAAAAAAAAAAAAAAAAAAAAAAAAAACCTGCACCATGAGTTTTTCTGGCAACAGGGAAACTCATTTAAACACCACCGCTTCTCAACCAACTCAAGTTCCTACAACCAACAAAGTTACATACTCTGCTGTCGCTCAAACAGAAGTGTGCCCATCACAAGATCAAGCTGTAGTAATCGATGCAATTGAAGGTATCACTATCCGAGATTATGCTCTTGCAATAGGAGGCATTATCGAACCAAGTAATATGATTTCAATTTCAAGAATCTCGCAAAATCGAGTATGTATATATGTAACTTCTATAGCTAAGGCCAACGAACTTGTAAACAAACATAAGCACGTAACTATCAACGACAATGTACTGCAAATAAGACCGCTTAATAATAAAACTAAATGTATCTTAATTTCAAATGTACATACAGCTATTCCAAATGCTGTAATCGAGTCCATTTTTAAATTCTATAATATACCTCTTAAATCTAAAATAACGAAATTGAAAACTGGATTATCCGATATCGGTTATTCGCATCTTCTCAGTCACAGAAGACAAGTATATGTCGATCCTGACGATGCACTAAAAATACCTCAAGTGTGTCAACTTGAACATGAGGACATAACGTACTGGATCTATTTTTCTTGCGATAAGATGTCTTGTTTTCTATGCAAAGAGGAAGAACACACCGTGAGATATTGCAAAAATATTCCAGACAATAATAGCCAACAGTCAGTCGTAAATTCCTCAGATGTAAATATAAATATTCTTGAAAACTCTCCAACACCTGCGATTGTAAGCAGAAAGCGACCACCGCCTTCCTCCACTTCATCACCTAGCAATACTATAAACCCTCTCCCAGGTGAAACTACAGTCAATGAAAATAAAATTTTAAATGCTCAATTAAGCCATAATAATGAAAACTTGAGTATAAATAAAAACAAAGATAATTTCAAACAACCAAAGAAAAAATCTAAACCTAACACTCCGGAAACTTTAGAAGAAATTATTTCTCAATTAAACCCAGCAGCAGCCTTTTTAACGGAAAATAACATCGCACCTGTCATCGATTTCTCAACAACAGCTCAATTCCTCTTCAACTCTTTCGGTAACACTGACTTACAAGCAACCGCCCAAGAACTGTCTATTCCTATTCCCTCGCTAATAGATAGTCTAAAAAAAATACATGAACATCTCCCAAAGAAAAAACTAAAGCATCGTACCTATAGAATAATACGAAAACTACAAGGTCAAGATACGACAAGTTCTACTGCCGATTCATCCACAGAAGAATAATTCTTGTAGCTTTCGATCCATTTCCAAAAATCAAAAATCATACGCTGAATACAAATCACACTCATAAATATGGCTCTCAATACTGATACATACGACACTTATACAATGAATTTAAAAATATTGTACTGGAACATTCGCAGTTTTAAACAGAGACAATATGAACTACGATCCAAACTACATGAATTTGACATCTGCATCTGTGTTGAAACTTGGTTAAATGAAAAGGATCACATCCAAATTCCTGGCTTTATCATTTTTAGAATGGATAGACCTCATTCAAGAGGAGGAGGCCTCATCTTTTTAATTCGTAATAACCTTGCCTTCAGACAAATCCAAGAGATACAATCGCCAGACGACTCGGTGGAAATATGTGGGATTCAAATAAATAATATAACACCATGTATCGATATTCTTGCATGCTACAGAACCCCAGGGTTCTCACTCTCTCAGGAACAATGGCACAAAATTTTAAGTAATATTAACAAAAATCACCACGTAATTTTCATTGGCGATTTTAATGCTCAAATAACATATGGAATTGTAATTATACTGATTCTAATGGCTCTAAATTCTCTCAATCTATTGATTATCATGATATGTACATTCATAATACTGACACTGTTACGCATTTAGATTCTTACAGAAACGTCCAATCAAACATTGATCTTGTACTTTCCACCTTCAATATTAGCGATAAAATTAACATCTCCGTTTACGACGAAACCTGGGGTTCTGACCACTTCCCTCTACTAATCGAACTCAATGTAGAAAAAAACTTTTATGTCAAAAAAAGCTTTAAATTAACCTCGGTAAGTACAAACTGGGATAAATTTGCTAAAGCGCGCGACAACCGCTATGTAGACTTCTTGTCTTCTGAGTATGAAGAACTCCATATTGTTGAAAAATATGATTACTTCTTTCAAGCTCTCGTCGAGGCAATCTCATACTCTACTCCCAAAAAACACAATCATACTTTTAATACAAACAACAACCCTGTGTCTTGGTGGGACGCTGACTTAGATAAGCTTAAAAGGTTGCGCCGTGCCACTTTTAAAAAATGGGAGTACTCTCACAGCTTAAACGACCTTATTGAGTATAAGAAAGCTTGTGCAGTTTTTAAAAAAACAATTAAAAAGAAAAAAAAGAGGATTTCATAAAATTCGCGCAGTCTATCGATCTACACACGAACCCCACCTTTGTATGGGATAAATGTAAAATATTTAAAAATAAATGGGTTAAAACAACAAAATCATCTAACGACCAAAACCTCCAAACTCTTGAAGAATCAGTAATTGCCTTGAATGAGATCAGTCCACCCTGGGTTCAATCTGACCCCTCTTTCATTCCTAAATCTCAGGAAAATGCATATTTAAGCTCAAGCTTCTCCTTTGCAGAATTTAATACTGCCCTACAAGGAAAAAATCCGAATTCTGCACCTGGACCGGACGGCATCAACTTCAAAACTTTACAAACACTTCCCATAAAGTTCAAACTTTTTTTACTTGATATTTTTAATGGTATGTACTCTAAGAATGAATACCCCGATAACTGGAGGCTCTCTTTTATTCACCTCATTACAAAGCTCAACGGGTGCAGCCTACGTCCAATCGCACTTACATCCTGCATTTGTAAGCTCTTTGAAACCCTTGTCAAAAACAGGCTACAATGGTGGGCAGAAAAAAATGATTTATTGCCACTAAACCAAAATGGCTTCCGAAAAGGCAGGTCCTGTATAAACAACTTGACAAACCTTACGGTAACAATTAGAGATGCTTTTGCAAGTAACGCTGAAGTTATGGCCGCTTTCCTTGACGTTCAAGGAGCATATGATAATGTTTGTATAAAACTTCTTCTGATTAAATTAGCCGATATTGGCTGTCCTCGTAACCTTATTCTATTTGTTAAGTTTTTAATGCAAGAAAGACATATCTTCTCAGATGTTACGTGTCAAATGACAAGGTCAGTGTTCAAAGGAGTTCCGCAAGGCGGAGTACTCAGTCCCCTACTTTTCATCTTATACACTTCTAACATCATTAATAACTCTCCTTGTACTGTACACATTTCACAATTTGCTGACGACATTGCTGTCTACACGACATTTAGATCTTTAAAAAGAGGAATAGGACTAGTTGAAAAAACAATAAAAAAACTTGACAATAATCTGCATAATCTAGGACTGACATTAACTCCGCATAAAACGAAATTAGTTCACTTTAACAATAAAAAAATAAAACCTGGCGAAGTGGAAATTAAGGTCAACGATCTTACTATCAAATCTTGCCCTTCCGCACGTTTTTTAGGTTTAGTTTTCGATTATCAGATGACTTTTCGCTCTCAAATAAATGAAGTAATTATTAAATGTCGCAAAGTACTAAACATAGTAAAATTTCTATGCGGTGTATGGTGGGGCGCCACTCCAGAAACTCTGCTTACGATTTACAAAAGCTACATAAGGTCCATTATTGACTACGGCAGCTTTATATATTTTTCTAATGTTAAAAGTTTGCAAAAAAAGCTTGAAAGCATACAGCACACTGCTATTCGCTTTGCTTTGGGCTATAGAATTTCCACTCCGTTAAATGTCATGCTTGCAGAAGTGAATTTAACTACACTAAAAGATCGAGCCTTTCAACTGGGATGCTCCTTTTTATTAAAAGTTTTTTCGAACACAAACTGTCTGACCAATACTATAGTTAAGAAGCATCTACGACCCCAAAAAACTACCCAACGAAAAACCCTCAATATTCTTGACAAGTGCTTATCTTTCATAAATAAATATTCTACAATAATTAATTCCACGTACAACTTCAATATTTATCGACACAACTATGTTACAATCACAACTACTATCCAATTCAACTCTGATTTCGGCAACCATCTTAAAACTTCCGACCATGCCAATTCTTTCTTTTCTGCTTATTTTTCTCAAAACAATTCACTTGCTTTTTTCACGGATGGAAGTAAAACTTCAGATGGTGTTGGCTCTGCCTGCATCTGTCTGGAAACCAACTCAGTCATACAGCGCAGATTAGACAACAACGCATCTATATTCACAGCTGAATGCGTTGCCCTAAATGATGCTTTAAACCTAGCTCTAAAACATAAGGATCGAAATGTTTCAATTTTCACGGACAGCTTAAGTGTACTTCAAGCGCTCCAATCACTAAAAACTTCCATCAAAACAAATTATTACGTCCTGGAAATTATCAAAAAATATAACAAGTTCCATCTCAATAATAACTCAAAACTTTTGTTTTATTGGATCCCTGCCCATGTTGGCATAGAAGGCAATGAATTAGCTGACAAATATGCATAAGAAGCTACACTCTTTGCTATTTCTGACATCCCGCATGTTCCATTTACTGACCTACTTAGCATTGTCAAATCTGAAGCTGAACAAAAAACTGCCAAATACTTAAAAGAAAAAAGCCTTTCAACGAGAAACATATATTTTGATTTATTTTACAAAAACTCCTGCTTGCCATGGTTCAACAAAAAAGTACTCTCTAGACAACTTGTTGTCACAATCAGTAGACTAAGAGCCAACCACTACAATCTTGCGTCCTCTCTTGCCAGAGTAAATATTATCAGCAACCCTACATGTAAATGCGGTAATGAGGACGAGGATGCTAACCATATCATATGGCAATGCGAGCTGTACAAAGAACACAGACAGAAACTCCTCAGAAATCTTCAAAAAATTAAATTATATCCACCGCTCAATATAGAATCAATTGTAGCAAAGCCAAACATTCAAGCATGTAAATATATCATCAACTTTCTAAACCTTTGTAAAATAAATTTATAAATATGTAACATCTCTGTAACACAGTTTTAGCTTATACACATTCTAGAAGCGTTCATTTATAATATGTAATACATACATTGTAACTTAAATTGCGATAATAAATATGTAAACATATGCTGTACACTCTCACTTTGTAGGGCTGAAATAAACCCATATCTGGGTTTGAAAGGCCTATTAATAAATGAAACAAAAAAAAAAAAAAAAAAAGTAGCTGAATCGGCTACGACGAGGTGCCTACGTCACACATTCTATCGTTTTACTTCCTGATTACATTCTACTTCATCAGTTATTTCCATGAAAACTTAGCTATGAAGCAGTGTATTCAAGAAAGCCGTTTTCACATCTATTTGATACAATTCTAAATAGTAACACATCGTTCAATAAGTCCCGAGACTAGCCCAGAGATGGTGCTAGAAGTACCGAACTGGCCACGTTTCCACGAACCTTTACATGAAACGTGTAAAAATTTCACGTCGATCGGATCACAGACAGCAGAGTTATCGAGGTTAGAGTAAAGTCACTTTGTAATTTGTTTGAAAAATGGAAAAAAGCGAGTTTCGCGTGTTGATAAAACATTGTTTTTTAATGAGTAAAAACACCGTAAAAGCCCAGCAATGGCTTGAAAAACATTACCCGGACTCCTCTCCATCCAAACCAACGATTTGTCGTTGGTATGCTGAGTTTAAACGTGGTCGTACGGACACAAACGATGCGGAACGTTCGGGTAGGCCATTGGAAGCCGTTACACAGGAAAATGTGAGTGAAGTGTTAAAAATTGTAATGAAAAATTGCAAAGTGAAGGTTCGTGAGATTGCAGAAATGACACAGATATCATCTGGAAGCGTATTTACAATCCTTTATGAAAAATTGAGCATGAAAAAGGTTTTTTCCAAGTGGGTGCCGCGATTGCTTTCAGTGGAACAAAAACAGCAGCGAGCAAACAATGGCAAAATTGTACAAATTGGGCTTTGATTTGCTTCCCCACCCCCCGTATTCGCCAGATTTAGCCCCCAGCGACTACTGGCTCTTTGCTGATCCCAAAAAAATGCTCCAGGGAAAAAAATTTGGCTCGAATGAGGAGGTCATTGCCGAAACTGAAGCCTATTTTAAAGCAAAGGATAAATCCTTCTATAAACATGGTATAGAAATGTTGGAAGGGCGTTGGAAAGATTGTATCACTCTAAAAGGAGATTATATTGATGAATAAAAATGATTTTTGAAAAAAAATGTTGTTTTCGTTTTTAGTCTTGGGACTTATTGAACGATGTGTTACTTGTTGGCAATCGTAAGAAGAGATCTAATTAGCAATAAATGAAAAATGAGAGCATATGTTTTTTGAAGATCATAGATGTTCTTATTTTTGAAGCTTCTTATTACCAATCTGGCTTTATATCTAACACTGTTATCAGGTTCAAATTTCTTCTTCAGCACCTATTTAGAATCAATAATGTTTGCTTTCTTTTCGTCGCTGGTTGCAGCCGGGTTGTTGATTATTTTTCATATATTATTTTTCTACGTAAAATTTAGTTCTTCTTTAATTGCCTCTGTCCATTTTTCGTTTTCCAGAGTTTTCATTACTTTTTGATAAAAACCTGGATAACCATTTGTTTCAACCAAAAAAGCATGAGCTAATTTATAGTCTGTTGATTTTTCTTCTGTGACTGTCGATTTATTCTTTCGCGGAGACCTCTGCATGTCTTTGAAACTCTCTCTGTTCTCAATATCTTCTAGGAAGTCTCCTTTTCAAACTCTATAAACCAGGTATCAGTATTCATGCCTCTATTCAAATTTTTCCAGTTATTCAGATCTTGTTCCAAGTATTTATTCGCAAAGACAAGTTTTTAATTGAAGAATTCTTATTCTTCTAGTTTGAATAAAATATAACCTGTCTCTTTGTATCCTACGTGTATCTCTCGCTTGCCAATATATCTGAACTTTGGACTAATATTTCGCTAGATTCTAGTTTTAGCTGATTAATATTTATTTTGTATTCTGGATTAAATACTTTAATCAGAGAAATCATCCCAAACACAACAGATCCCAGAGCTAAATTTCACATGTTTTTAGGTAATCCAGAATCATACAAAGTGTGTTCACCAAGAAAGGTGACTATATTTTTATGGAAAAATATTTATTTATTTATCAATAATCATGTTGTCCCCTTTAAAGTATTCGCCCTCAGATACAATACACTTGTACCAATGCTTTTTTCAATCCTCGAAGCACTTCTTATGAGTACTTCTTGATATGAGTTCTCTCAGCGATGTAGTTATTTCTTTAATCGTTGCAAACGAAAGGAAATAGTCGCAGGAGGTCAAATCCGGTGAACATGGTGGCTCAAGAATGATTCTCATATTGTTGTTGGCTAAAAAATCTCTCATAAGCAACGATGAATGAGTAGGTACATTATCGTGATGCGAAAACCATGAATTGTTTTTCCACAATTCCGGACGTTTTTTTCTTTTTGTATTGCTTCTCGCAAGCGGCGCATAACTTGAAGGTAGTACTTTTTACTGAACATGAGACCTTGAGGTAAGAACTTCTGATACACTTCGCCACGGTAATAGAAAAAAACAGAGAGCATAACTTTGACATTTCATCGAACTTGGCGTACTTTTTTCGGTATTGGCTCTTCTGGGTGCTTCCATTGCGACGATTCGTCATCAGCTACGATCCTTTAGAGCAAATTAGAATCATCATTGACGTCATTCAAGAGCTCCTAAGCGATGCTCATGCGACAGTTCTTCTAATCAAAATTAGGAAATTTTGGAAAAAAAATTCGCTGACACGCGTATCATACCAAAATATTCAAAAAAATTGCATGGCACGAGCCGGCTGATATGCCAACATCCTCAGCAACTTCTCTTATGGTAATTCGATGATTTCCTAAAACAATTTTCTTCACAGCTTCGACGTTATCATCTGTTGTTGATGTACTGGGGTGTCCAGAGTAAGGTTCGTTATTAGCATTGACTTGGCCATCTTGAAAGATCTTGTACCACTTGTAAACAGTTTTTTTACTAAGAGTTGACTCACCGTATGCCACTGTCGACATTTCAATTGTTTTAAAGCACCTGATTCCATTTCTCACACAAAATTTGATGCGAATTCTTTGCACCATTTTTTATAATAATAAAATATTGCTGAGCACACTAAAACACGTCTAACCTTTTTATCTGTCAAAAACAAACGAAGTATGCTATACAGTTGAAACAGAGAACATATGTTCATGAAATGTGTACCAACACAATATAAAAAATTGATAATCGAATGTACGTTGCCCACGCAATTTGTTTAGTCACCTTACTTTTTGAGCACACCTCATACATTAACGCTCGCACTTTTTTCTGAATTGTCTGATTAAATTTTTCAGACACTCCGTCATACTGAGTATCAGTACAAGCCAACTGCAGCTCAGTTTTTAATTCCTTTAGAACTGCTGTATATGCTCTCGCAAATTCAGTTCCCTGACCTGTCCTCAAATAACATACTTTCGCATCTTTTTCTAACAGATTTCGGGTGCTTCTTGCAAATATTTCTAAGCATTCACCAACAACATCTTTCGCTTTCATAGAATAAACCACTAGTAAATAAGAGCAATTATCCATAAATACTGAAATGTATTTGTTGTTTCATATGAGTCGTAGGATTTATCATTCACATAATATCTGAATGTATTATCTGCAACCGTTCTGTTACTGCTTTTCTCACGTTACTAAACAGTAATTTATTTGATTTTATTATGAGTACAAATTAGTTCGGTCCGTTTTCAACAGATGGCTCTGGCTATTATAAATATTTAATAGTTATAGCTGAAGTCGGTAGTTTCAGCGAGGTTAGACATCTGTCAATAATATTCAGTTTATATCGCTTCGAGTTTCATAAAAAAATCTTGTTTTCAACTGTGTTAAATATGTCCATTTTTGTGTTAACTAAGCAGCATTTGCGGGAGGTTTCAGTTTTTCGTTTTCATTAGAAGAAAAGTGCAGCCGAAGTGCATCGAATGCTTGTGGAAGTTTATAGTGACCATGCTCAAACTAATAAATCTTGTAGGGAATGGTTTCGACGTTTTAAGAATGGAGATTTCAGCGTTGAAGACAAGCCTCGCTCTCGACAGCCAAAAAAATTTGAAAACAAAAAGTTGGAGGCATTACTCGATGAAGATCCGAGTCAAACGCAAGAGGAGTTTGCAGAATCATTGGAAGTGACTCAACGAGCAGTTTCTGTACGATTGAAATCCATGGGAATGATTCAAAAGCAAGGCAATTAGGTGCCTTAACAACTGAAACCGGGAGACATTGACAGGCGATTTTTCTGTTTCGAGCAGCTGATTCAAAGGCAACAAAGAAAGGGGTTTTTTACATAGAATTGTTACTGGGGATGAAAAATAGATATTCTATAATAACCCCAAGAAGAAAAAATACTACGCTATGCCCGGTCAATCGTTGGCATCGACCTCAACATCAACACTAAAGCTGAATATTCATGGTTCAAAGATCATGTTGTGTATTTGGTGGGCCCAAAAGGGTGTGTGTACTATGAGCTGCTACAACCTGGCGATATCATAACGGCCGATCGGTATAGGTTGCAATTGATCCGTTTGCGCCGAGCAGTACGAGAAAAACGGCCAAAATACAAGGTAAGACATGACAAAGTTATATTTCTGCATGACAACGCTCGGCCTCATGTCGCAAAAGTCGTGAAAAAATATTTGGAAGCGCTCAAGTAAGATATTTTGCCGCATCCGCCGTATGCTCCGGACATTGCTTCTTTTGATTACTGGTTGTTCCGACGGATACAGCACGATCTGGCAGGTCATCGGTTCACTTCTTTCGCAGAAATCGAAAACTGGCTCTTAACTTGGATCACCTCAAAAGACGAGATATTTTTTGAGATGGAATTCGAAAATTGCCTGAGAGGTGGGAAAAAGTAGTAACTAGCGATGGACGGTACTTTGATTAATCTTCTGATTCTTTTATTTTGAAATAAATGCATTTTTGACAGCAAAAAAACGGACCGAATTAATTTGTAGTCCCAATACAATATCTCTAGTTTTTTGCACCTTCCATTTCAACAACATCTTCTAACAACCATTGCAAATGACAGATGGAAGCCAACTGTTACCCTTATCGATTCGCAAATTGAAAACTTCTTCATACGCATTACAAACAGACTCGTCAACTGGTCTTCCAAAAATGTAACTTCGAATTTTGAGCAAATATAACAAAATTGATCATCATCTACATGACAATACATGAGATTGCACGATCTTTTCGGGTTGTTTTCTTGTAGCACTATGTTCAGAAAAAATAGTTTAAAAAATAAAAAAATTTCTCATGCTGCAGGTCTTGAACGCTGGTCCTTGCGTGTAATGGAGGTAAAATATTATCGTTACTTTTGCCTTAACTGGTTGAGCCAAATTCGACATATTAAGTCGATGCAAAAACTTACATAAAAGTTGTAACCTTTAGTAAGCTATTAAATATATAATATTTTCATGAATTTTTTAAATGTGAGAAATTCATCTTTATTTAATATTTTTTAAATTAAAATTTTTATTTAAAAGGCTACATCGTTAAAATTTTTTCACTTCTATGCTAGTACGAGGGTGGTCTGAAAAGTTTCCGACCTCAACGTGAAGATAGCAGCACTCGTCAATAAAAGCTAGCGAATTTCGTTATTTATCAGTTGACAGTTGCTCACCAAAGTTTCAGCCATTTTGAATGCGCAGTTCTTAGTTGACAGTCATTTGAGTGAGTCGATATGAGTGTTTTTGTAAAAATGGATAAAATTGAGTATCGAGCTGTCATTAAATTTTTGTTTTTGAAAGGCAATACGCCTTCGCAAATCAAAAATGAGTTGAACTCTGTGTATGGAGACTCTGCACCATCATTTACCACAGTGAAATTTTGGGCAGCTGAATTCAAACGTGGCTGTGAAAGCTTGGAAGACGATGAACGTTCGAGACGTCCAAAAACTGCAACCACAAACGATAACATCACCAAAGTTCACTAAATGGTGCTAGACGACCGCCGAATTAAAGTGAAAGAGATAGCAGAGGTTATGAACATGTCCAAAGAACGTGTTTGCTACATATTAAATCAAGATTTAGGCATGAAAAAGCTGTCCACACATTGGGTGCCGCGTTTGCTCACGTTAGACCAAAAACGTGTTTGAATGAACATTTCCAACGCTCTATTGGTGCAGTTTAGGCGTAATAAATTCAAGTTTTGGCGCCAATTAATTACTATAGATAAGACTTGGATACACCATTATACGACCGAAACAAAAATACAGTCAAAACAGTGGACTGCAAAGGGGGAACCAGCTCCAAAAAAAGCAAAAATTGTTTTTTTGGCTGGGAAAGTGATGGCGACTGTTTTTTGGGATAGTCATGGAGTTATTTTAATCGATTATCTTCAAAAAGGAAAAACCATTATAGGAGCATACTACGCATCATTACTTGACAAGCTGAAGGCAGAACTTGCGGAAAAACGTCCACATTTGCAGAAAAAGTAAATCCTGTTTCACTAAGACAACGCGCCGTCTCACACCTCAGCGATTGCCATGGCGAAAATCCACGAATTACGGTTTCAGCTGCTTGACCATCCGCCTTACTCACCAGACCTAGCCCCAAGCGAATTCTTTTTGTTCCCTCAACTAAAAATTACACTCGGAGGACAGTGATTTTCGTCAAATGAGGAGGTAATCACCTTCGTGAACAGTCATTTTACAGAGAAAAACGCCGAGTACTATTTGGATGGGTTAAAGAGATGGAAGCATCGCTGGGAGAAGTGTGTAGAATTGCAAGGAGACTATGTTTAGAAATAAAAAAAAAAATTAAGAAAAAATGTCTTGTATCTGTGTTAGGTCGAAAACTTTTCAGACCGCCCTCGTATATATATGTTACTTGCACAGCTATTTAAACGACCGGCGTTTGTTTTCACTAATTTAATACGTGGAAATGAAGCGCGGTTATAATCGGCGCGCCGCAATTTGCGCGCGAGTTTTTTGTTTTTATAACTATTCAAAGATCTTGTATTTATTTTCTTCGCTACAAGCTGACGAACGTTTACATGTAAAAATTCGTTCGGTTGACTAATGATAAAACCAAAATTTATAGTCAACTATATTTTAATTTTTGTTTATCCATTAAAAATTAATAATAAAAAAAATTCATGAAATTATTTTATATTCAAAATTATCACTGAAGGTTACAATTTTTTTACAAGTTTTTGCGTAATTTATTATAATCATGAGAAATTTAGCTCAATCGTCTAAGGCATGAGCAACGATAACATTTTGCCTCGATTACATGCAATGATCAGCGTTTGAGTCCTACAGCATGAGAAATTAATTTTTTAATACAAAAATTACGTGTCGGTCAGTACAATCTAAAGATTTTGATTCATCAATTTTAAATAATTTATTAACATAAGAAATTTTAATAAGTAAAATATAAATTTTTTTTTAATTTACAAAAAAGATTATTGACTATGCTTTCAGATTTTTTTTTTTTTAGTAATTCAGCCACGATAAATTAGTTATTCTGTCAATATTTTTCGATTATAATTTACATGTAAAGGACAGAATTATTAAAAAGTAAAATAGATTCTTCCGTTTTTTATAAATAAATCAATTCGCTTTAACTTTTTTACTTATACAAAAGTACTTACACATAGTAATCGCAAAACTTGTAAAAGAAATTTACCGAACGCATAATATCTGTGTAGTAACGAGCATAAGCTTAAAAAATAATCGTTGTTTTCTTTATTTCTGTTTCACTTTTACAAATCACCAAAGTTTTAATGTAATTAAATATAATACTATACAAAATATTAAAGAAATATCTTTTTTACATTTAAAAAATTCATGAAAATAGTATATATTTAAAAGCTTACCGAAGGTTACACCATTTATATAAGTTTTTGCATCGGCTAACTACACAGTATGTCGGAAAAGTTCCCGAACTTTTGAAATAAAAAATCGAAAATTACATCTAAAGAAATTTATTCCAGTTAACTTTCAACATAGTCCCCTTCCCTAGATATATGTACACTTATTTGAGCGCTCCATGAGTGATTCAAAGGCTCTCTGGTACTCCTCTGAAGTTATCGCTGTGAGATGCTCGGTGCAAGCTGCTTGAATGCTCCGTACATCTTCAAAAAATCGTCTTTTCAAGGCCATTTTTAGCTTGGGAAATAGGAAAAAGTCGGCTGGAGCCAGATCTGGCAAGTATGGGGCGCGATTGATGCGTGGGATCTTATTTTCGGCAAGATAACGCTTCACAATGTTCGAACAATGAGCAGGCGCATTGTCATCCAGCAAACTCCACGATCCCGGTTCCTTGTACTCGGGCCTGATGCGATTAATCCGGCGCTTCAGACGTTTTGACACCTCTACGTAACACGCAGCATTCACGGTGGTGTTTGGGGGCACAAATTCTTAGTGTATCAGGCCTTTGGAGTCGAAGTAAGCGATGAGCATCGTCTTTACCAGTGATTTTTGTTGGCGCACTTTTTGAGGCCTTGCACGGCCTGGACTGAGCCAAGCGGATGACTGGCACTTCGTGGAAGGATCGTATTGAAAGCACCAAATCTCGTCTCCAGTCACAATTGAGGTTAGAAAGCCCGGAGAGGTGTCGCAAGTCTCGATAAAATCTTGACAACATTGGATGCGAGTTTCTTTCTGCTCTGGTGTGAGAAAGTGCGGAACAAATCGAGAGCAGACCTTCCTGCGGTTCATTTTTTCTTTCAAAATCAACGCGACGCTATCCCTGCTCATGTTCAGTTCGTCTGCTAACATTCTGAGAGACATGTGGCAATCCTGCTTTAGTAGCGCGCGCACGCGAGCCTCGTTTTCGTCGGTAACACTGTTGACAACCGGCCGCTTCTCTCGTCATCTTCTAACGACTCTCTACCCTTCTTGAACCGACTGAACCACGTGTAAACAGTTGCACGCGACACTACACCTTCACCATAAGCCGAATCGATCATTTTTTTCGTTTCCACGAAACTTTTAAGTTTATAGCAGAATTTAATTGCGCCACGATGTTCAAATTTCTCATCCATCGTAGAGGTTGCACAGGGGTACTAAACACAAGTTCACTCAAGCAAGTCAATCTCGGCAACTAATGAACGGATACTGGTGAAAAAATTCTCAGACACTCCAGAGGGATGTAGCAACATGGTACCGGTGTCGTCCAAGAGGTGGCACCACTCGTACAAGCGCTACAAAATAAGTTCGGAAACTTTTCCGACATACTGTGTATGTCGAATTTGGCTCAATCGGTTAAGGCATAAGTAACGAGAATATTTTACCTCCATTGCACGCAAAGACCAGCCTTCAAGTCCTGCAGCATGAGAAATTTTTTTTCTTTTTTTTTACTATTTTTTCTGATGAAAAACATGAAATATATGTAAATAAAATTGTTAAATAAATTTATAACGAATATTCAATAATTATTAGATTGTATAAATTCGAAGCGTTGCTGTATAATAAAACAAGAAATCGTATCAAGAATCGAAGTTGATAAAAAAAATGATAATATTATTTTTGTGAATGAAAAGTAAAGTCTGCTGACGAAGAAAGTAATTACGATCTAATTAATTAAAAAGATAAATAAAATATTAAAGAAACTAATCATATTGAAGAATTCATAGTGGACGATGTTTCACGTTCAAGAATAGTAGTTTTCAAGTTCGATGTATCTACTGAAAAAATATCTGTAGTAAAAAAAGACAAGTTGAAGAATAATAAAAAAAGTGCATTTGGAAAAGAATTTGATTCTAGAGAGCTAGCTAAGGCAAACTTAAGTAAAAAGAGGACAATAAATAAAAATTTTTATGTTCTATTTACGAAGTTACAGTGGACGATGTTTCACGTTCAAGAATAGTAATTTTCAAGTTTGATGTATCTACTGAAAAAATATCTGCAGTAAAAAAAGACAAATTAAAGAGTAATAAAAAAAAGTGCATTTAGAAAAGAATTTGATTCTAGAGAGCTATCTAAGGCAAACTTAAGTAAAAAGAAGACTATAAATAAAAATTTTTATGTTCTATTATTTCATTTTAAAATTTAGATAAAGATGCAATATTATCATGATGTTAATTAAATGAAATATAAATATTTTTAAAACATACACTTTTATTAGTTTTGGAATCAAACTTTACACATTGTAATATATATATATATATATATATATATATATATATATATATATATATATATATATTAAAATTTTTAATTTAATTTATATATTTTTTCTTATCATACAACATTTAAATAAAATAAGAGCTGTATATTTTTCAGAAAGATCTGTATAGAAATTGAGTAAGAAAAAATATATGGAATCAATATGAATAAATGTTTTAATTTTAAAACACCAAATATATTGTTATAAACATTTATTAGTTAATAAATTTTAAATGTAATATAATAAAGTAATAAAATATATAATTCTATATATTCTAATCTTTTACATTAAATTATTTCAGTCAGTAAAATTTAAACACTCGGTTCCATCAATCTTAAATCATTTATTAGAAACGTTTGCACCAAACTTGTGCATATAAATTCGGTAAGTACACTTGTACTCTACTTATGTATAGTTCGACTGCTCGTCCGTAAGGAGCAGCACTTTCTTGCGCAAAAAACTTGCCACACTTTTTTACAATGCCTTTAGCGATCTCCCTTTTCATCTCTGTTGTAACCAATAATCCAAAAAATTTTTCTCATATATTAAATTTTACGTCGTTTGGAAAAAAAAAACGTGAAGTCAAAATGCAACAGTCACCGTATTGGATCCGCCATCTTGAATTTTAAAAATTTAATATCAGAATCTTAATCAGCGACCACAAAAATATATGTTTCCACGAATGTGGCCTTCCAAACTGTTAACAGAAGCAATTTTTTCATAAATTTTCATCTTTTACCCCTTCCTTTGCAACCCTTTTTCAACCACATCTGATAGCTACAATGGACAGTAGGTCAAGAATTCTGAAATACGTATGAGTAAAATAGGAAACACATTGTTTCTAGCGATTTTCTTCAGTGTAAATAACTTTGTATGCCAAATCTCGATTGAGTCATGTTTGTGGAGAAAATACACTTAAGGATGGTTTTAAAATCGTTGGAGGAGAAAAATACAGTAACCTAATGGCAAACTTTTATACTTAGGATGTCGACCACCCTGTTTTCATACATTTTACTGAGTTTGAAAACGTAGTTTGCATTAAGAATAGGATCTTTTTAAAAAAATTCCTTTAAAAAAATTACTTTTCTTATTTTAAATTTAAAATATCAGAGGGTAGGAATAAGAATTTAATTTTTAAAGAGGTGTAGATCAATAGAGCGACCTTAAAAATAGTGGAATATGTCTTCGCTATCTTTTTTTTTTTGAGGAAAAAAATAGATAAGAAAACGTTGTTGAAAGTTGATAGACACTTCTGACTATTTCGGGTCGAAATGGGTTAACCCATTAAGAGCTGAGAATAAACTGTCAATGATGTAGCTTTAGATAGTATTCCAAACGTGGCGTAGGATTGAGAATAGCAAAAAACTGCTATTGGTACTTTCAATTTTTTCAAAATTCAAAATGGCAGCCCAATATGGCAGACCAGAAATTTTAAATAACCTGTTTTCTATCAAAATTTATTTCTAGGAGTTTTTTAGCTCGCTAATGCCGAATCCGTAGTTAGAATTGCGAAATTTCACATAGCTGATCCAATATGGCCACTCATTTTTCGGATAAAATTTGGTTGCCGTAAATAACTGCATCCTATTTGTTTCAATCATGTATTAGATGATCCGTTTTAGTTCAGTTCGTGGCGTGACAATATTATGTGAACAAACAAATGATAATTACCCGCACACAAGTTGCGATTCGAAGATGGCGGACCAATATGGCGGATCAAAATTTGGAAATTTAATTCTTTTTCACAATAAATATTACATGGAATTTTCTGAGATACTGATGAAGATTTTTATGTTGAAATCACAGAATTCAAGATTCTACCGATGATTCCGCCGGCTTTCGCATTACCCAATATACACCACGTGGAGGTAGCTCGGTCGGATTTGTATATCATTTAGCCACGAAAAAGACTGATTTTATTTTGTAATTTTCAGAATCTAAGACTAATTGACTGAAGAAAGATGTTCAAGTAAGTGATTTTAACAGAGATGTAATTGACACATGGTACGTAATTTTTGGGTTCGTATTGGACATTGCTCACCTCCTCTTGTTTTATAAACACACTGCTCCGTTCTTCCTACTATAATTTTGTGATCTATATGCGTATCAAGAGAACTTCTCGTTGTTTTACGATAATTTTTTCTGGCCGATTGAATTCATTGATAAAATAATCTACTACTTCTTCTACGATATCCAAAGTACCTTTCTTTTTTCCTGGATGAAAATTGTTGTACAAAACGAATGCATTGGGTAAAGCTGCTTGGATCAGTCGTACAAATAGACGCTATGTCCATTTTTTACTTCTAATCCATGGTATCAAATTATTACGATGTTCATTATGTGTATCTACACCGACCATATAAGCATTGTACTAAGAAAATGCATTAGGAAAATTTACATTCAGCTTAGCTTTTTGAGATTTATCCCATCTTTTCATTTCAATCTTGGGTTCGATGCCGTGAGTTGTAGACAGTATGGTGACAGGTTTCGAGTCCATTACTGTGATGCAATTTATTTTAGACGATCTATCGAAAAAGCTGCTGAGTGTTCCTCTCGATACGTTCTTACTCATACTAGTATCAATTTTTATGCGATCTTTTCTAACAGTTCCGGTAGTTGCGAGACCTATCTTTTTTAGGTGAATCAGAAGATCTGGTGAACAAAAGAAATTGTCAAAATAAAGATGAAAGTTTTGAAGTTGATCACAAGTAACCACTCTTAAGAGTTTTTGAAACAATTCAATAATTACCCTGGAACCAAGTGGAATACTAGCCAATGCTTTAGCGTTTGTTTTACCGCATTTATCTGTATAAATATCAAGATCAAAGAGGAAACCATCTGACGAACATATGGCCCACAACTATACCCCGAATCTTATAGGCTTATTTAGAATGCATTGTTTAAAAGCTAATCATCCAAAATATTTAACCATGATTTCATCGATGGAATATTTGCGCTTCAACCAACCAAACTGTGTGAGGTTTTCTCGAAATAAATTATGTAACCTTCGCACTTTCCACACTTTATCTTTCTTATTATAATCTCCTTTCTTATAATATTTGATTTCTCGCTTTGTTTTTTTAAATTTATCTCTTGTCATCAATAACTTCACAATACTACACTCTGAACTTTTTTTATTCGACTAATAATGATTTTGACTCTTGCGAATGTTGAAGTATGAGATCATAATTATAGTCAGAAATACATTTAAATCATGATCAATCAGCTCGGAACATTTTCTTGCGTAGCTTCAATAATGTATCCCTTCATTTGATTGGTGAAGAACAGGTGAAACAGCTCATAAGCATTTTTGTACATCAAATTTTCTAAAAAATTTTCAGGCAAGAATAATTTATTCGACAAATCTTGAGTATTATTTGTTGATGCACCTGCTATCCAATTAAATATATGATTGGGCTCTAATAATTTTTGCATTTCAGAATACTGACTGACGACATGTTCGTATGAGCCATAAGGAAGAAAAAATTCGTCTCAGATCTCAAAAACTATACTTCAAAATCAGTAACCTACTATACATTTAAATATGAATAATCTAAATAAGAATCGATAGAGCCTTCAGCAACAAGTTAAAATTTGAATAGAGCTTTACGTATCGTGAACTATTTATATTTCAAGGATAAGTCAAATACAACCTTTTCCATTATTACTTCCATAAATATATGTATTTACATCTATAATAGAAATATATTTTATAGACTCATATTTATATTGAATTCTGTGATCCCAATATAAAAATCGTTATCAGTATCTCAGAATAATCCTATGTAATATTTATTGTGAAAAAGAATTAAATTTTAAAATTTTATCCGCTATATTTGAATCGGGACTTGTGTGCGGATTATTATCATTGGTTTGTTCACATAATATTGTCACGCCACGAACTGAACTAAAACGGATCATATAATATATGATGGAACAAATAGGATGCAGTTGTTTACGGCAACCAAATTTTATCCGAAAAATGAGTGGCCATATTAGATCAGCTATGTAAAATTTCGCAATTCTAAGCACGGATTCGGCATTAGCGAGCTAAAAAACCCCTAGAAATAAATTTTGATAGAAAACTAAGGTTATTTAAAATTTCTGGTCTGCCATATTGGGCCGCCATTTTGAATTTTGAAAAAACTGAAAGTACTAATAGCAGTTTTTTGCTGTTTTCAATCCTACGCCACGTTTGAAATACTATCTAAAGCTACACCATTGACAGTTTCTTCTCAGCCCTTAATGGGTTAATGTAATGCAATAGTCTAATTAATAATATTTTAGGTATGTACTTACATAATATTTTATGTATGTACTTATAATCTTTTTATATTCACTCGGCGTATTATTTTAATAATTAAATTTAAGTTAGTTACAAGTTTATTATTTCTTAGATTTTAATTATGTACAATAAGGTTAGATTTATAAGATTATAAGCCTAAAATAAACATTTTTGTAAAAGGAAAAAGATATAAGCCACTTCTTCAAGTAAGAACAAAAAATACAGAGAGATGACGTTTCTCTCTCACACACCATAAAGTTTCCCTCTCGCAGGATGCTCTTTCTCTCTCCTTCACATAGAGATGTGTAGGCAGAGGCGTGACCTCCTACTATCGTTGTATGCTTACGCATTGCGTAATGCTACGAAGTTTAAGGATAGGGCTAAGGAAATCCTCTGATTAGCCTAAAATTATCTTGCCGCTTTTCCAGCAGCTAAAAAACTTGTGGTCCAGCGAGTATAGAATGGTGCATCGATTCATTCGACAACTTTTCTTGAGGAAACCTCCTCGAGTAAATTCAGAGCAACCTTAAAGCTCTGCTCTTTAGCATCAAAATTATTTCAAAGTTTTAATTTCAAAATTTACTGTATTCAAAATTTTTGAATCTTACTATTTCAAATTTACTATATTTAATTTTCGAACTCTTCCAATTCAATATTGTATAATATAATAGTTCATAGACATAAAACTCGACATGTTTGAGGTTATAGAAAAATATATTGGTATATGGAACTTGGGTTGTTGTGTGTTCATAAACTTCGTCAGCTGTTAGAGGGAGATGATGGCGTTGCAGAAGCGGTCTTACGGCTCCTGCATTGATGGCTAGCACCGTCTATAGAGAAATTCCGGTTTGATACTTCTACACCTTGTATGTATGTATACATGAGAAGATAATAATAAAATTTATATAAATGTTATTTCGTATGCAATAACTTTTACTTTGTTAATAATAGCGCATAAATACATGTTTGCAATCTTGTGACGAAAGCAAAAGTGGCGATTTATTTCTCAACATAGTCTCCTGTTAGCTCGATACACTTGACCAAGCGATGCTCCAACTTCTTTAACCCATCTGAAAAATACGTTTTCTCGAGGTCTGCAAAGTAGGCGTCCGTGGCGGCGATGACCTCATTCAACTCAAACTTCTGCCCGGCGAGTGACTTTTACAAGATTGGAAACAAAAAGAGGTCCCACGATGCCAAATCTGGAGAATACGGTGGATGGGGTAGCAGCTCGTAGCCCAATTTAACCAATTTGGCCGTGGCGACGGCGGAGGTGTGAGCCGGTGAGTTGTCATGGTGGAAGAGCACTTTTTCCTTCGCCATACGGGGCCTTTTTTTCTGCAATTCGGCGTCTAATCAGTCCAATAATTCGGTATAGTCAAGCCCTGTAACCGCTTTGCCCTTCTCCAGGTAGTCGATGCAGATCACACCTCGTGAATCCCAGAAAAAGGTGGCCATTACCTTTCCGGCCGATAGGACAGTCTTCGCTTTCTTCGGAGCACGTTCGCCGGGTGAAGTCCACTGTTTCGACTGTTCCTTGGTTTCTGGTGTGTACCAGTGAACCCGTTTCGTCGACGGTTACGGAACGTCGCAGAAACTTCTTCGGATTGCGCTTAAACAGCGTCAAACACTGCTCGGAAGTGGTCTCGCGGTTGCGCTTGTTGTCCGGAGTGAGCAAACGCAGCACCCATCGCGCCGACAGCTTTCTCATGCCCAAAATTGCATTTAGGATATGACCCACGAGGTCTTTTAAGATGCCTACTGTCTCAGCTATTTAGCGCACCTTCAATCGGCGGTCTGCCAATACGAGATCGCGGATATTTGTCACGTTATCCTCCGTGGTAGCCGTTTTCGGAGCACCTGGCCGTGGCTCATCAAAAACCGATGTTCGACCACATTGAAACTCGTTAACCAATTTTTTACAGTCGCCATCGCAAGAACAGTCACCGTACACAGCATCCAAGCGCTCTTTAATTTCGCTGCGCGATTTCTCTTCCAAAAACAAAAATCGAATCACCGACTGATATTGCTCTTTCTCCATTTTTCTAAAATCCGCGGTCACGTCCGCTTCCACACGCGGTTTAAACAAAACTATGAGTCTGATTCGGCTAAAATTTTGACAGTAGCTGTCTACGAAAATGTACTACACGATAGTGAATTTTTCTTGCGATAGTGGCGCCATCGGGCAGTGAGGCTAAGTACTTATCCGGCTGCTCTCGTACTTACGACAGATCTGAGGACGACTGAGCCACAACGCTGATCTAAAGTCTGGATGAGGTCAGAAGGGGGAGGGGACTGCTTTCTCTTTCTCTCTCTTTCTCTCCTCCCCCTCTCTTCTTATGTCTCGTTATTATTGTCTATTTCTCAATTACTGAGAACTTATTAAAACAAAAGGTAAAGAACAATTTTAAAAGAACAAAGAGAGGATTTGCTAAATTCAAAAATAAAAATTGTTGAAATAAAAACTTATAACAATCAAAGATGTGAAATTTATGATCTAATAATCGTGAACGTTATTACAACTGTAACAGTTTTGGATATAGTGGGGCTGAATGCCTCAATGAAATAGCGTGTTCAATATCTACAGAAAAACATGATCATTATAAAATCTATACAGCGAAGAAACATTAAGATGTGTAAACTGTTTACATAGGAATAGTAAGTACCGGGCTAGCTTCGATATAAATCATTCATCCTGAACTATTAATACGCGTGAAATATTTATGTTGAGAATAAAAGTATATTGAAGTAATTGAAAAACCAATGAAACCTACTATTCGAAGATACGTGGTATAATACTTAATTGCCAACAAAAAAGATCTTAAATCGTGAAATCAATCACATCTATATCATTAGAACTGGCGGTCAGCTGAAATAGCCTATTAAGTGATGGCCTAACAATAGGGATAAATAGAAATAGAAATATGCAAAGCAACGATGGCATATAATAATGAAACAGAATTAATAGTAAATAAAAATTATGTGACTGTATTAAAACTCAACAATTACACATGTAACTTAAAATCCTAATACTTCACGTGAATATTACAAGCCTAAGTACAAATTATAAAAAGTTGCAGATATTGCAGGATAAAAGGATATAAAATATGTTATAATAATGGTAAATTCAATAAAGAAAATGGTGAAGTTATATATATACACATATTATAACAAGTTTATTGGTGTTATGTGTTGTAGACACGTGCGCACTGCGTTAGACGCAACTCCCTCGATCCGGCCTTGAAGGCCGCCGAACGTTAGCAGTAATGTAATGGCACTCTCGTACAGTACCGAACCGATACAACGTAGGAGCCTTCTCGGATCCTCTTTTCTATGGTGTGTGGGGCCTTACTTTAAGGTCTTTCGAAATGGCAGACTACGCAACAGACTACGTACGTAAGTGCCAGGTCTTCCAAGGTTGAGCAGAAAACTCTGGATGGCCTAATAGGAAGGAGGCTTATTGAGTGGCTTTGGTACATAGTAGCTGCTAACGTGATATTACCATTCATCCGCAGCCGTCGAGTCTTCGAATACATCTAGGTCTTCCAAGCTATATCCACGAAATGCGACGCGACTGTATGAAGCACCATCGATTGCCGGATCGATAACAGCGTGCAGAATTAATATTGAACAAGGGGAAACGGGGGAAAGAGAAACCTCTTCTTTTTCCATCCCGGCGTCAACGCATATGCGAGATTGGCAACGAGAGTTTTCAGCAGAGATTTTTGAGCAACTACCAGTAATTTACTGCATTGATCCAAAAAAGTAAGTGGCAACTTCTTTCTCCACGTGCATAACCGCGAAATTCCGTGCGATGCGTTATTTTAATTATTCTGTTTTACGTTGCAAATGTATGTATAACATACATGTATACTATACGAGGGCGGTCCAATAAGTACTTAGCCTCACCGCCCGATGGCGCCACTATCGCAAGAGAATTCATGATCGTGTAGTACATTCTTGTAGACGGCTACTGTTGAAATTTCAGCCAAATCGGACTCGTAGTTTTGTTTTGACCACGTGTGGAAGCAGGCGTGTCAGCGGATTTTAGAAAAATGAAGAAAGAGCAGTATCGGTTGGTGATTCGATTCTTGTTTTTGGAAGGGAAATCGAGCAACGAAATCAAAGAGCGCTTGGATGCTGTGTACGATGATTCTGCTACTGCGATGGCGACCGTAAAAAATTGGTTAACGAGCTTCAATGTGGTCGCACATCAGTTTTTGATGAGCCACGCCCAGGTGCTCCGAAAACGGCTACCACGGAGGATAACGTGACAAATATCCACGATCTCGTATTTGCAGACCGCCGATTGAAGGTGCGCGAGATAGCTAAGACATTAGGCATCTCAAAAGACCGCGTGGGTTATATCCTGCATGCAATTTTGGGCATGAGAAAGCTGTCGGCGCGATAGGTGCCGCGTTTGCTCACTCCGGACAACAAGCGCAACCGCGAGACCACTTCAAAGCAGTGTTTGATGCTGTTTAAGCGCCATCCGAAGAAGTTTCTGCGTCGTTTCGTGACCGTCGACGAAACATGGGTTCACTGGTACACACCAGAGACCAAGGAACAGTCGAAACAGTGGACTTCACCCGACGAACGTGCTCCGAAGAAGGTGAAGACTGTTCTATCGGCCGGAAAAGTGATGGCCACCGTTTTCTGGGATTCACAAGGTGTGATCTGCATCGACTACCTGGAGAAGGGCAAAACGGTCACAGTGCTCTACTATGCCAAATTATTGGAACGATTCGACGCCGAATTGCAAAATAAAAGGCCCCATTTGGAGAAGGAAAAAGTGCTCTTCCACCATGACAACTCACCGACTCACACCTCCGCCGTCGCCACGGCCAAATTGGTTAAATTGGGCTACGAGCTGCTACCCCATCCACCGTATTCTCCAGATTTGGCATCGTGGGACCTCTTTTTGTTTCCAATCTTGTAAAAGTCACTCGCCGGGCAGAAGTTTGAGTTGAATGAGGTCATCGCCGCCACGGACGCCTACTTTGCAGACCTCGAGAAAACGTATTTTTCAAACGGGTAAAAGAAGTTGGAGCATCGCTGGGTCAAGTGTATCGGGCTAAGAGAAGACTATGTTGAGAAATAAATCGCCATTTTTCCAAAATTTTCGCTTTTCAAACTTCAGTAAAAGAGACATGGCACCTTCAATTTTCGATTTTTTTCTTCTTTTAAAATAGGAATGTTGAAATGAAAACAAAAACATATCATAATGAAACTATGCACACTTTATTTTATTAGCATTTACGAGGTGTGTTCAGAAAATAACGGGAATTTTTTAATTTTGCGGGTTTGGAGAGTCCGAGTGTCAAAATTGTTTTTTATTATGTTGATGCATGTACCCTGAAGTATGATACAATTTTCAGCTGCATTCATTGTTTACTTCGGCGATTTTCGTTTGTTACAAAAAATGGATCAAAAAATTTGTATCAAATTTTGCGTAAAAAATAAATTGAAGTGTAACAACGTATGTGAAATGTTAACATAAGCCTATGGTGAGTCCGCTATGAGTAAAATAATAGATTTAATTTATTTAAATGAATGCCAATTATTGAAGTTTAAGACAATTTAACGCCTTCCTGATATTTTACGTATTTTAGAAAATAAACTTTAATCGATTCTTTTTATAATGTGAATTTTATAATGATTATAATTTATAATCAATTTTTTTATAATAATTATAATTTAGTACCATTTGAGTTATGGTTTTTAATAAAATAAAGTGCAAGAATATTTGTCAAAAGAAGCATGTCGTATTACAGTCTGTCAAGTAAGAGCGTGGTCGATTTCACTGACAGGTAATGAAAGATTTTGCTCTAATTCCTTCGCGAGCCGATAGAGAAAAGCTTTGTCCTTGATGCATTGTCAACAAAGATTCAGTTGTCGTTGATGTTTTGAAAGAGAATCACGTTAAACGCCATGAGTGCTAAGTACGCGTCGCGCTACGAGGCTGTGTTCCTTTGCATCCACCCGAAAGGTCCCAAAATGTCGCAATCAGCGGCTGCTAAATATATGAGACAGTCAAAGGCATTTGTACAGAAGTGGATACAGCGATATAAAGTGACTAAAAATGTCGATGATTTACCAGAACGTGGCTCGATAAGAAAAGTGAACAAAAAAGATGAAAAAAGAATAGTGAATCTGTTTTCGCGGAATCCTGCTTTAACACTGCGGCAAGGACAAGCAAAATTAATGGCAAAAGGTTTAGATATATCCTACGAAACATTCCGAACCCATCTTCGTACTCATCATCTGAAATGGCGCAACACAATGAAGAAGCCTCTGTTGACTGAAAAACATGTGACAAAGCGACTCGCTTGGGCGCATGAGAATATTGATAGAGATTTTGAAAATGTCATTTTTACTGATGAATGTTCTATATGGGCACGTTCTGTCCTCACGCGAGCCTGGTCAACTTCCACCAATAGGCTTGTTCAGCGGACCGTAAAACATGGAATAAAGGTGCATCTTTGGGGCTGCTTCTCAAAGCAGGGATTCGACACTTTGCACCTCTTTACTGACAACCTAAATGCCGAGAAAATGATAAAAATCTACAAAAAGGCTTTACTGCCATCTGCCAAACGATGGTTCATCACAAAATTTGAAGATTGGATTCTGCAGGAGGACAACGATCCTAAACACCGCAGCAAGCTCTGTACTCAGTGGAAGACTCAATCTGGCATCGTTACATTGGATTGGCCGTTGCAGTCGCCCGATGCAAACCCTATTGAAAATGTGTGGGCATATATTAAACGGAAGCTTCGTGGAAGACGCACATACACTTTGAAGCAGTTGTCTTACGAAATTCGTCGGATCTGGAGATCCTTGCCACTAGAATACGCCGTCAAATTAGTGGAAAGCATGCCTCGGAGATGCCAGGCAATTATCGACGCCGGTGGTGACTGGACACATTATTGACCGAATCGCATCATTGTTTGTAATGTGTACAATGTATATATAAATATGAAAGTTTCATCAAATAAATTTTTTTATAAATTAACACGACCACGCTCTTACTTGACAGACTATAATGTCACTTTCCACGTATAATTTTAATCACATGTTTTGATTTGTAAAACAAAATATGTATTAGACTAGGTTTTTTTTTTAATACTTTACAACTGCGAAAAAATTATTTATTCAGTGCGTTTATTTTAGATTTAATTATGAAGGTTAATGTTTTGAACGTATTGAATTTATTATTCGCATAATTTCAAAATTTACAAATACCAAGCAGTGAGATTAATTTCAAAGAAATTGAATTATTAGAGAAGTTGAAACAAATATTAATAGATGCAGCACACGAGTTTAATAATGTGGACATAATTGTTACAGAAACGTTGGATTTTCATGAAGAATATAAAGATAGTGATGCTCAAATAGTCGAAGATGAAATACAACATTACTTTCATGATCCAGAATTTGCACCAACGAATCATTGTACAAATGATGTTGAAGAAGTATTATTCGAATATTATAATAATGCCGTAGAATATTGGAGAAACGAAAAAAAAGGAAAAAATTTAAAATTAGAAACTGTAAGTAATAGATTTAAAAAAGTTTTATCAATAAGTCAACTTAAACGTTGGGCCAAAATAATAAATAAAGGTGGTACTTATAGAGAAAAAATTGCCCGAATCAGCCAGTATGTATTAGACAATTCCAAAGCAGCTATTAAAGCTGGTTCGATAGTGCATGACAAGAATATACGTAAATGGACGTTACAAGCACAAAAAGAACTCGGCTTAGAAGATGTAAGATTCAAGGCTTCTGCGAATTGGGTATTAAAGTTTAATAAAGCTCATAGAATTGTGTCCAGAAAAGTAAATAAATTTATGAATAAAAAAACATTAGAAGGTGCTTCAGAGCTTCAAGCTAGTGCTGAAGCTTTTGTTGCTTACGTGAAATCGTGTATACCAAGAATCGGAATAGCAAATATTTATAATTCAGATCAGAGTGGTTTCCAATTAGAAATGCATTTAGGAAAAACATTAGCGATAGAAGGAGAAAAACAAGTGCAATGGTTGGTACAGTCAGTTTCATCGACAACGCAGTTACACAATTCAACCAACTATATCAGCTACAGGGAAACTTCTATCACCACTTTTTTTAGTATTAAAAAAAAAAACTGGTGAATTCGGTCCTATAGTACAATCAACTTTGATAAAACGAAATAATGTGCATGTGGAAGCATCAAAATCTGGAAAATTAACTACAGGTAAGATTATTTTTATGTATAATAATGCAATAATATAAAAAAGTATTCTATAGCAACATTTTATTTATTTCAGAGCACTTCAAAATTTGGTTAAAAGAAGTATTTCATCCAAATGTTGGTCCTCAATGTATTCTTTTACTTAATTCTTGGAGTGGACATTGTGATAGAGTTATAGAGGAAACGATGTCAACGAATAAAATTGTTAACATTAAAAAAATTCCCACTGGAACGACAGGGAAGATCCAACCTCTTGATGTATATGGTTTTAGGGTTTGGAAAAATTTCGTGCGGCAATTTTCAGATCAAGTAATGCTGATGGATTATGACTTGAATTTACATGTAAGAAATAACATTATAACATTACGATCGCTGGTACATAACCAATTTTCTTCACTGAAATATACGGATATTTTTAAATATTCCTGGTATAAAAGCGGCTATATTACTCAAAAACCAGATCAAACTGATAATCCTGTTGATTTTAGTTTTGGAGAATCTTGTAATGTCAACTGCGAAGTAAAAGGATGTAAGAATGTTGCAATAATACGATGTGGTTGGTGTAAAAAGTCATTATGTTTGAAGCACTTCTTTGAAGATTATCATTACTGTGAAAACTATGTCAAATAATACATTTTAATTTACATATGAGTCAAAAATATAGTCTTTTATAGGAATAACTACTAATAAAGTTCGTTTGAAAATATTAGGTGTAGTAAAAAGAAATCCATTATTTTTGCATTAAATTAAAGGTTTTATTTAGCATAGATAGAATGGTACGATTTAGGTCAAATATGCACCGTTTTGTTCAATAACTTGTTGCCATTTTGGAGGTAATTTCATAATGCCTCTCTCGTGGAAACCCTTGTCCCTATTGTCAAAAAACTGGGACAGACGATTTTCACAATCTTCTCTTGAGGCGAATTTTTCACCTGCAAAATCATTCGTCATAGATAGGAACAGGTGGTAATCACTTAGTGCCAGGTCCAGACTATATGGTGGATGCATAAGAACTTACCAACCAAGCTCCCGGAGCTTCTGGCGAGTCACTATCGATGTATGCGGCCTAGCGTTGTCCTAATGGAACACAATTCCTCTCCAATTGGCCAAAGCTGGCCGCTTGTGGGCGATTACTTCTTTTAGACGGTCCAATTGTTGACAGTACAGGTCCGAATTAAGAGTTCGGCCGTAGGGGAGCAGCTCATAGTAGATGATTCCCTGCCAGTCCCACCAAACACACAGCAAAACCTTCCTGACTGTCAACCCTGGCTTGACAACCGTTTGCGCCGGCTCACCGCGATTTGACCACGACCGTTGTTGCTTGACGTTGTCGAAAGTGACCCACTTTTCATCACCAGTAACCATCCGCTTCAGAAATGGATCGATATTGTTGCGATTCAGCAGCGATTCGCAGATAGAAATTCGGTCCATGAGGTTTCTTTGCGATAACTCCTGTGGCACCCATACATCGAACTTCTTTTTGAATCCAGCCTTATTTAAGTGGTTCCAAACGGTTTTTTGTGCAATGTTTAGCTCCTTGGCAATCGAAACAGTGCTTACGTGACGGTCGGACTCGACGATTCCCATTATTTTATCGACATTTTCGACAATTGGCCTTCCAGAGCGTGGTGCATCTTTGATGTCAAAATTACCGGAACGGAATCGACGAAACCAAAATCGCGCGTGATTGGCTGTTACAGTATCAGGACCATAAACACTATTCACATTTTCAGCGGCCTGGCTTGCGTTTTCGCCTTTATCAAAGAAAAACTGTAAAATATGGCATATTTTCTCTTTGTTGGTGTCCATCTTTGACGCGTACTAAAAAAATACTGAGTCAAGCAATCACAAAACTGTATCGCAAGCTTTTTTAGTACGAAATCTTATCTTTCTAATGCCATCTAGTCTAACCCGATCGTACTTTTACAACGGGGGATACAGACTACTAAGGCCATCTATTGGCAAAATAATGGATTACTTTTTACTACACCTAATAATAAGACAACGTATTACATTAGATGCTTATTTTTAGACGTGACTTTTTTCATCCCAGGTTTCGATTTGACAATTATTTCAAGAAGAAATGAGCGATAAACGCCGCTGTGGTCAGGGTTGAGGGCGGTAGCCTGCTCGTGGGTTGTTAAGGGTGTTCTTTAGGGATTCATTGGGTTAAGGGTACAATGGTTTGCTGTCATAAATTGCTTATTATGTAGGATATATTTATTAAAAAAAAAAATCATTAAAAAAACACGCTGGGGCCAGGTTAAGATGGATTAGCTTGCTTGTGGTTTGATAGGGGTAGTTTTTTGGATTTTGAACGGTTAGGGGTTAGGAGTAGCTTGGTTAGCTAATATAGTTCGCTTGTGATATGGAATATATTTAATAATAGAAAAAATAATTAATAAACATGATGTGGCAGGGATTAGTTGGGTTAGCCTGCTTGTGGTTTGGTAGAGGAGGTTTTTTGGGATTGGGTGGGTTAGAGGTCAAGGGTTGGATTTCTGCGGACATAACTCACTTGTGATGTAGGATATATTTAGTAAAAAAAGTAATAGATAAACATGCTGTGGCCAGGGTTACATGGGTTTACCTGCTTGTGGTTTGATAGGGACGGTTTTTTGGGTTTTTGAGGTTAGGGGTTAGAGGTTAGGGGCAGCTTGGTTATCTAATATATTTCGCTTGTCATATGGTACATACAACAAAACAAATAATTAATAGATACACTGTGTCCAGGGTTAGGTGGGTTAGCCTGCTTGTGATTTGGTAGAGGTGGTTTTTAGGGGTAACACACCCCCAAAAAATTTTTTCTTAAAAAACCTCAAAATACGTCAATTTTAATTTCTTATTTTCTCATTATAAATGCAGTTTTTAACCCACTCGACCTTATTTAGCAGATTTTGAATCGCAAAATATAAAAAAAAATAGAGCTTTGACCCCTATAGAAAAACGGGTTGCAACCGCTTGGTGTTAAAGTTATATCAGTAGAAGCGCCTACTTATAAGAAATATTTTGGCGTTGATTTTATTAGAAAATATTCATTAGATGCAGAGATATATTAAAAAACCGATTTTTCGAGGTGGTTTTTAGAGGTGGATTTCACCCTTTAAAAGTGGAGGTCAGCCGATAAAAAGAAACACGTGTCGAATATTTTTTTGAGTAATTCAACATATCAAAAAATTATTAAAATCGGTGGGGTCGGGTTGGGGTGGTTTCCTTGTAAGTGAAATAACTTCCGCGTGAAGGAAGGCCAAAAACCTTCGGAGACGCTGAATTGGAAGCATTGCTAGACGTTAATCCACGCCAAATGGAAAATAAGCTTGCTTCAGTATCAGGAGTTACCCGCCAAGCCATTTGCAAGCGACTGCATGCGTTGGAAATAATTCAAAAGTAGAGAACTTGGGTTCCTTATGATTTGAAGCCAAGGGACGTTAGCGTCGTTTTTCCGCCTGTGAACAACTGCTCCAGCGGAAAAAAAGGTAGGGTTTTCTTCACCGCATCGTGACAGATGATGAAAAATGGATTCATTACAGCAACCCAAAGAGAAGAAAGTCATGGAGACTGCCCGGTCATGCTTCTACGTCGTCGGCTCGGCACACTATTCACGCTGCTAGATTATGCTCTGTATTTGGTTGAACCAGGTCAGTGTTATTTATTATGAGCTATTAAAACCAAACGAAACTATCACTGGGCAACGGTATCAAATTCAATCAATTCGATTGAGCCAAGCACTACGCGAAAAACAGCCACAATACGAGCAGAGGCACGAAAAAGTGATTCTATTGCATTACAAAGCACAGCTTCACGTTGCCGGATCCGATAAAACTTACTAAAGAACGCTCAAATTAGAAGTCTTACTTCACCTGACATATTCCCCAGATAATGCGCCGTCCGATTATCACTTGTTCCGTTTGATGACACGTGGTCTGGCTGATCAGCGAATCCGCTCATATAAAGGTATCGAAAATTGGCTTGATTTGTGGATAGTTTCAGAAGACGAACACCTGTATCGTAACGATATTCGAGCTCTGTCAGATAGATGTCAAGAAGTTGTTGCTAGCGATGAGCAACACTTCAAATGATTCATTTGTAACCATTTTTTTACAATTTAGTTACATTCTCATTAAGGCAGTCACCCCGTGTGACGGACAATTTTTTTAGCTTTTTTTGGGATTTTATTTTTGGGGAACAATAAAAATATATAAGTTTTAACTGTTTATTATAGATTTATTAACATTTTAACAGTAAGCCAAACAATTTTCAGAACAAAATCTTCATCAGAATCTGTGTTGCACTACTCCAAAGGCACCAATCTCGAAAAACCCACCCCCACGATATTACAAATATTAAAAGGTAACTTTTTATTATTTTAAAGTTTTAATGGCAGATTCAGCACATGTATAGTCGTCGATTAAACTAACACAATGCGGAAATTCCGAGTCGTTTATTTTTTTTTTCAAAAAAATCATGAAATTTAAAAGCTCATTTTTAAATATTAATTATTTAATTTTTAATATTTTCAAATGATCCTCGTTTATTTACTAGCAATAGTTTTACAGATTGTAGTGCTGTTGGTTTTTTAACCCTTTGAGTACATTTGACGAGTGAGACTCGTCATGTGTTTACTTGGGCGAAGTTACGGTGGACGAGTCTGACTCGTCATCTGAGTTAATCTTAAGTTAGTTCTTGTTATTTATAAATATTTCTATTTTGTTACATTTATATATTTATTTATATTTTGTTATTAATATGTACTTTCAAAAATATATTTATATCACCAATATAAGCATATTCCAAATAAAATGTATTACTCTTACATATTAATCCATATAGCAAAAAATTAAATCCGTTCTATATGCATAAAAGTCTCCAAATAATTCCGTACTCAAAGGGTTAATTTCAGATAAGCCGATCAGCCGGAATCATGGAGGCCGTTGACGCACTTTTTTTTCGAGAGAGGTGTCTTTGGAGTAGTGCAACCCAGATTCTGATGAAGATTTTGCCCTGAAAATTGTCTGACTTACAATTAAAATGTTAATAAATCTATAGTAAGAAGTTAAAACTTCTATATTTTTATTTTTCCTCAAAAAAAAATCCCCAAAAAAGTTAAAAAAAATTAGCCCTCACACGAGGTGACTGCCTTAAGAAAAACAATGAGAACATAAAAAAATAAAAAAACCATTTTTTTAAAATCCTAGAGTGGCCGAAGGCCTTAAACAAAATGAAAAATTTCCTTTCCTAGATGTTCCGGCATATAAAAAATCGGATAACACTCTAGGACACACAATATACAGAAAACCAAAACACATCCGTCTAAAAAATAATCAGTAATTAACACTTAAACACTGAGCTTTTCACCTCTTAGACGCAGACAATTTACAAAAAGAACTAAATATTGTGAAGAAGGCATTGCGCTCCAGTGAATAGACCAATAAAGAAATAAATAAAACCATTAAAAAATATATTGGGAGTGTGAATAAGTTCTCGCCGTTTTTTGTAAAAATAAATCCTTTATTTAAAAAAAATAATAAAAAAACAAGTCAATTAAAGTATTGCCCATCAATGGAAATTACCTTTTGCCATCTTTCAGGCAGCATTTGAATTTCACGTCGAAAAAACGACACTTCTTTTGCGGTTATCCACGAATCGATCCATTTTTTCGTTTCCTCATACGAAATGAAGTGCTGTTTAACCAGGCCGTTAGTCATCGATCGAAATAAATAGTAATCAGAAGGCGCAATGTCTGGAGAGTACGGCGGGTGGAATAGGACTTCCCATTTCAGCGTTTCCAGGTATGTTTTGACCGGTGACACGACATGGGGCCGAGCGTTACCATGCAGCAAAATCACCTTATCGTGTCTTTGCTCATATAGCGGCCGTTTTTCTTTCAATGCTCAGCTTAAACACATCAATTGCGTCAATAGAGATCTCCTGTGATGGTTTGGTTGGGTTAGAAAAGCTCGTTATACGAGGTGTGTCCGGAAAGTATCCGACCACTAGTCGTGGTGATTATACTAAAGGTTTTAAATAGCTGGCAAAGTAGGTAGTGGTGAGGGGGGTAATGTTATGAACTTGTCTAGGCCTGTCTAGGCTCATTTAAACTGTTTAGTCGGCTCTGCGACAGAGAATAGTTGAGGTGTGTTTTGTTTATTGTCGATTTTTTTAATTTTTTGTAATGACAGAAAGAGAAGACCAACGAGTTTGCATCAAGTTTTGTTTATAACTTGGTCATTCTTCGGTCAAAACTGTTCGTATGATTCAAAAGGCATTCAGTGAAAATGCCATGAGTGAAACTCAGATAAAAATATGGTACAAACGTTTCAAAGAAGGTTGTAAGTCAGTTCAAAGTGATTCAAGGCCAGGCCGACCATCATCGAGCAGAAACGATCAAAACATCGAACTTGTGAGATCAGCAATTAATCAAGATCGTCGATTGACTGTTCGAGAGTTAGAAGAAGATCTCGGAATACCAAAAACAATTGTTTCTGAAATTTTAACGGGTGATCTTGGAATGAAGCGAGTTGCAGCAAAATTCATCCCTCGGATCCAGACGCAACAACAAAAAGATTTTCGTGTCCAGATTGCAAAGGACTATCTTGAATCGTGTGAAACCGACATAAACTTCCTTAATCATGGGTTTATGGTTATGACCCTGAAACCAAAGCTCAATCAAGCCATTGGAAGACGTCCTCATCTCTGCGAGCAAAAAAAGCACGCCAAAGTCAAAGCAACGTTAAGACAATTTTGACAGTTTTTGAAGAAGATTAGATTAGTTAAGTGTTTTAATATTTCTAATTTTTAAAATAAATACTGGTCGGATACTTTCCGGACACACCTCGTACACTACCCCCAGCTGATTCCACCAAATGCACAGCATGAGCTTGCAACCATGGATATTCCGCTTTGACGTTGATGGTGCAGCTTCCCCGGACTTGACCCAGGATTTTTTACGCTTGGAATTACTGTAGTATATCTACTTCTCATCAACAGACACAATTCGATGAGAGAAACCTTTTCTTTTTGGTCGTTGAAGCAGCTGTTCACACGTGACAAGACGCCGTTCGACGTCTCTCGGCTTCAGTTCGTACATCATCCAAGATCCTTCCTTTTGTATCATTCCTAATGCTGTCAGACGTTACGAAACTGTTGTTCGATCAACTCCTAATGGTTTTGCAACATCGAATTGCGTCTAACATGGCTATTCAGCAAGTAATGTTTCCAATTCTTCGTCTTGAAACTTTTATGGTGCACCACTGCGTTCTCTATCTTGAACATTAAAATCACCATTTTTAAATCGGTTAAACTAATCTCTGCATGTTCTTTTCGATAGAGCATGATCACCATAGGTTTCTACAAGAATTCTGTGTGCTTTAGCTGCAGATTTCTTCTGAACAAAATAGTGCAGTAAAATTCTCCGCAAAAACGGTTTATTTGGCACAAAATTTGACATGTTTTAAGCAACAAAAACAAAATGTTCTTTATAGGTTAATGAGAAGACACGCACTAATTTTCAACATAGGTTATAGAACTTCAATATAAGTGGATTATGATCTTGAATTATACACACAAATTTTTTGTACGGCCATCTGATGGTAAAACGGCGAGAACTTATTCACACTCCTAATAACCAACAACGGAATAAAAGAAATGGACAAAATTTGTGCTTGAGTTTTGGTTACAATAAAAATGGTTTTTGAATACATAAAAATATTCGTGTTTAAGTATATTTTATGAAACCGTTTTCTAAATTTCAGAGTAACTTAGAGCTGTAGCTACAAGGTGTGGCAAAAAAGTAATGGGACTGGCAACACTGCAAGCGATCTGGAAACAGCGCAGCGTTGCCAGATCACTTGCACGTGTATCAGTTCTCTTCCATGGCTCAGTGCGATTTTCAACTCCTTCCGTTTATTACGTGATTTTTGTGACTGCTATTAGTGAAGTGGTGTTTCGGTTGTGCGTCACGCAAAATGGAACAGCGGAATTTGGAGCAACGTTGTGCCATTAAATTTAGTGTTAAACTTGGAGAATCGACAAGTGCAACGTTTGAAGAGTTAAAACAGGCTTATGTGGAACATTCATTGTCCCGAACTCAAGTTTTTTGTTGACACAAATCATTTTTGAAAGGCAAAGATTACGTTGAAAATGAACACCGTTCTGAAAGGCCCTCAACTTTGAAAACCGACGAAAACATCGAACGTATGAACACTCTTGTGAGATTAGACCGACGTTTAACAATAAGAATATTGAGTAAGCAATTAAATTTAAAACAGATTTACGGTTCATCAAATTTTGACTGAACATTTGCATATGTGAAAGGTCTGTGCCAAAATGGTGCCGAAAAGCCTCACAATTGAGCAGAAGGACAATCGAAAAAAAAGTCTTGATCTTCTTGACAGAATCGCCAATGATCAAGATTTCTTTAGTCGTGTGATCACAGATGATGAATCATGGATTTTTGAATGCGACCCTGAGACCAAGAAGCAAAGTGAGGAGTGGCACACTGCGAGCTCTCCTCGACCAAAGAAAGCTCGAATGAGCAAATCGAAGATCAAATCAATACTGATTTGTATTTTTGACAGAAGGAGAATCGTCCACAAAGAATTTGTTCCTCCAGGACAAACTGTCAACCAACCAGGTGCGTAAGCTGTTCCTTATTTCGCACCTTAAATTATTAGTAATATTTTGTCTTCCTTCTACGGGTTGTAAATAATTTTCTATCAGTGCGCTAATTAATGGCCGAACTATAGAGATAGGCGCAGTTTCAGTACACAACAGTTGTAGTAAGCTGTAGAAGCATAAGCATGACAGCTATATCTTCTAACTGCTTCCATTCTTTCTCACATACTGTCTATCAAAAAAGTACCGGGAATTTTAAATTAAAACAACATTTTTACGTTCAATAATCAAAATTTATTGGGTCGCGTTCAAAATAGGCTCCATTTGCTCCGATACATCTATGCCAACGGCCCTTCCAATTATCGAAACATTTTTTATAGGCGCTTTCCGAGATGGCCTTCAGCTCGCGCGCCGAATTTTGTTTTATGGCTTCAATCGACTGAAAACGGGTGCCACGGAGCGGCAATTTAAGTTTTGGGAAGAGGAAGAAGTCACAGGGAGCCAAATCCGGCGAATACGGTGGTTGTTCAAGCGTGTTCGTTGAGTTTTTGGCGAGAAAGTTGGTCACAATCGTAGCTCGGTGTGACGGCGCGTTATCGTCGTGCAAAATCCACGAGTTATTCGCCCAAAATATCAATTAAAATCGTACGTGTGGACTCGTAGGATATCTCAAGTTCATGTGCTATCTCTCTCAAGCTGGTATGATGGTTTTCAAGCACCATTTCCTTAATTTTATCGACGTTATCTGCGGTCGAAGCCGTCGATGGGCGTCCGGAACGAGGCAAGTCTTCGACGACTTCACGACCCTCCTTGAAGGCTTTGTACCACTCATACGCACGGGTTTTCAATAGTGCTTTATCGCCAAAAGCTTTTTGCAACATTTTCAATGCATCGGCACACAAAATTTCATTCGCAACACAAGATTTTAGACAATTTCTTTGTTTAAGGTAATCACCCATTGTAAAAAATCGGCACGCACTATTAACATTGACTGACTTAACCAGCTACTTGGCATAGTCATTAAGGACAGTTGTACCAACCTAGAAAAAAAAATTGTACCTGCCTAAATTGCCATGCCAGATTTAAATCAACGATTCCCGGTACTTTTTTGACAGAATGTATTTCTCAGGTGTTGAACGAAGGAATAAGATTTAAAAAATTATTACTATTTTTTTTAACAATTTGGAGCGAAAATTTCAGTCAAAAACGAAAAATTTTTTTCAAATAGACGCCGTTTTGTCAAAAATCAAAATTTTTATTATTCCTTTGTTCAATACCTGTATTAATTTATCCTCTAAAAGAATCCACCATATTTTTTTATTTCAGATAATCCAAACCGCTGAAATGGAGATCACCGCCAAGCGCCTTTTTTTGGAGGTCGTTCGTGACATCATCTACAGGAGCGGTGTAAATCAATATTTGTACATGATCGAGGCGCTATTGTATTCTTAAAAGTTGGCTCTATTTGAATTACCATCACTTGTAACTGATAAATAAAAACTGATTCTTTAAAAAATTCATAAAATAACGTCTTTTTTGAGCCTCGCAACTGCGTATAACCCTTTAAGTGATCTCGTACAATGTGTGCAAAATGTAGAGGCACCCCGTCTTGTTGGAACCACATCCGCTGCCTGGTTCCTAGATCCACGTTCTCCATTAAATTAAACAAATCACTTCTGAGGAACTGCAAATATCTTGCAGCACTTACATTATCATCGAAAAAGTAGGGTCCAATTAAGTACCCGTTTACAATACCACACCAGACCATTACAAACCATCGATGTTGATTGTCGATAGATTTATGCCAGTGAGGATTAACGTCTGACCAATAATGACTGTTGTGTCTATTTAAATACCCAGTGCTTTGGAAGGTAGTTTTGTCAGAGAAATGGACGTACCTAAAAAATTGGTTTTTACGTTGAATCTTTCGCAAAGCCCATTGACAGAACCGAACACGTGCTACCATATCAGCTGGTGTTAATGCTTGCGTTAATGCAATATGGTAAACAAGATACTTTGTTGCCTTCAGAATTTTAAGCCCCACTAACCGAGATATGCCTGTTTCTCGTTATATTTGACGGCTACTAATATTGGAATTCATATGCACAAGTGCAAAAACAGTAATGGCACGTGCGTCATTTTCATCATATTCGTGATGAGGGCGTTCACGTGTCATTCTCCCTTCTCGAGCTCTTGCAGCTGGATCACGAATGGTTACCCCGTTTGGATGTCTCCTGTTCGGAAAACGTTGCGCATAAAGTCGTGCAGCAGCTGTAAGTTTATTTTGAGTTTCGCCTAAAATCATAATTATGTCAACAATTTCTGTAGGAGTATAATCCAATATGTTTACCTCAAATAAATTATCTACGTATTGGAAAGTATGGCGGCTATTGGAATAACTATAGAGTTTTTCAATTAATGTTCTCAATGAGAGTTCTGACAGTGAAGTCTGACCGCACTAATAAATCGAAGTTCGCAGTACGGCCACAGTAGCGCAACCTTATTTCTCAACCGATTAAAAGAATAAAACATAGAACGATGATCCGAAGCCGAAATAATAAGTCTCTGCGATTCTGAGTCTTTTCGGGAAGAAAAACGAATCGAATTATTATTTTCGGTGACTAATGATTTTCATGGACATTTTCACTCGCTAATTTTGCCAATGTAAACTTTTTTCTATGCGTCAAACCTAATTCGAATTTTCGCGCTGTCAACTTTCGAAATTCTTTGTCAGCTCAGGCACCGGCATTCCAAAAAATGAAATAAATGGAATGTAATAAAAACGATTGCAATCCAGACTCTGTCGAAAACGAGTGGCAACTATTTTTAGTAAATTCATGGACAATATCTTGTTTTAATTGGCGAATGCTGTTGAATTCAAAAATTTCCAAACAAAAATAAAGTTACGGAACAGTTATGATCTCTCGGCATTTTGAGTCATATTTCTTATTTTTCAATAGCATCTTCCTATAGTACATAAACAAGAGTTGTAACCGCTTCCTAGTTTTCGATGTCTACCTGACGTGCATCGAAGGTTTTTGTCGTCCAGGTCGACAGCTTCATAGTTTCCGATGTCCAGTGATCAACCTTGAAGGTCATCTAAAGGACTTTCCATTTGACCTTGAAGTGGACTATCAAGGTCATTTTAAGGTCATCCTAGATTTGACCGTAGAATGGCTTTGTAAGTCATTTTCGATTTGACCTTGAAAAACCATTTTAAGGTTAAATGGGGATGACCTTGATCTTCAGGTTTGATCCCTGGAGGTCAAGGTCGATCTGGACGACGAAACGCTACTGTGCGAGATATTGCAACCTATAGAGCAGTCGACTTCTTCGTGCATATACGCTCAATGGTGCATGTACACGTCATGCGTTGGCAGCAATAATGGATTTCAGTTCCTCTAAGAGCGTCGGCTGCACAGATCGGGTCCATTGCAATGAATTTAAGCGTTGGAAAATTTAGCATTGCAGCTTCAGTAGCCTGGTTCTAAAGGCCGAATTGTGAGAGGCAAGGGGACTCCTTTTAAAAAAGCACCCCATGGGGACATGCTTCTATTACGTCCACGTCGTTATCCCTAGTTAACGCTAAAAGTAGAATAAACATTTTCATCAAAACAGATTATTTTAAACGTATTTATCCACAGAATTCTAATTTGCAGAACACGATGTGTATTCCTCGAGAAATTCTAATTCGGTAACGATTTTTGTACGCATTTTTAATTTTATCGATTACAGCGACATCTATTACGAATCTAAAAAATGTTCCGAACAAAATTTCCATATTTTTTGACGCAGAATCAGAATCTGCAATATAAAATTGGGGTACCCATTTTAGATTTTTAAGTTGAAACCGCTCCATACAGGGGGTTAGAGGGGGTAGGGTCGATTGTGGTGTCATTGAATGTCCCCTATCCAGATTAACAAATTTTCCTTTTGTACCTTTTCATATGCGTAGTTGTTGATATATTCGCATCGATAGATTAAAACTGCCGATTACAGCGTCATCTATCACGCATGGAAAAAAATGTTTGAGGCAAAACTTTCATATTTTTCGACGCAGAATTAGAATCTGTAATAAAAAATTTGGATTTCCATCAAAAATTCGCGATTCGACCCTCAAATAACCTTCAAATTTGACCTCAAGGTTAAAGCCAAGGTCAGCGTTGAACGACCCCCTTCAACCCCTACAACTTTTGTCTGCAGCATTTTTTGATATAACCATCTTCCTTTGAAGTTATTTCGACCGATAGATTAAAACGGACCACCCTGTATATATATATATATATATATATATATATATATATATATATATATATATATATATATATATATATATATATACACAGTATGCCGGAAAAGTTCCCGAACTTATTTTGTAGCGCTTGTACGAGTGGCGCCACCTCCTGGACGACACCGGTACTATGTTGCTACATCCCTCTGGAGTGCCTGAAAATTTTTTCACCAGTATCCGTTCATTAGTTGCCGAGATAGACGTGCTTGAGTGAACGTGTGTTTAGTACCCCGGTGCAAGCTCTACGATAGATGAGAAATTTGAACATCGTGGCGCAATTAAATTCTGCTATAAACTTAAAAAAAGTTTCGCGGAAACGAAAAAAATGATCGATTCGGCTTACGGTGAAGGTGTAGTGTCGCGTACAACTGTTTACATGTGGTTCAGTCGGTTCAAGAAGGGTAGAGAGTCGTTAGAAGATGACGAGAGAAGCGGCCGGCTGTCAACAGCTGTTACCGACGAAAACGAGGCTCGCGCTACTGAAGCAGGATTGCCACATGTCTCTCAGAATGTTGGCAGACGAACTGAACACGAGCAAGGATAGCGTCGCTTTGATTTTGAAAGAAAAGATGAACCGCAGAAAGGTCTGCTCTCGATTTGTTCCGCACTTTCTTACACCAGAGCAGAAAGAAACTCGCATCCAATGTTGTCAAGATTTTATCGAGACTTGCGACACCACTCCAGGCTTTCTAACCTCAATTGTGACTGGAGACGAGACTTGTTGCTTTCAATACGATTCTTCCACGAAGCGCCAGTCATCCGCTTGGCTCAGTCCGGGCCGTGTGAGGCCTCAAAAAGTGCACCAACAAAAATCACGGGTAAAGACGATGCTCATCGCTTACTTCGACTCCAAAGGCCTGATACACAAAGAATTTGTGCCACCAAACACCACCGTGAATGCTGCTTATTACGTAGAGGTGTTAAAACGTCTGAAGCGCCGGATTAATCGCATCAGGCCCGAGTACAAGGAACCGGGATCGTGGAGTTTGCTGGATGACAATGCGCCTGCTCATTCTTCGAACATTATGAAGCGTTATCTCGCCGAAAATCAGATCCCACGCATCAATCACGCCCCATACTCGCCAGATCTGGCTCCAGCCGACTTTTTCCTATTTCCCAAGCTGAAAATGGCCTTGAAAGGACGATTTTTTGAAGATGTACCGAGCATTCAAGCGGCTTGCACCGAGCGTCTCACAGCGATAACTTCAGAGGAGTACCAGAGAGCCTTCGAATCACTCATGGAGCGCTCAAATGAGTATATATCTAGGGAAGGGGACTATGTTGAAAGTTAACTGAAATAAATTTCTTTAGATATCATTTTCGATTTTTTATTTCAAAAGTTCGGGAACTTTTCCGACATACTGTGTATATATATATATATATATATATATATATATATATATATATATTTGTTACCATTTGGTCATTATTAATATTAATAATAATCCTAAATAAATTATTATTATATTTAATTTTAGTTATTACTTATAATTGATTTTAAGTAGTATTAAAATTAATTTAAATTTTACAACATTTTTATTATTTTTATACGATACCTAATTTTACATATTGTTATTAATAATTCTAAAATACTCGTGTATAATTTTTAAGAATATTTTAGCCTATATTCTAAGTTAGAGAAGGAAAAACGCACGAGTGAGAGATGTCCCGAGCATAATCACTTCCCTCTACTCTATATCACACATTCTCTCTTCTACTTGTTGCACATAGTTTTCACTTTCCGCTTACATTGCGCAATATTAAGGTCAGGGTTAGCAGTAGGGAGGAAAACTTTTTTTTTGACTTTTCATTTGACGTTTTCTAGTCCCTCCGTACTTTTATTTCCTATCTGCGTCTTACTAATGGGCTTTATGAGCCTATTTTTGTATAAAAAGAACAAGTTTCTGTAAATCGGCAAAGTTCTGACGAACTTCGGCTTCTTGACACTCGCTCTTCTCGTCCTGAGTAGCCTATGTGCACTCGATCGAGGCTTTTACTAAATTCAAAGAATAAAGACACATTCAAACGAAATTTTTCGATTTTTTTTTCCTAGTTGAAATTTTCTAACTCTAAATTTTTCTATTTTTGAATTCAATTTTCGACAATTTTCTAAGTTCATTTTTCTGAAAATTTTTTAAGTTTAACTAACATTATACAAATCTTTTAAACTTTAACTCCAAAAATTTAAAATCTTCAACTCCAAATCCTTGGTGTATCCGATTGATTCCAACCTTAAATAACATTCAGTTTTGTTCTTGCTAACTTTGACTAGTTGCATGTAAACGTTTGCTACACTCCATTTTCTAGTAGCACCCAGTTTTGTCCCTGCTAGCCTCGGTTAGTTGCGTGTAAACGTCTGCTATAATTCGCCTACCCTTCGTAGCATTCAATTTTGTCCCTGCTAGCCTCGGCTAGTTGCGTGTAAACGCTTTTTACGTTCCACATTCCTATTATACTAATATGTTTCTATTATATTCCAAATTCAACGTTGATTCGGCAAATTAAGTAAACTGAGCCACGCCATGATGGTTATTGCCAATTTCAATCAATTTTATATAATTTTTCCTAAACCTGCACGGTTGCATTCGTCAAGTAAATTTTAGTCATTTACAAACTGCCAAATTTGAACTTTCGCTCTGCTAGCCCAAACTATTTCGAGAAATCGTAGATTCAAAATATCGCCAAACTACGCGTTAAATAGTTTAATTTATTACGAATTAAACGAGCGTATTAGCAAATTAAAATTATAACGTAATAGTGCTCCGTGTGCTATTCTGGGCGTCACAAATATACTAAGAGAAATAATATTAGAATTATATTTAAAATCTAAAAATATATATACTAAATTAATAATAACGATAAACTATCTATAATTAAAAATTAATAATTAAAAATTAACCTAAACGCAATTTAAAATAATCTAAAAATTATATATATAATTTAATTATTATTTTATTAAATGTTAACATGAAGAACGAATTATTGCTAATTTAGAAGTATATTCTTATATTATATATGCTTATTTTTAATTATTTTTAGATATATTAATATTTCAAAATATAATATATTTAGGAAATTTACAATTTATTATAAAAGAATTAGTTAGAGCTTATTATATTAAAATATTAAGAAGACGTCAAATTGTCGAAAGGTTTAATAATTGACATACATTAGTTAAGTAAATTTGTATTTTGAAAGAAAGATAAGAAATAAATGTATCTATGTATCCTTAATCCTTCTCTGCGTTCGTTGTTTCAGCTGTGTAGTGCACATGAGCGCATCTATTTTTAGCCTGCGGAGAGGGAGTAGGGATAACTAGCCTTCATAAGACTTTTTGTACGAAGTCATAAAAGGAAAGCGGAAAAATTTCTGATTTTCACTTGAGGACGTGACAGTTAAGAGAAATAATTATAATAAGACTTTATGCTAAAATATCACTTACCAGGTCTGTTAGAAAATGTTGACCTAACAAGACTAAGAATGTGGCTTCAACAAGACGGCGCTGCGCCACATTCTGCTGTTTTTGTGATTTTTCGAATGAACACTACAACGGCAGGTGAATCGGACATAAGAGTCCAGTTGAATGGCCCTCTTGCTCACCAGATTTTACATCACCGAATTTTTATTTTTAGGGGTACATCACAAATGCTGTTTTTGCTCAGCGGCCTGCGACTAAAGATCTGATGAATCGAATTCGAAGAGTTCGTGCGACCATCCCTAGACAAACTTTACTTAGCACTGTGGACCACTTTGAAAGACGTTTGTGCCTACAAGCCAAAGGAGGCAATTTCGAGCAGTTACTTCGCGAGTAATTAAAATAGCAATAATAATAGCGAGAAGCAAGAAAAATCGCGATAAACAAGCATCTCAATGGAAACAGAAATTATTACCTTTATGCCGTTGTTTCGGGGTTGTTCGAGCTTCTGATCGAAATATACATCAATACATCAGAACATCGATCTTTAAAAGTAAGAGCTAGAAATTCTTGCAGCCGCATGAGTAATCTCAAAAATTACAACCTTTGACCTTCGATTTCTAAAAAATTATCTAATTTTTGGTTTTGGGCACATAAAAAGGCTTACGATCAAAATAGCTTGAACTGTAACAAATCACAATCTCAGCGAGTTCAACAGGAATCCGTTTCGCATTTAATTTGTGTAGGGACCTTTTAATTGAATCAAATAGTACAACTTATGATTACAGAAAAGTTGATTTTCTTTTTGAAATCATATAATTATTTTAAGTAAAATTAAAAGACTCAAATAGCTTATTTATATTTTATATCATTTATTTGAACGAAAATAAAAAACTTTAATTTAGCCATATTATATAACTCATCATAATAGGAAAATTGATTTTTTTCGAAATTATGTATAAATATGCAGTACATTGATTTCTGCATTAATTTTTAAAGTCATATCTTAAGTAATATAATTAGTATTAAAATTCGTATGTAAAGAAATACACTTTATACAATTACTTATTTTACGCCTACCATAAAAAAGTACAACCCATGCTCACGTTCACAAAAAATTGAATTATCATTTCGAAAAGTATTTTAAATTAACCTGTTAACATAATTTTTATCTAGAATTCATTAGTTTAGTTGAGCAAAAAAAAAAAAAAGAAACAAAAATAAAAAAGTTTTTTGTCAATTGAATTTAAACTCTAGCAATGGAAGCAAAAAAAAAAGAATAAGCCATGAACCACACAACCAACGCAATACTTATGCTTTTATTAAAATCTAGAATTTTTTATAAAAGTTTGTTGGCTTTCTGTTTGCCTAACTCATTCACAATTTCTAGGTAATTTTACTTCTATACATTTTATTATAAAACTATTTGTATTTATTCATTGACTTTTACTCTACTTTAATTAAAATAAAATTAATTACTTTTTTAGCTCAAATGTCGCTACTTAAATTTTCTCTTAATTATTTATGAATTGAAATAAAAATCTTGAAAAACAAGAAATATTAAAATAATTGATATTTCTTTGTTGCTTTTCTACAAGGTTTTAAAAGGTAATTTTTTAAAATTTTTAACTTTACATATAACTGAAAAAATAGTTGAAATTAATTATACCATTTCAGTTTATTATATGAAATCAAAATTTACTTCTAAAATTAAAAGGAATGATTAAAAGCAGTTAATTATGGGTAAATTAATGATAAAATTTTTTCGAAAATTGGTTTCTGAATAAAAATTACCGGGTCCACAACTAGTAATTTGTTAACCTTCTTTAAGCTGACTGACATACATATACTGTCAGTACTGAGGCAACGTTAATATACTGAGTGTTCGAAAAGTAAGTTATATCCTGACTTATAAATATTATAAACATTAAAAATAAAGTGCACTCTAATTTTTAAAGCAAGGGGAAACGAGGTCAAACAATACAAGGAATCTTGTAACACCCTTATAAGTATTTGCGTTGAAATATCTGTTTGATACTACGATGCCTGATTCCCTAGTCATTTGGAAATATTAGGAAATACTACTTGAGAACTTGCACAAAAAAGTTTCCTTCTCAAAATAATCAAATAGATGATCAAGCAATATTGAATATTTTTAGCTGCTACAAAAATTATCAGTATATACTTACATTTGAGACACTTTCAGTATAGTTTCCATTTTTTTTCTTTTAATTGTTTTTATATAATTTTATTGTATTCACATATTTCAAAGACTATTTCTTTCTTTTTAACAAAGAGATCACATAAAGGTGTTGTAACCTAAATCTGACTGACTAATGTAATAACTTGGTACCTAAAATAGATGATTTACAGAGCTTTACATTCTTATCATTCCACAATTCTAATATGCTCAATATAATGACTTCTTAAAGTTGACAGGAGCCAAGAAAAAATCAAGTTTTTTACAAATTAGTTGAATTTATATAATTAATATTAGTTGAATCTAATAAAGTGCAACATAAATTGTGAGTTAAAATGAATAATGTAAATGTAATATATTCAAAAATAAGAAAATTTATTAAATGATTTCATATTGTTTTTATAATTCACTTCATTAAAAACCATTTTTTTTTTTTTTTTTTTGAAAAATCATATTACTAAAAGTATATCTCATATTTTTTAATAATGACCACTAGTACTATCTTTGGATTAATAAAGATTTTTTAAAATAATATTGACTCACAATGTCATAATTATTTTTTCTTCTTTGGAAATAATGTACACCTCACTATAATTGTATTAAATAATAAATAATCAAATTGAAAAATAAAAATCAAATTAAAGGAAACAGAAAATTTATTCCTACAATTGTAAACAATACGCACTATAATCAGTTAGATATATTAAAATAATTTAGAATAAAAAGGTAAATTAATTTTTAGTCCATTAACTATATAATAAAATATATAGATGGGTATTCTATTTCACTGGTTATAGCAGAGATGAAAAGGGAGATCGCTAAAGGCATTGTAAAAAAGTGTGGCAAGTCTTTCGCGCAAGAAAGTGCTGCCTTTTGCGGACGAGCGGTCGAACTATACACGAGTAGAGTGCAAGTGTACTTACCGAATTTATATACTTACACAAGTTCGGTGCAAACATTTCTAATAAATGATTTAAGATTGATGGAACTGAGTGTTTAAAATTTACCGACTGAAATAATTTAATGTAAAAAATTAGAATATATAGCATTATATATTTTATTACTTTATTATATTACATTTAAAATTTATTAACTAATAAATGTTTACAACAATATATTTGGTGTTTTAAAATTAAAACATTTATTCATATTGATTCCATATATTTTACCTTACTCAATTTCTATGCAGATCTTTCTAAAAAATATATAGCTCTTATTTTATTTAAATATTGTATAATAATAAAGAATATATGAATAAAATTAAAAATTTTAATATATATATAGATCAATCAACAAAATCTTATAAAGCACAAAATGAAGAAAAGTTTACGATTAAGAACAGTTCCACAGATAATATTTCTAATACATGAAAATTTATAATTTTATAACAATTAAATTAAATCTTTTTATTCACAATTTGATATAGTTAGAAAAATTGAAAATTTCATAATTAAAAAATTGGATGTAATAAAATTTAACATGGCATTATATTTTTTTTTATTTTTTATATTACATTTAAAATTTATTAGCTAATATATGTTTATAATAATATATTCGGTATTTTATAATTAAAATATTTATTCTTATTAACATTTCTTGTTATCGGATATAATTAATACATAAGAATTGAAAGCAGTGAGGTCTGACTTATTATCTGTAGTATTTTCATTTTTTAACCCCTTCAGAAAAATGAGGGGTGTTATAAGTTTCACCACTGTGTATGTTTGCGTGCGTGAGTTTAGGTGTGTGCGTATGTGTGCGCGCGCGCGTGTATGTATGTGTGTGCGTGTGCGTGAGTGTGTGTATGAGTATGGTTTTTTTAAATTAAAAAAGTAGTTTAATCGGGATGGTCCTTATCTGTATTCAATGAACATCCGTCCAGCTGCTGAAAAGTTATGAGTTTTTTTCCGAATTGGCATCCGACTTTTTCCGAGGTATAGTCACTAAATCATTTCGAAAATAGATAAAAGAAAGAAAAATTAGAATGCGGAAGCAAACGCGGAAGTAAGCTCAAGAAATAGGCCAAGGTTGCAAAACCAAATATAATTTTGTAAAACATAAAATATAAAATGAAAAATATAAATTATAAAATGCGTTAGTAAAAATTTTAACTTATGTGAAATTTCAGGAGAATTTTCGTTAATAAAAATAATTCATATAAACTTGTAACATTTAATTATAAAAATTAATTTATTAGCGAAAAATTTATTTGCGAAACGCGTTCAATGAAAGATTTTTAAATATCTAATGTGTTGAAAAAAAATTAAAAGGCATCGCGAGAAGATGCGAATATTTTGTTTTGGTGCACTCGAGTTGTGAGTTTTTGGAACTGCGATCGCGATGCTTATTTAATTATCTCGATTTGTTTAAAAATTCACACGATTCTGCTTTATATTGTATAATCTATATATTTAAAAATAAATAACACTTACCAGAGTGTTCAATCCATCGATGCCGTCTTTCTGTGTCAAAAGGAAAACGAAAAAGCTTAAATCCATTACATTTTCCATTTTTACATTGGAAATATTGGCATCGGTCGTAGATCGTCTCTAATTTCTTCATTTTTGTGAATAAACGTCCAAAATGAAAAAACAGTAAATGTTCAAGATCGTAAATATAAAAACTTTTATAATTCACAAAAAAATCGCCATTCGCAATGAATTTTGGTCACTGAAAAATCGCGCAGTATGCAAATATTCGTCAGCTTGTAGCGAAGAAAATAAATACAAGATCTTTGAACAGTTATAAAAACAAAAAACACGCGCACAAATTGCGGCACGCCGATTATTACCGCGCTTCATTTCCACGTATTAGTGTAAACAAACGCTGACCCTTTAAATAGCTGTGCAAGTAATAACATATATATATTTATACTAGCACAGTAGCAACAAACTTTAACAATGTAGCCTTTTAAATAAAAATTTTAATTAAAAAAATATTAAAGAAAAATCTTTTTTAAATTTAAAAAATTCATGAAAATATTATATATTTAGAAGCTCACTGAAGGTTACACCTTTTACATAAGTTTTTGCATCAATTGACTAATGGTGAATTTAGCTCAATTGGTTAAGGCATAAGTAACGAAAGTATTTTACCTTCATTACACGCAAGGAACAGCGTTCGAATCCTGCAGCATGAGAAATTTCTTTATTTTATTTTTTAACTATTTTTTCTGATGAAAAACATGAAATATATATAAATAAAATTATTAAATAAATTAATAACGAATATTCTATGATTATTATATTGCATAAATTCGAAGGGTTGCTGTATAATAAAACAAGAAATCGTATCAAGAATCGAAGTTGATAAAACAAAATGATAATATTATTTTTGTGAACAAAAAGTAAAGTCTGCTGACGAAAAAAGTGATTACGATATAATTAATTAAATCGATAAATAAAATATTGAAGAAACTAATCATATTGAAGAAGTTACAGTCGACGATGTTTCACGTTGAAAAATAGTAGTTTTCAAGTTTGATGCATCTTTGAAAAAATATTTGTAGTAAAAAAAGACAAATTGAAGAGTAATAAAAAAAAGTGCATTTAGAAAAGAATCTGGTTCTAGAGAGCTAGCTAAGGCAAACTTAAGTAAAAAGAAGACTGTAAATAAAAATTTTTATGTTCTATTTTTTCATTTTAAAATTTAGATAAAGATGCAGTATTATTATGATGTAAATTAAATGAAATATAAATATTTTTAAGACATACACTTTTATTAGTTTTGGAATCAAACTTTACACATTGTAACATCTATATATATATATATATACTAAAATTTTTAATTTTATCTATATATTCTTTATTATTATACAATATTTAAATAAAATAAGAGCTATATATTTTTTAGAAAGATCTGTATAGAAATTGAGTAAGGAAAAATATATGGAATCAATATGAATAAATGTTTTAATTTTAAAACACCAAATATATTGTCGTAAACATTTATTAGTTAATAAATTTTAAATGTAATATAATAAAGTAATAAAATATATAATGCTATCTATTCTAATTTTTTACATTAAATTATTTCAGTCGGTAAATTTTAAACACTCGGTTCCATCAATCTTAAATCATTTATTAGAAATGTTTGCACCGAACTTGTGTAAGTATATAAATTCGGTAAGTACACTTGCACTCTACTCGTGTATAGTTCGACCGCTCGTCCGTAAGAGGCAGCACTTTCTTGCGCGAAAGACTTGCCACACTTTTTACAATGCCTTTAGCGATCTCCCTTTTCATCTCTGGTTATAGCAGAGATGAAAAGGGAGATTGCCAGAGACCAGAAAAAAAGTGAGTCAATTCCTGCGCGCCAGAAGGTGCTGCTCCCTAGTAGTCTAGCAGCCGAAGTAAACGCATGTTAGACAGAGAGAGAAGACGTATCGTACGTTTCCTGTAAACGCACGATATTGTGCGCAAACTCCGTAAAGCGCTTTTAAAGAGCCAGGGAAAATGGAATTTTTTTGTTACAAAATCGAAATTAATAGCATGAAAACTTACATTTGTAACTTAAATAAAATTTATATTTGCAAAAAATATTATAACAAAACTTATATTAGTAAAAAAATAAAATTTCAAATTCTAAATTGAATAAATAAAAATTAATAGAATAAACGAAACTTAAATTTAAAATTTATATAAAAAATAATACTTAAAACATAATATGACGTATAATCATATCATGTAAACAATAATTATTATCATTTCGAAATAATTATTTAACCTGTAAATACGTTAGGGGACCACTAAATAAACAAATTAAACAGTTAAAATTAGACGTTAAGTTTAAAACAGAATAGAAAAAAATCAAGACGAAATCCACTAAATGACATTTTAAACCAAAAATTTCATTAAAATGGAATTTTATTATCTTTTCCAATTATCACATATGTATACACAATATACATAATTGTTGTTGCATTAACTTATTTTGTTTTAAAGTACCTATTTTGCTTTTTTTTCCGTTTTGATTTACGTAATTGTAACTGCTTATTTTGTTTATTTAGCGATCTTCCGACGCATTGAAGGGTAAAAGAATAATTTTAAAATAATATATTATTTTTTAAAGAATATTTTGTTATGTCAGTTTTCTTTATATCAATTTTAAATTTCAATTTAATTTTTATTTATTCAATTTTATAGATTTAAATTTTATTTTTTACCTTTTAAAGGGTCATTTCATTAAAATTATTTTTTTTATTGTAAATTATTGTTAATTATAATACCATATTTTAATTGCAAATTAGGAACCAAATTTTCCTTTAATTAAATTTAAACAGTATAGTCTTATCGATAAAAAAAGACCTACGTCGATTCAAAAAAAAGCTCAGAACTTTTAAGCAGCCGGGCAGATGTTCAAAAGTCCGATTATACGTTTTATAACGATTACAGAGTAACATTCAAGTAAAATAATAATATCGATTTTTTAATTTTAAAACCTAAAAAAATGTGGTTATCGTAATAAAGCCTTTTACCCTAGCAAAAAATAATGTCAAAAAGAAAAAAATAATTTTTTTTTAATTTCAAATTGCAAAAGACTTTGTCACAAATAAAAAAAAAAAAACCATAAGTTTTACAATAAATAACCCTGGGGACGAAAGTTTCATATCGCAAAAGCTTTTTTATATACAAATTAATGTAACCGTTAGCTCTACACCTAATAACCCTGGGAACGAAAGTTTTAACTTTAAACGCTTTGTTATAAATAAATTAATAAAGCCATAAGGTTCTACACTTAAAAATCTTGGGAAGAAAAGTTTCAAATTGCAAGAAATTTTGTTATAAATAAAAAAAATCGAACCATAAATTTTACACTAAATAACCCTTAAAAGGGTTTTTAGGTATGATGCTTATCGCTTTATTAATTTATGTCTAACAAAGCGTTTTAAGTTTAAAACTTTTGTTCCCATGGTTATGAGGTGTAGAGCTAACGGTTTGATAAATTTCTATATAAAAAAACTTTTGCAATATAAAACTTTCGCCCCCAGGTTTATTTATTATCAAACTTATGGTTTGTTTTTTTTTATTTGTAGCAAAATCTTTTGTAATTTGAAACTTTTCTACCCAGGGTTTTTAGGTGTGCAGCTTATAGATATAGCTTGATAAATTTATTTATAACGATATATATTGCATTTGCAATATAAAACTTTTGTTTCTAAGATCATTTCGTGTTCGGTTTGTTTGTTTTATTTGTAATAAAAACTTTTGCAATTTGAAAATTTTCTCCCTGGGGTTTTTCGATGTAACGCTTATACTTTGATTTTCTGTTTATAAAAAATTATTTTTTTCTCTTTGTCATTATTTTTGCCTAGGGTATAAGACTTTATTTTAAGCCACATTTTTTTTTTGTTTTAAGTTTAAAAAATCGATATTTTTATTTTACTCGAATGTTACTCTGTAATCCTTATATTAGGTTGCTGCAGATGAAATGGCCGATTTAGTAATAAACTTTTAAACAGCTGTAACTTTTTATAAAGACAATTTATTTAATCAAAATGGGTACCAATAGATGCAACACACTTTTCCCAATAAGATACAAGAACATTTATTCCAGTTTTGTAGAAGTCCAAGTTTCTGGTTCGAAGAAACTCCTCGAAGGCATTCTTGACAGCAGCTTCATTATTAAATCTTTTTCCTGTCAAAAAGTGATCCAAATGTTTAAGGAAATGGTAATCTTTTGGTGAGAGGTTTGGTGAATATGGAGGGTGAGGAAGAGTCTCATAGCACAACTCGTTTAATTTTTGGACCGTTGTTCTCGATACATAAGGTCGTGCGTTATCATGAAGCAGTATCGCTCCATCCCTGTTGACAAGCCTAGGACTATCCTCGTTGGACTATCAATTTCTGATGCATTTCATCCAGTTGAGCACAGTATTTCTCAGCATTGATGGTTTCGCCAGGTTGCAGGAACGAATAGTGGATAGCTCCAGCTACAGACCACTAAACAGTTACCATTCTTTTCTTTGGATGAAGGCTTGGTTTCGGCAAGTGTCTTGGCGCTTTATCGGCATCTAGCCATTGGGCCGATCAGCGACGATTATCGTATAGAATCCACTTTTCATCGCAGGTCACAATTCGGTGCAAGAACGGTTCCTTTTTGTTGCGGGAGAAAAGAGAACTTGAAATCTCCATTCAACACGTCATATTTTGCTCGGTAAGATCATGCGAAACCTATTTTTCAAGCTTTTTCACTTTTCCAAGTTGTTGCAAGTGGCGACAAACTGTGGAATTGTGAACGCCTAATTTCTCGGCAAGATCCCTTATGGTTTAGCGGGGGTCAGACTCCACTAATGCACGCAGCTCGTCGTTATCGATCGATGGTCCTGGGTGTCCACGTGGCTCATTTCCAAAGTCCATATCTCCGGATCGAAATTTTTCGAACCACCGCCGAGTGGTTCTTTCTCTAACTGTATCAGGCCCAAATGCGCTGTTGATATTCCTCGTTGCTTCCGTTGCTTTGTGCTCTAATTTAAATTCGTATAGTAAAAGTAGCCGTTTTTGATTCACTTCCATGTTCACTTTCTCTTTTTGTTTTTACGATCACTATGAAGTGCAAAATAGAAATGACTCCATAAACCAAGGTAGCAGTATTTATACTTCAATGTGTCATATCATTTGCGCCGCCTTGTGCCAACATAATACACTAAAATTGCAGCCAACTTTATGTCATTGCTAAATCGGCCATTTCATCTGCAGCAACCTAATAAAACGTATAATCGGGTTGCCGAACATCTGCTCGGCTGCTTAAAAGTTCTGAGCTTTTTTCTTAATCAACGTAAGTTTTTTCTTTTATCGCTAAAACTCCTGTTTAAATTTAATTAACGGAAAATTTTGTTTCTTAATTTGCAATTGAAATATGGTATTATAATAAACAATAATTAAAAAAAAATAATTCTAAATAATTTTGTAAATAATGAAATGATCCTTTAAAAACTAAAAAATTTTAAAGAAAAAAAAATCCAATGAAATCGTAAAAAATACAATTTAAATTTATAAACTGAATAAATAAAAATTAAATTTAAATTTAAATAATGGATATAAAGAAAACTCTAACACAACAAAATATTCTTTAAAGAATAATATTAGTTATTTATGTACCATAGGCGAGCCTCGCGTCATTACAGCTTGAGGCAAAATATGTTATGGATGGATAGTAGGGCCGCAGTCACGAGCGCAGCGAGCGACTAAGGCGCCTCTATCCATCCACAAAATATGAGCCGAAAGCTTTAATGACGCGAGGTTCACTCATGGTGCTTAAAAAATTTTTCAGCCTTGTAACCCGTACGAAGACTCTTACTTAGTTAACAGAATAATTAATTTTATTTTGTTGCATATCAATAAAATGCAATTTCGAACCCATACTGACAGTTCGTAAACTACAGATATCGTCTGCTAACGCATGCGCATTTTGTACACACACACGTACATGTACATGTACATGTAGTGTCAAAAAGTGACAGACAACATAATGTAAATATAAATATAAATTATGAAATTAAAAAAAATAGTAAATGGATTCATATTTAAAAACAAAATTAATTCTTGAACAATTATTATTTATTAAAAAATATAAATTTCTTGAGTATATTTATTAAATATTTATGCAAAATAACATTTTTAACAAAAGTTTTTTTTATAAGATTTGAAGGCTTATTAATAATATTAATACTATTATAGTTAATATAAATACTTTCTTATGTTATTTTTATCATAACAATACTATATTTGTTTAACACATTTTTTGTATAATCAATGAATTTTAGTCTCTTATTTAACATGAAAAAACAGTAACTCTTTTAAATATTTTAAATTTAATTTCTTCACACAAAAAACTTTTAAATCATTTATCTAAATCACAAACAAAATTATAAACTAAAAAATTATCACTTTAAAATCACTTATTATTAAATTTTTTAATTTTGCGGGATTATATTAGACTTTGCTTTTTCTATTAGTTTATTTAATTCACGTTTGCATTCTTCATCACTGTCACTATCACTCGTCTTATTTTCATTATTTAATAAATTGTCCATTTTTATTCTTCTTCTCACATATTAAGAACGAATATTACCGACACAACGATACACTATACTGAAAGAAAACAAAAGAAAAGCAGAGCCCCGTGGTCGCTTGAATGTACATACTGAGCGAAGGAGAGAGCGAGACAGAGATAGGGTGGTCACGTGGGAGCAATGGTGCGCGCGCTCTTATCGCTATCTCGTTCTCTCTCCTTCGCTCAACATACATAAGTCTTATTACGCGTTTCGAAAATATAAGTTTCGATGAAGACTCACATGCCAGGCTATATGAAGCGACAAATACATAGCAGTGGCGCTGTTAACTTTTTTTTCTCCTGGGACGTATACAGCCTAGGAGGACGTACAGAATGACATACAGCCTAGGAGGACGTATAGAAAAATGTTAATACGATCGAGAAGGCGCTTGCGATAGAGAACGCAGTGGTACACCAAAAAAGTTTCAAGACAAAGAATGTCAGACGCAATCCAATGTTGCGAAATCATTAGGAGTTGATCAAACAACAGTTCCGAAACGTCTGACAGCATTAGGAATGATACAAAAGGAAGGATCTTCTGCTGTACGAACTGAAGCCGAGAGAAGTCGAACGGCGTCTTATCACGTGTGAACAGCTGCTTCAACGACAAAAAAGAAAAGGTTTCTTACATCGTATTGTGACTGGTGATGAGAAGTGAATATACTAAAGTAATCCCAAGCGTAAAAAATCGTGGGTTAAGCCCAGCGAAGCAGTAGCATCAACGCCAAAGCGGAATATCCATGGTTCCAAGCTCATGCTGTTCATTTGGTGGGATCAGCTGGGGTAACGTATTACGAGCTGCTCTAACCCAACCAAACCATCACAGGAGATCTCTATTGACGACAATTGATGTGTTTGAACCGAGCATTCAAATAAAAACGGCCACTATATGAGCAAAGGCACGATAAGGTGATTTTGCTGCATGATAACGCTCGGCCGCATGTCGCGTCACCGGTCGAAACATACCTGGAAACGCTGAAATGGAAAGTCCTACCCAACCCGCCGTACTCTCCAGAAATTTCGCCTTCTGATTACTATTTATTTCGATCGATGACTAACAGCCTGGCTGAGCAGCACTTTACTTCGTATGAAGAAACGAAAAAATGGATCGATACGTGGATACCCGTAAAAAAAGTGTCGTTTTTTTCGACGTGGAATTCAAATGCTGCCAGAAAGATGGGAAAAAGTAATCTCCAGCAATAGGCAATACTTTAATTGACTTGTTTTTTTATTATTTTTTTTAAATAAAGGATTTATTTTCACAAAAAACGTCGAGAACTTATTCACACTCTCAATATTTTAAATTAACGTGAAACAAAATAACCCAATGCAACAACAATTACGTATATTGTGTATAAATATGTGATAATTGGAAAAGAGAATAAAATTCCATTTTAATGAAATTTTTGGTTTAAAATGTCATTTAGTGGATTTCGTCTTGATTTTTTTCTATTCTGTTTTAAACTCAACTTCTAATTTTAACTGTTTAATTTGTTTATTTAGTGGTCCCCTAAAGTATTTACAGGTTAAATAATTATTTCGAAATGATAATAATTATTATTTACATGATATGATTATACGTCATATTATGTTTTGAGTATTATTTTTTATATAAATTTTAAATTTAAGTTTCGTTTATTCTATTAATTTTTATTTATTCAATTTAGAATTTGAAATTTTATTTTTTTACTAATATAAGTTTTGTTATAATATTTTTTGCAAATATAAATTTTATTTAAGTTACAAATGTAAGTTTTCATGTTATTAATTTCGATTTTGTAACAAAAAAATTCCATTTTCCCTGGCTCTTTAAAAGCGCTTTACGGAAATTGCGCAAATCATTGTACGTTTACAGGAAACGTACGATCAGAGATGAAAAGGGAGATCGCTTAAGACATTGTAAAAATGTGTGGCAAGTTTTTCACGCAAGAAAGTGCTGCCTCTTACGGACGAGCGGTCGAACTATACACAAGTAGAGTGCAAGTGTACTTACCGAATTTATATACACTAGTTCGGTGCAAACGTTTCTAATAAATGATTTAAGATTGATGGAACCGAGTGTTTAAATTTTACTGACTGAAATAATTTAATGTAAAAAATTAGAATGTATAGAATTATATATCTCTTAAAAAAAAAACCTTTTACAAAAGGTAGAATGTTGCCAAGTAGAAGTTATTTTGTATCTCATTTTAAAAAAATTATTTTTCAATTTGTCAAACATACAATTTATAGATAAAGAATTTGTATAATTTTAATATGACCATATTTTTAAAACTGCTTTTTATTTTTTACATATTTGTACTATTTCATCTTTCATTAATTAATTGTATATTTACAAACTTAATGTCGTAACATTTTTTGTAAAAGATTGATTTCATAAAAAATGTTTAAATAATGCAGTTGTTCTTTTAACGAATACAGTTTCACAGATCACTTGGATTTATAAAAACTTATATTTTACATTTTTCCTTAATTGATGATAAAATTATGGCTGCTTAGTGAATTTATTTTTAGAGCTTTATGTATAATTTTATAATTTCACCTACAGAAAGTTGTGAAATCAAAAAAATTGTCAAGTATTTGTTTTCTTTGTTTCACATTTTGCACATTGTACCGTGTATTACGTAACTTTATTTATATGATCTGGCTTCCGAATTTTAATGATAATTAATTAAATAATCTATTTACTATTTATTTGCAATAATTTCTAATGTAAGTGAAGCAAAGTAATGAAATTTTACCATTACCAAAATTCAAATTTCAGCTAAAGAAGGTTGTGAAATCTGTAAAAAAATTGTCAAGTATTTCGATTTGCTTTTTCTTTAGATCGAAAAATTGATGTATGTAATACATTTACTATAGATAAGCTATTTCATTTATTAAAAACATATTTAGACAAAAAGTCTATGCAACTTATCAATAATTATATCGATAGCTGATAAATAATTAATAGATACATGTAGGTGTTTAGTTTGCATTAAAAAAACATACAATAAAGAGTTTACATACATTACTATTTAAATACATACTTGGGACCCGTCGTTAGGTAGTCCAAGGTGAAAGCTTTTAACGCACATTTTGCTTCTCATACCATAATCGTAATAAAACAACTTGATGATTATATATTACTTAATAATTCACAAACAAAAACATCATAAAAATTTTCGTTTCTTATATTATAAATAATATTTAAATAAAATAATTAAAAATAATTCATTCTAAAAATTAGAAAAACATTTTACCATTCTGATAAATTTTAAGGAAGATGCGATAGTTAAGGAATCTTGATTATTTAGTATTTCAAACTTTATTAAATAATATTAAATGAGTCACAATGATTGAGAAAATAACGCGACAATATAAAGTACGTCTATATAAGTGCGTTATGCGTTTTGACAACGTGAGTGATAATAATTCGTGCGAAAAGTATCCATATCGCGAATTACTCGGCGCTTTAATGTATTTATCGGTTGCAACGCGACCGGATATTGCGAATACTGTGTCGCGATTAGCTCAGTTTTCGAATAAAGCGCGTAAATGTCATTGGATGGCAGCAAAAAGAGTCCTGCGATATTTAGCTGGTACTGCTAATATCGGTTTAATATATACAAAAACAGACTACTCGTTATTCGGCTACGCAGATACCGATTGGGCCGGAAATTCCGTAGATCGTCATTCATTTACGGGGTGTATATTTTTGCTTAGCGGTGCTGCAATCACATGGAAATCGCAAAAGCAACGAACTGTTGCCTTATCATCAACAGAAGCGGAATATGTCGGTTTGGCAGAAGCGGCAAAAGAAGCCATTTACCTGCGCAGTTTAATATGTGAGCTTGGTTTAGACGATTGGACAGACATTGTGTTATATGTGGATAATCGTGGAGCTCAGTGTTTGGCAAGTGATCATGTGTTTCATGCGCGTACAAAACACATTGATATTAAGCATCATTTTGTGCGCGAAACCATAAATACTGTTGTGCTAGCGCTAGAGCATGTGTCAACCGATCAGATGATCGCGGATATACTGACAAAACCGTTAAATAGTTTAAGTCACAAAAATTGCTTAGAGGGGATAGGTCTAAGTGTGTGTAAGTGACGTGCGCATTGAGAGGGCTTGTTGGAAATATTCACGTTTATTTCCGCGCAGCAATACGCACTTGTGTGTGTATACAGGGTGCGTACGGTATTTGAGGACATGCATAAATGTGACTATAACTTCGCGAATTTTTTTTATTTATTTTTTTTCCTTTTCAGATAAGAAATGGCGGACTACAACATCACTCAAGAAATGAAGAGACATGCTGTCATCGTCGCTATATGTGCGAACCATACAGATTTAGAGATCTCTAATTTTCTTAATTGCGCCCGTTCATTCGTGCATAAGGTTCGCCGTGAATTGGAAGCATCAGGAGGCGATACAGAATCGGTTGCAAAACGCAAAAAGCACGAACAACGTTCTGACACTGTCCGATCTGCAGAATTTTTAGAGCAAGTGCAAGCGATCATAGACGAGGACCCTTCAAAATCAATGAGGGTCCTTGCGAGTGAGCTTCATGTTTCTGAGCGCCTTATTCGTAGAGTTGTCCACGAAGACCTTCGGTATAAGTCTTACGTGATGCACAGAGGACAGTTCATGTCGGAACAAACACGGGAACAGAGAGTTCTCCGATCAAAACGTCTTTTAAACAAAATTAAACACCCTGAGGCGCCCAAAATGTTATGGTTTTTTTCCGACGAAAAAATTTTGACCAAGATCAAAAGACCAATCGCAGAAATGACAGATGGCTATGTTCAAATCCTACGGAGGTTCCTGTTGTTATGCACACAAAATTTCCAGCCACTGTTATGGTTTTAGGTGTTGTCAGCAACGAAGGACATGTTATGCCACCACACTTTTTTACTCAAGGACTTCGAGTGAACTCTGCTGCATACATCGAGGTTTTGGAGACGGTAGTGAAACCCTGGATAGACTGTAAGCGGAGGCAGACCATACATTTTTCAACAAGACTCTGCTCCTTCACATAAAGCGATGGCGACACAAGATTGGATGGCCGAAAATTTTCATGACCACATAACACCGAATCTATGACCACCTAGCTCCCCAGACATTAATCCTTTGGATTATTACGTATGGGGCGTAGTTGTGCGTGAGACCAATAAGCGTCCTCATAACACCACTTCTTCGCTGAAGACTGCTATTAATGCCGTTATGGTCAATATGCATTTGTTTCGGGCATGTAATCGTTTCCGGACCCGGATCGAAGAGGTTATTGCTGCTAATGGCGATTTTATTGAATAAGTTTATAGCCATATATTCATTTAACGTTGTATAAAAAATTCCTAAAATTTCATTAAATTTTATTAAAAATACAAGCTAATTAATTTTACTCTCAAGTTGTCCTCAAATACCGTACGCACCCTGTATATAATTTAGAAGCAATAATAAATATTGTCTTGATGTCCAAAACGAACTAATTCTATCGGTGCGGCAACCTCTGCTTTTGTTGACACGAGTCAGTCGAACTTTACATTCCAAATAATATACATCAGAAGTTAAACCGTCGTGTCTTATATAGACGTACTTTATATTGTCGCGTTATTTTCTCAATCATTGTGACTCATTTAATATTATTTGGAATGTAAAGTTCGACTGACTCGTATCAACAAAAGCAGAGGTTGCTGCACCGATAGAATCAGTTCATTTGGACATCAAGACAATATTTATTATTGCCTCTAAATTATATATACACACACAAGTGCGTATTGCTGCGCGGAAATAAACGTGAATATTTCCAACACATTCGTATATGAAAACATTAAAAAAAAATTCTTTGTTGCTGTATTAAAGAGTTTTGACAGTGACATATTCCGATTTTAAAATTTGTTTTTAATATTTTATCAAACTCAGAAACAAAATTAATTTAATTGACAAAAATTTTTATCATAAGTTTTATTTGAAATACCTAAGTTATATTATTTAAATACAGTTTTATAAAAAAAATAATTATAAATTATATACCAATGCGTGTAAATTATTTAAAACAATTGTAGTCAAAGACTTTCCATATTTTTATATTTATCATTATGCGTCTTAACCCTTTGACTACGGCACACTTTGTTACGCACCGATCGTACCATACAGCAGGGATTGTGTTACGATGTGCGCCGAGAACTGCGAGTTTTTGGGTAGGGATGCATTTTTGTGAAAACATATTTCAGTAATCAAAAAACTGAATTTTACTACATTAAAACAATATTATTTATTTCCTTGAACCTGACCTAGCCTAAATATCTAATAATTGATGTCTAAATAACAAACTGCGCCGGGCGCCTAAAGCCGCTCTCAGTATCACAAACGCAAAATTTCTAAGCGCCTATAGGCGCCCACAGTAGTCAAGGGGTTAATGATTAAGCTGTGATTAAATTCAAATACCAATGCAATTGCATATTTATTTACAAACATTGATTGTAGAAGATATTTATTCACCGATGTACTACCTAGCGACGGGTCCGCCAAGTATGTCTTTAAATAGTAATGTATGTAAACTCTTTATTGTATGTTTTTTTAATGCAAACTAAACACCTACATGTATCTATTAATTATTTATCAGCTATCGATATAATTATTGATAAGTTGCATAGACTTTTTGTCTAAATATGTTTTTAGTAAATGAAATAGCTTACCTATAGTAAATGTATTACATGCATCAATTTTTCGATCTAAAGAAAAAGCAAATCGAAATACTTGACAATTTTTTTACAGATTTCACAACCTTCTTTAGCTGAAATTTGAATTTTGGTGATGGTAAAATTTCATTACTTGCTTCACTTACATTAGAAATTATTGCAAATAAATAGTAAATAGATTATTTAATTAATTATAATTAAAATTCGGAAGCCAGATCATATAAATAAAGTTACGTAATACACGGTACAATGTGCAAAATATTAAACAAAGAAAACAAATACTTGACAATTTTTTTGATTTCACAACTTTCTGTAAGTGAAATTATAAAATTATACATAAGGCTTTAAGAATAAATTCACTAGGCAGCCATAATTATATCATCAATTAAGGAAAAATCTAAAATATAAGTTTTTATAAATCCAAGTGATCTGTGAAACTGTATTCGTCAAAAGAACAACTGTATTATTTAAACATTTTTTATAAAATCAATCTTTTACAAAAAATGTTACGACATTAAGTTTGTAAATATACAATTAAATAATGAAAGATGAAATAGTACAAATATGTAAAAAATAAAAAGCAGTTTTAAAAATATGGTCATATTAAAACTATACAAATTTTTTATCTATAAATTGTATGTTTGAAAAATTGAAAAATGATGTTTTTAAAATGAGATACAAAATAACTTCTACTTGCCAACATTGTACCTTTTGTAAAAGGTTTTTTTTTTAAGAGATTTCATTACTTTCGAAGAGCCTGCAAAACGTAACTAAAATATTATGTTGTTCCAAAAGTGAAAGAAGGTATTTCATTATATCTATATATTTTGAATAATATATATTTTGATAAATTGAATAATCTTTTATTTTTAAACAAATAAAATTTTTGATAAAACATAAAAATATTCATTTGCAAATTTTCTTATTGTAATATATTTTTTCTTTCATGTATTGCTTCTTTTTTTAATAATTATAATAAAATTTTCAAATTAAAACTTAAATTAATGTGTTAGAGATATTTATAATACCCTTTCATAAAATTTTTATTTTGCTTTATTTTTAAAATGAACGGATTAAAAATTTGAAATTAAATTTAGTTTTTAAATAAAAAAATTTTAAATCAAATGTAGAATAAAAACATCTTTAAATTTTTTATCAGTGACATTTAAACTTAACTTATAATGAAAGTACAAAATTTCTATGAATAGGGGAATCCCTTGTTTATCTATCTATTATGTACTTTAATATGTTGAGAAAATTATGTATGTACTTTACTAAGTTGAGATTATGGAAAGTTTTTTTATTCAAAGACTTCATCATGGCTACAGATCTACAAAGATGTATGAAGTTAATCCGTCAATTTAAATGTATTTCACAAATTCACATCCATGATAATGCAATTAAAAAGTTAAAAGTAGAATACAAAGATTAAATATTTTTTAAAAGTTCATTAGACACCATAAATAATATTAATAATTTATTAAAAGTATTAGAAAAACGTAGTGTTTTACAAGATGATAATATAAGAATTTTAAAATGTATATATCACAGAAGTTTGTAAAAGATAAATCTTGAAGAATAAGAAAAAATTGAAGAAATAGAAATTAAATATTTAGATAAACCCAAATATTTTGAGGTAATGTTCAATTAGATAAACTGATATTTAAAAAATATGTAAAATGTGACAGGTGGCTTATCGAGGTTAGGCCACCTGCCATACAGTGCGAGATAGAGTTCGCGGCGCGACTATACGCGGCGCCATCGATCAAGCGATCGATGGCTTGACGCGGGAAAAGGCGCGAAAAGCCGCGGCGTACCGAAACGCGGCGCTATCGATCAAGAATCGATAGCGCTACGCGGGAAAACTGATAGGCGAGAGGGGAAAGAGGAGCCCTCCCCTCGAGCCTTCTTCTCGTTTCGCCTTTCCCACGCGCCGCACGTGTTTGGAGATACTGCGAGTAATACGTTATTTTCCTAACATTTTCCGCCGAGTCTCCGCCGCAGATATCGAGAGGACGATTCCTGCGAGTAGTTAGTAGTAAAAGTAAGTGGCCACTCGTTAGTATAATTAGATCGCGAGTAATTATATTTAGTTTTCCTGGCGCGTGTGCGATCGCGTCAGGCATATATAGATACAGCAGAGTTACGCGCGAGACCGCGTAACTCAAACTCGATTAGGCCGTGCGAGTGCGAGTGAGAGGATCGATCTCTCTCTCTCTCTCTCGCACTATCATAGAATAGGCGTACGAGTAAGAGAAAGCCACTCTTACTCGTACAACCTGCGAGCACGCAGTTAAGCGAGAGGAACGAGCTCTCTCGCTCAACCATAGACTGCAGCGTTGAGTGAGAGGCAGAGACGCTCTCACTCGGACAGTCACGGACTACGGCAGTATAGAGAGGGAACTGCTCTCTCTATATCTGCCGTCCATAGACTACACGTGTGTGTAGCCGCGTGAAGCGAAGAGGGTGCGCACCTCGAGAATTAGTATTGCGCGTCAGGCAACACTAATTGCTCTTCGCATTAAAGGACCTCTCCACTATAATTTATCCATTTCGTATTAATTTTGTTATTTTTACTCATTAAATAAGCAGTTAGCACTGAGTCGGTGCGTTCTTATTTTTTCATTCCCTACAGCGTCCCTATCCCGAATACCGCCGCCTCCGCGGGTGTGCCAACCGGTTGTTGGCATACATCCTGAGCAGCCGAGCCCGGTGGGAGCAACACCGGTAGCGAGGTCTTAGGCAAGGCCGCTCACACAAAGTAGAAGATAAAGCAGGACCAGAGGAAGGTCCTGCGTTGTTAGCGGGTGTACACAAATTACCCCGTTACAAAAAATATATATCTTAACTAAAATGTCACATGTTAAAAATATTTGATTCGAAGGTCTTAGAAATATATTTTTCGAAACCTTACCCAAACTGGAAAATTGAATAAATTCAGGCCTTAGACTCAACTAGACGAAGAAATTTAAAAGAAATGGTCGAAGAAATAATTTAAGAGCAAAAGTATAAATTAATACTTGAAAGTAAATTTAAGAAATTTTTGTAAGATTGAAATTTGTAGTTTTATTCTAATTTTTTACATAATAAAGTTATGCGTCCATTTATGTTATTATATATTCAAGCTAAATATAAATTTATATAAAACTATTTTAGTAATAAAATAAAATTATATTTTATTATACTAAATGAATTTATTCGCAGTACTTTTAAATATACACCTTACATATAATAGCATACCTTACATAGAAAACTGAATTACATAAGTCTTATGATACATATATATTAATATTTTTAATATTTTTAAAAATTCAGCAATAATGTGATAAATATAATTATTAAAACTGTAATTTCAAGCTCAATTGTTTATATGGAAATGAATCATTATATTGATTGTATAATACAAAAATATAATTTACTATAGGGTGTAGGGAAAAATTTATTTTGTTAGTCGTTAAATTAACCATGTAATTATAATTCAACAACTAAACAATTACACATGAGAATAATATTTAAATCAAGACAAAAAAGCACTTTATTGTTAAATTATTTTTATCCAACACAGCAAAATAATCTATTTACCTTGATTCTTTTGAACCGTCAAAAATGTTCAGATTCTAAAGCATCGAGTTCTTTCAATGAATACTGATACACTTGATAAGGAAGCAGTTTGTGGTTCAAGTTTATTTTGATGACTGCAATTGGAGATTACATTTACACAGTTTTAAAAACTAAAATGATTTTTTTGCAGATATGATTCAGATTTCACATCTAAACTTTTAATTGTATGTGTCTTCATCTGAGTTAAATTCTGATATTTTGTCTAATACTGTTTTTGAATCATCTAAATCATTAAAATCAGTTTCTAAAGTTTAAGGTGCTCTTATTTTCACTTTTTTATTTTTAAAGCTTTTCTCAAAATTACAAATATAAAATATTTATGTTATTTGTAACTGTAAAAGATTAATAACATTTTTTGAAATTTATACATACATATATTTTTATTAAATTTTACTTAACACTTTTTAAATAGTTTAATCGACAACCACTGAAAAAATTCTACTTAGTTTCTAAATGTCACATGATTAAAAAAATTATAATAAAAGTTTCGATAATATAAATTGATAATAAAGACAATATGATAATATAAGTTTTAATGTATATATCACAGAAGTTTATAAAAGATAAATCCTTAGAAACATTTATCTCAAATTATGACCAATGGTTAAAAGAAAATAATACTACTTAAATAACTTACTTATATTGTTAAGATAATTCACAAAATTTATTAGATAACAAAAAAATTATGTTAAATAAGCTGAAAACGATAACATTCATGATATCCATTCTAAATTTTTATCAAATTATGGAATAGAGGAAAACATCCCAGAAAACTTATTACCAGAAATATCTTGTATACTAATTAAAACGTTGCATTGTGTGAATAAAATAAAATAGAAATGCATTTTCAATTATTGATGAATTTTATTCGTAGCTTTTTCAAATATAGAAAACTGAATTACATAAATTTTATAAGAATAGATGTATAGTCCATCTAATTGGTAATGCAGCATGCAAATAACAATAAATGGGACAGATTGCCGTATTTTATTATTTAATGTAAAGAAACAGAAAGAAACGTTAAATCAAACTAAAACTGCTTCTATTATTCTTATCTGATAGGGTTATTAATACAGCAATCTGCACTCATCTTACCAAACATACTCAAATATATTGTACAAGTTACATTACATATATATACATTTTATATTAATCCATCATTCAGCATTTATTGTTAATCACTTTACTTTTTCTTACTAAACTACGCTCGACACTTTTTAAATAAGTTCAATTGGTAACAACAACAAAATTCCTTTTAATTTTTGTAATACACATTTGTCTTCAATATCTAATTCCAGCCAATAATTGTTTTCACTTGTTGTTACCTTATATCATTGATTTTAATTATACTTCGTACCTTCACCATAGTATGAACTTAATAACCATTTTTGCTGCAATCCTCAAATGTTTTTTTAATTTGCAAAAAATATAATTTACTATAGGGTGCATGAAAAAATTAATTTTGTTAGTCGTTAAATTAACCATGTGATTATAATTCAATAACTAAACAATTACACATGAGAATAATCTTAAAAACAAGACAAAATGCACTTTATTGTTAAATTATTTTTATCCAACACAGCAAAATAATCCATTTACCTTGATTCTTTTGAACCGTAAAAAATGTTGAGATTCTAAAGCATCGAGTTCTTCCAATGAATACTGATACACTTGATAAAGAAGCAGTTTGTGGTTCAAGTTTATTTTGATGACTGCAACTGGAGATTACATTTACACAGTTTTAAAAACTAAAATGATTTTTTTGCACATATGATTCAGATTTCACATCTAAACTTTTAATTGTATGTGTCTTCATCTGAGTTAAATTCTGATGTTTTGTCTAATACTGTTTTTGGATCATCTAAATCACTAAAATCAGTTTCTAAAGTTTGAGGTGCTCTTATTTTCACTTTTTTATTTTTAAAGCTTTTCTCAAAATTACAAATATAAAATATTTATGTTATTTGTAACTGTAAAAGATTAATAACATTTTTTGAAATTTATACATACATATATTTTTATTAAATTTTACTTAACACTTTTTACATAGTTTAATCGATAACCACTGAAAAAATTGTACTTAGTTTCTAAATTTCACATAATTAAAATATAAATATAATCCTACTATGTATGTATATAATTTTAAATCAAATGTACAATACACAAATGCATATAGCAAAAAATTTTTAAGTTGTTTATAAAAATTATTCAATTAATTTATATTCAATTTCCATAAAATTTATAGTATTGGCATCCTTTAATTGCAATCTTATCTGTCCTTGGCCAACGATTATTTATTGCTCCACAGACCTCATCTGATTCATTGAATCCTCAAACGTTTTCTTAATTTGCACAAATTATCTAAACTGGTTGCTCGTTTCATATTTCAGTTAATGAGCCATCTGTCACAATTTTCATTAGCATCATCTTTTTACATTGGTCGAATATCTAACTTAAAAATGTTGTAATCACAGCCTTGCCTAATGAATTTTGATATACTTACTTAATGTAAATTAAATAACTCTTTTGTCACATTTTGGTACTGTTCCGTATCCTCTAATAAATTAATAAATTGATTAAAAAAAATTTGCTCGACACTTTTTAAAAAAGTTCAATTGGTAACAACAAAATTCCTTTTAATTTGTTTAGTACACATTTGTCTTCGGTATCTGATCCCAGATTTCCATAACTAATAATTGCTGCATACATAAAAATTTAGATCCTAGTACATATCAGCAGCTTAAATAAATTGATTTAATTTATTATATAAATCTTCAGAAGTAACATTTTATACAGAAATAACATTTTATACATATGCAACAGAATTCCAGTTGCAGACATTTATTCTTTAGTAGACTCCGTGGCATCATGAATCCAACAAAGATTTTATTTTAACAATTACTAAATTAATGCTTTCTTTATAATAAAAGATTTAACAATTTTGTATATGATTAGAATGATATTTAACATCGTACCCTTTCAAATCTATATCTATATATATTAAATTTTTATTAAAAAACAAGAAACGACGAGGCTATAAAAAGGTAAACTAGCAGTATGCTAATAGAATACAAGGCGCGCACGTTACGCGCAGGCACGCTCGCCTTAACGCACTTATTTATACACATTATATATATATATATATATATATATATATATAAAAAAAGTGACGTCAGGAAAGAAGAAATAGGAAGGAGACGAAGAAAAATTATAAAGTCAAAATTAGAAAACCATATATATAGATATACATAGTAAGAAAAAAGTAATGATTTATCGTAAGAAGACACGTTTTTCATAAAACTTTTTGTAGTCATTAAATATAAAGATATATAAAGCTTCTAATATGAATGCTATTCAAATATTTTGGCTTCAATATTGAAAAAAAAATAAAAAAGCGAGGTTATAAAAAAAGTAAACGAGCTGTATATAAGGCTACTTGCCAGCGGGGCGCTACCGCGCCCCTTGATCTTATTACTTTTTATATTACATTTAAAATTTATTAACTGATAAATGTTTATAACAATATATTTGGTGTTTTTAAATTCAAACATTTATTCATATTGATTCCATATATTTTTCCTTACTCAATTTCTATACAGATCTTCCTAAAAAATATACAGCTCTTATTTTATTTAAATATTGTATAATAAGAAAGAATATATAAATAAAATTAAAAATTTTAATATATATATATATATATATATATATATATATATATATATATATATATATATGTGTATTGGGTGTACAACTTTGCTTCCGCCGTTTTTTTCCGAAATTCGAGGCTTTATTGTAAAAAACTGGTTATGCATTTATGATTCAAAGTATTGTCCATCGCTGGCCACTACTTTCTCCCATCTTTCGGGTAGCATACGAATCCCGCGTTGAAAAAACTGGTCATCTTTTGAATCGATCCAATTTTTTACTTCTTCATAAGACCGGAAGTGCTGGTCAGCATGGCCGTGCGCCATTGATCGAAACAAGTTATAGTCCGAGGGAGCAACGTCTGGAGAATACAGCGGGTGGGGTAGGACTTTCCATTTCAAAGTTTCCAAGTATGTCTTGACCACTTTCGCAACATGGGGTCGAGCATTGTCATGCTGTAAAATCACTTTATCATGTCTCTCGTTGCATTGCGGCCGTTTGTCTTTCAATGCTCGGCTCAAACGCATTAATTGCGTTCGATAACGATCGCTTGTGATTATTTCAGTCGGTTTTAACAACTCATAATACACTACGCCGAGCTGGTCCCACCAAATACTGAGCATGAACTTGGAATCGTGAATATTCGGTTTGGTCGTCGACGTGGAAGCATGGCCGGGATATCCCCATGATTTTCTGCGCTTGGGATTATCGTAGTGAACCCATTTTTCGTCCCCAGTCACAATGCGATGCAAAAATCCCTTCCGTCTTTGCCTTGCAAGCAGCTGTTCACAAACACACAAACGCCGTTCAACATCTCTCGGCTTCGACTCGTACGGCACCCAATTTCCTTGTTTCTGAATCATTCCCATGACTCTCAGGCGTTTTGAAATGGCTTGTTGCGACACTCCCAATGATCCTGCCAATTATTGTTGCCTTTGACACGAGTCTTGATCAAGTAATGCCTCCAATTCTGCATCTTCGAAAACCTTCTCTCTTCCACCGCCATGCTGGTCTTCGACGGTAAAATCGCCGTTCTTGAAGCGTTGAAACCACTCTCGGCACATTTTTTCACTAATAGCGGCCTTACCATAGGTATTTGAGAGCATTCGATAAGCCTCAGTCGCAGATTTCTTCATATTAAAGCAGAAAATTAAAACCTCCTCGTAAGTTAACATGTTTAATCGAGAATGACTTTATGATGCAGACACAAATCGACTAATATTTCGATGGTGTTGTAATGTCCGTATACAGTTTCGACATTTAAATGCACACAATTTTTTTTAATTTTTTTTCTTTCGCCACCTACACGCATACGTCCGCAAACACTTTAAACTCACAAGCCACGAAACCGTTCGGTAACGACACTATACCGATCTTCGTTTTCTATTACCTGCACTTATCCTAAAAGTACGGGTAAAGAAGATCAGTGTGCTCCTAAACTTCCTTGCCTACAAAACCCTAGGACTCTAATTTTGAGCCCTAGGTTCAACTAACAATTTTACAAATAAATATACACAAAATAAATTTAAAATAATAGCTTATCCTTCTTAGAAAAGGAAAGTTTTGATGCAACGCAAACTGATCTTGACGAACACGTGCGCGACACTCAGGCACCGGAAAAGTAATAAATTTCCCGGAGACCCTTTTTTTTATGCTGCTCTAGTCCTCTTTCACTTAAGTCGCAAAATCTCTATATAAAAAAAACGCTATGTACCCGAAATACGAATAACCGCCTTACCGCTTTCTTCTAACAGTCAGCTGCATTCTCAGATGTGCATTATATATTTTCTTCCTTTCTCTTAAAATTATTTTAAAATCTACAGCGTTTATATTTTTTTTTACTATTAATAATTTAATTTATACAATTATAATAAAATATTCACAATTAAAAATAGCAATCAAAAATATGCGACACATTATTTACAAAAAAAGAATTTATAACGATTTACTTTCCTTTTTGCGATAGTTTTAAGTTATTAATTACACCAGAAGAATAAATAAAATTAAATTAAAAACAATTAACAACTAGATTAAAAACTACAAACTAACAGAAAATGAATAAAATAAAATAGATAAAATTTAGGCGATTATACTTTCCTAATTTTTAATAAATATATGTTTGAGTTATTTATTGCGAACAAATAACTAAATACATAATTATATAATTCGCCACCTTATATTTTTAAAATACGAATTTCTATTGTAGAAAATAAAATGAGTATTTTAAAAAATTTAGAAAAGAAATGTAATAAATGCAATAGAACTTAAATTATTATAAAAATACACGATTATGATTTAAATCTGGTAGCACCTCGCTATTTTAAAGATTACTAAATTAAATGTTACTGATTTAAAATAAAATAAAAACACTCGCATACTCGAAACTTGTTAATATTATTTTATTTTGAAATTGCAAATTCGTATTGTTAATTTATAGAAACAAAATTCAACTTATTATTGTAAAATGCACAGCCGAATTTTAACTACAAATTTTATAGTTTTATAACTTTTTATAAACAACAATGCGTATAAAAATCTTGCGCCACGTTTGTTTGCTTAAAACCTTCTTATTCTATAGACCACTACCTCAGACTTACATTTTAACCAAATAAATTTTATAATCGTTAAATAAATAAATAATCACTGTATTATTGATAATTATTTTTGACATCCAAAAATAAAAAAATATATTTAATTGTGTAGGATAACTATAAATCAAGTATTTTAGCAATAAAAAAAAGGGATTATGTATTTCGAAAATTTATAATTCAACTTAATTGATAAAAGTATAAACGTTATACATAATAAGATCGAAATATGGATTTACCACAATGATATGCAATATTTAAGTTCTAGGTTTATATTATAATTTTTTGTTCTAGATGATAAGAAAACAATAATAGATGCTGTTTAACTTAAAATATGACGTGTAAAATTTAAAATATTTAAAATATTATACCTTTTAAAATATTATTATTATATTATTATACACAATAATTCATAAGTTGTGTTAGTATTACAAATAATTTTAAATTAATAGCTAATAGTTTTAATATTGTAGTAAAAATTTCGTTTTTTTTTTGTATTATATCCAAATTTTGCGCTAAATAATATTAAATTATGTAAAATAGAGTCAAAAAATTGTTTAAACTAGTTATAAGTAAATTGTAAGTATTTGAAAGAAAACAAGCTTCCTCTCTCTCTCGCACTCTCGCGACCACCACGAAGGAGGATCTCCGAAAAAGGCCCACGCCCCCGGGCCGGGCCCGAATTTTCCGGAAAATCTATTGGTGCGGACAACTCTCCCCCAATGTGCATAAATACCGCCGACGCGCAAAGTTAGTCGGAGTCAACCACCATCAGCCAAAGAGCATCGACACCGCCATTCAACAAGAAATAAGTTGCTGGATCAAAACGAGCCGACTGCGCCCCGGAACGAAGGACATCGTAAGACCCCAGCAGGCAGAGTCCGATCCGGATTACCACGAGCCGACCGCGCCCCAGCACAGCATCAAGTCAACTCGTCAGAGAGAGAGTGGGAGAGAGAGAGAGAGTAAGTGGTCTTTTTCCTCCAAATAAAAAGTAAGATCAGCATTAAATATTTTAATTTCAATAATAAATTCATCTTTTTACTCTCTATCTATTTTCCTCCAAAAAGTCGCTGGACTAAATATAAAGTGTCCTTCGACTTTTACCCTTTTTGCATATTGTTAGGTCCTATACCGAGAGTAGACAAGCCTGTAGTGGCTTGTCGCATTCTCAATCCTGAACTTCACACCTGTCATTATATAAAAATAATTCATTCCGCTCGGTGATTCCTTCGGCCGCCCCAAGCCTATGAGCTTCAGTGCTCAGGCTTAAAATAGGCCAAAAGCTGCAGAAAAAACCAATACTTCCGACGTTACATAACATACTATTGTATGTATGTAACTAACAAAACGTATAAAAAAATATTTCAAACGAAAAAGAAAATTACTATTGGGATTTGAACCTAACTACTTATTTAGGATATTTTAACCCCATGCCTCTACCGGTTGAGCTATTGTAAAAAGTCTAAATATAAATACAAATTGTAATATATAAGTTGTACCCCTCGGAAGTTTATTGTTTTAATTTCCCTCTCTATGCTTTGTCATTGCTCCGCCCATAATTGTAGCACCAATTAGGAATGAGTAGACACAGAAAGAAATAGGGGTCTCCGATCTTCTTTCTCTTTCTTAGGCTAATACAGGATTGAAGCAGAGATGAATAGGGAGATTGCCAGAGACATAGTAAAAATGCGAGGAAACTTTTGCGCGCAAGAAGCTGCTGCCGCCTTACGGTCTAGCAGCGAACTAAGTTGCACATTAGAAAAAGAGGGAACATTAACTTGCATGATAGAAAGATAGAGAACGTTTACGCGCATAATAGAAAGAGAAGAAACGTTTACACTGCTTATGATAGAGAGAGAGGAAGCGTTAACGCGTATAATAGAAAGAGAGGGAACGTTTGCGCGCATGATAATAAGAGAAGGAAAGTTTACACGCACATTTCGTGTAAACGCAGCAAATGTGCGCAGACTGAGAAGAGCGTTTTAATAGACAACGAAAATTGGGATTTTTTTTTACGAAATCAAAACCAATGTCATAAAAACTTTTATTCGATATGAAAAGAAACTCCCGACAACAAAATTATAATAAAACAAAACTTCTATTTGACATGAAAATAAAAAAAAAACGAAACGTTAATAAAAAATTTTAATAATAGAATTCTCTAAAAAGTGAAAAATAAAATATTAATTTTTTAATTGAATACTTAAAAAATAAACTTAAATTTGAAATTTATGTAAAAAATACACTGACATATAATATAAGCGTATCACATAAATAATATTTTATTGCTATTTTTAAATAATTATTGATTAAATTATTTTTTCGGCTGCAATGTGTAATGTACTTGCGTATGAAAGTCCATTTTATTAATTAAAATATTCAATAAAAAGTAATTACAATTAATTTCGAAGTACCTAAAGTGAATAGAATTTTCATGTTAATATTTTATTAGTTGATTATTATAATTGAATTACAAATAATTAACAATTAACTCAATAATTATTCACTAAGTTACGTTACGGAAAATCAGATAAGGCAATGTCAATTCTTGAAATGAGATGGTAACTATTTCCGCTAGCTATGCGGATTCAGTTATTTCCTTCTACCCCTAAGATTTGAGATCGAATCCTTGAGGTAAATTTTTTTTTTTTTTTTTTTTTTTAATATTTAGTTCAATATTCAATATTTAGTTATTCAAACTAATGAAATTCTAATGTCGAGAAGTAAAAAATTTTAATCAAATAATACTTTGATTAATAAATTTATTATTCTGTTTTTTCTTTCAGGTTTGCTAATTTAAACTATAAATTTACATAGCTGAGCAATCTCCCGACATGTTTAATGGTCAAAAATAATTTTCAATAACTATTTTACTGTTAAAAGAATCGTTTTATGTAACAGAGTAATTACCAAAAATCTAAAAAATATAGAACATTTAATATTCATGTATCAAAGCGTTCCTGCAGACACAAACAAATTATTTATACAATTAAATATTGTAATACTGTTTTTTTTTTAATATTCCGATTGTTGTAGTTATGTTAATTAACAAGGACGCACAGTAAATGGGTCTGGTGAATTTTTTTTTAACAAAGCTTGAGCTTGAGGTTTATCACAAGGTGAACCGGGCAATTTCTGGTAATCAATACAATTATTTAAAATTAAAATTTTTATATAAAACAATATTTCTAAATGATTTAGAAATAATTCAAAATATTTTACAAAAAAGCTTTATTTTATTGTTTATTAGCAATATTGAGAAGTAATATCATGGCAAAAATTAATAATTGAACAATTAATGAATTAAAAATTATAATTAAGCATATTCTGTGGTTGAATTAAAAGATATAGCCTATCCGATGGTAACGTTTTACGGTGTTCTGGTACTAAGCTGCACAATGCCAATTGACGGGCATCTTTATAGATATTGGCCACTTCGTCAGCAGCTTTGTCTTGAACAAGACCCTCTTGAACCCGAAAGTATTTTCAGAATCTCGAATCTAAAAATATTAAATTAAAATATTAGTATTAAGAATGTTCTAATGACTGCTGCAGTACATATCATTGGTTGTTTAGCTAAATGCACTTATTGTTAATCATTTACGATAATTAAGCATTATGATAACGATAAGTGCATTTGTTTTCACGGAGCACCAGCGGGAAGGCAACCAATACCACCCCCCATCTAAAAGTAGAAGAATCTGAAAACAATGACAGTAAATTTAGTAAATTTGTTCAAAATTAATTTTCTTTAATCTAATATATTGGCTTACCTATATTGTTTTAACTTTCATTTAAGTCCTTGAATTGCACTAAAAAATGTTCTTACGGAAGATAAATTACAAAAACGCGAATGATATAACCACGATACATTCTTTAAGCATATATATATACTTCTACATATTTAAAAAAAAATACTATAAACAGAGACATAATAATTTATAATAATATATAATAAATACACACGAACATAATGAACAAGAATATTAAATAAACATAGACATAAATTAAAAATTTTAAATATTATTTAAATTTTTTAATTTACGGCTTTTCGTCTCAACAGATTGCTTCGCTGCTTCTTTTCTTCTATTATTATTTTCGCGGGTTTTAGCAAAAATCTTAACTAATAAGAGAAACTACAGCGCATTTAATCTATGTTCATAGCAGTTATTCAGTTGATCAAACCAATTAGGGAATTTTAAGCGAGTATAGGCTTCTACATTTTCAATCAAACTAAGAAACAGATTTTCTTTATGCCAAAATTTTAAATAAACTTGGTCAAATGCTTCTAACTGACTGTTAACAATATCCGCGAATTCTTCCGTTGGTCTGATCAAATATGTTACTGCTGGAGCATTTATATCAGAATGAGGGTACTCTCTAAATCTAATATACCTTTCATTCTGATTTTCTGCTTCTTTTGCATTTTTCATGAAATCTAATTCGCATGCCTCACAATGACTTTTTCTTAAAGATTTACGCGCTACATAACCCGCAAAATATATTATAGCATTCGTTTCATACGTTAATTTAATACTTAAATCGGGCATGCTATTAGATTGTAATTCCAAATGCAAGTCAATAAATTCAACAGCATCTGTAATTTCAATAAGTTCATAAATTTCCGCTAAATTGTATTCAGGTAATTGAGCATCAGGAAAGCTTGCAAGTTCTGTGTCCTCCATTGAAACAATACGATTTAGAGTCAGTAATGATTGATTTTCTTCGCAATTTTCATTACCTTTTCTACTAGTGTTAATAAAATCGGTTGACAAAACGTGTCTGAAAGTCAATCGGTACATTCTACAGGTAAAATTCGGATTGAACCCACCTCTTACGCGTAACTTTGAGTGCGCATGTTCCACAGAATCTTGATTAAATAAACCTGTTGCTAATCCAAAATCAGATATTGATGTTTTAATTTCTAAATACAGACTAATCAAAGCTCGAACAGTCAGAGGCAACCCCAAGAAACAAGGCGGCCTATTATCTATGCCGTTTTTTTAAATTACCCATTTCTCTGACCACTCGATAAAACTTTCCAGTCGCTGTTGGATTTCAGGATTCTTATCAGATAAGAGTCGCTTTAAACGATGGACATTTTTCAAAGAATACGAATTACAAGCATCAATAACCGAATCCATCGTTTCAACAAAATAAGCAGAAGCTTCCCACGTATCGGATAACAAACCTGTATTATTACCTAAACCTGCTAATTTAATTGCACTGGCCATACGACGACTCAACAGCTGAAAAGCAAGCTTTACATTCATGGCTTCAAAACTATTAGGGTTAAAGTGAGATTCTGATAAAAATCCTAATAAATTTGAAGTACCATACGATTTGTCAAGTTCCCATGTTTGTTTGAGATCGCTTAATGAAACTAGTTTTGCATTATTAACATAAATATTATTATGCGATCTCAACTGCGCTACTAATCGTTTTACAAGGTGCGGCCAATCGAAGATAGCCAAAATCTTATCAGAATCAACGAAAAAATAAGGTTTATCAATAGTTATATTTAACAATTTAAACAACTTTTGATTGTTGCTACCTTGATCGCAGACAATTAAGCGAATGTCTGCTCCTACTTTTCGAAGATCTGTTATGATTTGTGGAACCATTTCAGCAAGCTCTTCCTCACTTACGCCGTTTTTACTAAACCCGAAAGCTATTAATTGCCGCCATGGCTTATTGGCATCAATCCCATCTAAGCAAAATAACAACGCGTGTTTCGCGATTTCAGAGCTTCTGTGACCTTTTCCCATATCAACCAGACCTTCGATTACATCATATTTTCTTGAATACTCTTCAGCCGGTTTAATCGACATTTCATTCGAATTTTAAAGCGCACATTCGCTGTTGAGGTGGAAGATATTTTAAATACTCTTCGATTTTTTAAAAAATAATTTCATTTATTCCTGGTATGAGATCATATTCTGATATCCAGGATCTAACTGTGGATTCAGCTGGCAAAACTAATCCAGCTCTACGTAAATGCGAATAACAAGACGCGGAATGAAAATACATGTGCTTGGCTTAATCTTTTTCATCGCTTCCATACGTCGTATTCGTTCGGTGCAATTGTAGCTTAATCATTGTTCTAGCTACAGCAGGTATATCTTTTGCCTCTAAAAAATCGTCAATATTTCGAAATGTATTACTCGATTTTTTTTGCAAACGCTTCTTTAGGCGACATATTTTGTTCTGTTCCAACTTTACGACTTTCAGCAAGTTTTTAATTTTGGCTTCGGCTGCTGCTAATTTTTTTTTTAAATTTTTTATATAAAACTTACTACGTAATAAAGTATTATGAACGCGGTTTTTTAAAGACGCATCAGTCGCAGAACAATCCGTAGTCGCTGAAGGAACGTTCGCTTCACAGTTTAAAGCAGGAGGCTCGCAATGAAGAAAAGAAAAATCAAAATCTTCTCCAGAAAAAATTAAGAATTTCCCTACCAGACGTATAGGTACGAAAATGCCTTAATCTTTCCGGTATACTTATATCTTCATGCTCTCTAAACATATTAGAAATTTCCTCTTCTGGAGCCTCAGTATCCATGTTTTCTTGCAATTGAATATTTGCTTCCGCTTCTTCTGGTTGATTCATTGGAGCCAGGGACTGCACTTCCGCTTCTTCAGCTGGAATTATTTTATCAACAGGTAGGGCTTCTTCTTCAACCATGAGCCAATGAATTGGAATCCGGTTCCTATGCAAGCGCGTCTTTTCCATGTTCATAAAATCTTCATCTTTAAAATGAACACAACAGAGTCCTGCAGTCCGCACAGAAGAAGCACTACAGGTTCGTAGTTTGACATTTCCTGTTACAATAATTCTACTGTTAGATATATTATTCAGGTATAATTTTTTATAACTTAAAAATATGTAAGAATGTAGGTACTTTAGGATAAGAATGTGTTGATTTCACCCATTAATGTCAAATGGACCATTTTCCAATTACCATTAACCCTGGGGACTAAAGTTTCAAATCGAAAGACACTTTGTTACAAATAAAAGAAAACAAACCATAAGTTCTAAACCTAATAACCCTGAAGACGACAATTATAAATTGTAGAAGCTTCATTGTAAACAAATTAATCAAATCAAAAACTCTACACCTCATAACCCTGAAGACGAAAGCTATAAATTGTAAAAGCTTTGTTATACATAAATTAATCACCCATAAGCTCCAAACCTTATATATATAATATTAAATTGCAAATTACAAAATTCAAATATAATTAAAATTAATAAAATAGCTTATATTTATAAAGTTTATAATTTCGACTTATAAGAAATAAAAATTATTTGTATTAATTGGTAATTTTTTTACTTTTAAATTATTAAGAGTAATTTACCTCATTATTGGTTTCAATTAATGGAATATAAATATTGAATTTCTAATCCATAAATTAATAATAATTTATTAATATTTCTAACAGTAATATGTCTGATAAAAAGTTGTAAATTGTAAATTTATATATAAAAGTTTATTCTTATTACTATAAAATTTATATTATATAATGTATAGTAAACTTTGAAAGTTTATAGTTTTATTAACTTAAAATTTTAATTAAATAATTTCATAAATAAATAATATGAATATTATTCATAATCTAAATCAAAAAATTTGATTTTTATTTAAATTAAAATTAAAAAATTTTAATTTAAATTTATTTGATAAATTAAAGTATATAAATCTAATAAATCTAATTTTTAAATCAAAATAAATTCTAAATAAAGTTCTAATAATTAATATTAAAATTAATATAAATGGTAATTTTAATAAAATTAATTGTATAAATATTAATTTATTAATAAATCTAAAAAATGGTGGTAATCTAGCTAAAGAAAATTGACCAATATAAAAAATATGATAAAAAATTTTGTATTTAAATTTTATTCTTATTAATTCATTTAAGTAATTAAAATTATAATTATTTATTATTATATAAATTAATAAAATAATTATAGAATAATATATAAAATAATTAATTATTAAATATTCAAATATTAATAAAAAAAAAATTATTCAAGTAATTTGAATAATAGAAGAATATGAAAAAATAATTTTTAAATTATTTAAATTAATATTTATTAATGATAAAATTAATAAATAAAATAATATTATAATCAATAAATTTAAAATTCAAAAATTATTAATATTATTAAATTTTAATGATAATGTATATAAAAGAATAAATTTTTGAATTGAACATAATAAAAAAAAATTTATTCAATTTAAATTTTTAGCTAATCTAATAAATCAAAAATGAAAAAGTGGTATTCCTATTTTAATTAATAAAGTTAATAAAATAATTATATCTAAAAAATTAATATTTATTTATTTATTGTTTTATTTATTTTAAATTTAATCCTCTACCTTTCGGTTTAGGACTTCTTTTATACAATCTTCTTTTTGATTTAATTACGATTATTTCACTTCTCTTTGGTTCATTCTTTCTTTTATTATTGTTTTTAATGTTGGTAGGCCCCTCGCATCTTTATTTAATATATCCATTATATCTTCATTCCTCCTTAATTCCTTCTTACATTCTTTTAATACATGTTTCAAAGTTTCAAAACCAACCTTCGTCTTTATTCTAATACATGTTCGCCCTTTCTTTATTTCCTACTCTAAATCTGGCAAGCAGTTTTCTGTCCCTCCCTTTTAAATTTGCCGCTAAGTACCTTGGTGTACTTTCTGTTAACAAATTTTTGAATCTTACACAACTCTTTGACTTTTCTGTTTTTATTATTCTTTCTTCCCTATCCTTTTCTGCCCATTTGTCACATAACAATTTAATTATTTCTGTACTTTCGTTGGTTATTTTATCTCGTTCTTCTTTATCTAAGTTAACATTTTTCCAAAATTTTTTCCTATCTTGCTCCCATTTTCCTATTGCATCCCTGCTTTCAGCTCTATCAATTTCTTTTATACATTCTATTACCAGTTTTTTATCTGATTTTCTCGCCTTCATTTCATATTTTACTGCCCTTTTCATTGCTTTTAGACTTGTTGTCATTTCCTTTGTTTCCTCCATCACTACATAATCTGCTGTCGTTCCTTGTAATTCTAGTACCCACTTTAAAAATTTCCTCTTTACCCTATCTGACACTATTCTTTTTTTCCATCCGTCTGCTCCGTATAAACCTACCGATTCTACTAGTGACGTATATAGTTTTATTCTTCTATTATATGAGTTTCTAAATATTTGTTCTCCTATCCCCCATGTTTTTCTCATTATTATTTTTTGTTTCCTTTTGAGTTCTTTGATATGCTTGTCACATTCGCCGTTTTTTTGTAGAATGAAACCTAAATATTTTATTTCTTTAACCTCCTCTATTTCAACCTTTCCCCATTTCCACTCCCTTTTAAGCATAGAAGATCCCTTACCTTTCTCAAATACTACCACCTTTGATTTTTCCGGACTAATTTCCAGGTCTTTTAACACTATATATTTTCTAAATCTTTCTACCATATATTTTAATTCTTCCTCACTTCTTGCTATCAGTGCAATATCATCTGCATAACTAATTGACCATATTCTCATCTCTCCCACCGATATCCCTTCTAGAGGCTCACCTTCCTTTAGTGTCTCCTCTAAGTCCTTTATATATATATTAAATAATGTTGGGCTAAGTGGGCACCCTTGTCTAACACCTTTTGTTGTCCAAAATTCCGCCGATACTTCATTATTAACTCTTATCCTGTTTTTAGTTTCCTTATAATTTTCCAAAATTCTGTTTCTTAATTTTAAGTTTATTCCTATTTTTTTCATACATATTTTTAATTTTTCTCTATTCACCTTATCAAACGCTTCTTTAAGATCCCCAAAGAATACATACAGTTTTCCTCCTTTTTTCTTTATTTCTCTACTTATTAAATAATTTAAAACAGAAACGCAGTCTATGGCCCCCCTATTTTCCCTAAATCCGAATTGCGTTTCACTTGACTTATCTTTGACCACATTTTTCAGCCTCTCGTTTAATATACTTGCGTATATCTTGTATGCCGTATCCGTTATCGTTATACCTCTATAATTTTTCACTTCTGTCCTTTCTCCTTTCTTAAACACCGGAGTTATTACCCCTGTTTTCCAACCTTTAATAGACCCTCTCTCTTTCCAAAGTAACCTCACTATCTGTTTATAAGATTCTGCTATTCCTGGAGTTGCATTTATCCAAGCCTCATTTTCAATGCTGTCTTCCCCTACTGCTTTTCCTCTTTTTAATCTCATAATCTGCCTGTAAAACTCCTCTTCCTTTATATCTTCTTCTTCATTATTTTCTATAATACTATCTGTCTCCTTTAGGGTTTTAACTACCCTCCTTTCTGTTCCTTCTAAACTTTCCATAAAATGCTTTTTCCAGTCATTCAGTTGTATACTTTCTTCTATGCTTTCCCTTTTATTTCTTCTTTCGTTTATATACTTCCAGACTTCTGCTTCTGATGTTATGGATTCTATTTTCTTTTCTTCCTTCTTTTCATATTCACCTTTCTTTTCCTTACACCATTCTTGGTACGCTTTTTTCTCCTTTAAATATTGCATTTTTGTTATTTGTTCATATTTATATTCTCTTAATTTTTTTCTGACTAATCTCTTCCTTTCTTTCTATTCCTTACTGTGCCACTTCCTTTGACCTAATACCCACTTTTTCCTCCACCTTTCAATCATTTTTCTTGCGTTGCAGATTTTTTCTTTTAACTCTATCCAAATTTCATTCTCATCTGATTTTTTACTACTCCATTCCCCTAATTCTTCATAATAGTGCTTTATTCCATCCTCAGTCCAGTCGCTTCTTTTTAATATGCTTTCTTCCTTATTTATTTCACATTTCTTTATTTCCCCAACTATAGACACAACTAGTGGCATATGATCCGATTCACTTCTATCTCGCACTATTAACCTTTTAACTTTATCTACAGCCTCAAAATTGACTATCACATTATCTATCACTGAGCTTCCCCTTTCCCCTATGTATGTCCACTCTCCTGTTTCCATCACTTCATCACATCCATTTAAGATCATCCATCCTCTTTCACTTAATTCCTGTAGTAATAGTGCACCTTCCTTATTAATTACTTTGTCCTTTGATTTTCTTTTTTTTCACCACTTCTTCCCTTGATTTCTTTTAATTCTTTTCTCACTCCCGTTATAATTCCCCCCATCGCACGACCTTTCATTTTTTCTCTCGTTGCTGGTTCGCATTTCCAATTAAATTCCTTAGGTAAATACTTTTTTGTTTTATTCCACTCTTTTTCTTCTAACCATTTTTCAGTTAGCCCAATTATGTCGAACTTGCTTAAAAATTCCCATACTTCATTACATTTGTTTTTCACTCCAACAATGTTCCAATAACATACTTTAAGCTCATTCTGTACACCTTCATTTAATCCGACCTTAGCCGAAAATCCTCTTCACTAGTTCCCTCTCTCTCTTGCATTTCTTGTAAACCGTTATTTAGCTCACTCCATTTTAATCACCTATTATTTATTTGTAATTTCATACATCCTACTTTAACTATGCACCGTTCTTGCCTTCTTCTCTTCGCTATTTCCCTTATTTTTCTTTGTATCTCTCTTTCATTCCATGTCATATCGTCTTCTATGTAAATTTGTTCCATACCTAACCTCCTTTTATTTATCATTACTTCTTTTTTCTTGTTAACACTTTCAACTTCAGCTATTGTTATTTTCTTATTTTCGCTAATTTTAATGTTATGTGCTTTCACGATCTTTGTAGCCACATTTACTTTTTTTTTCAAGAATTCACTTACTGTTTTTTCTAAATCTTCGGTTCTTTTGGTCGTGCGATATTTTTCTATTTTCGAGTAAATGTGCTCCTAAATAAGCTTTCCAACGGTATATTTTATTAATCAATCAAATAAGAAACAACAAAGATATTCAAATTGTTTATAAGGAAAAAAAGTACCACTTTTTCTTCGTTGATTATTCATAAATAAAGTTAAAAAAAACTTGCATTTTTTTTAAGTACATGATATTTTCAACCTTTACGAAGAAAATGAGATGAAGATTGGCGTTTTGGTCATCGCTCAGCCAGCTGTAGATCCGATTCAAAATAGTCGTTTTTTGCGAAAACGGGATAAATAAATTCAATTTTACAAAAATAATCAGTCCGATTATGTTCACGTTTTGCACACATTTTAATAACATTAAAACTCACAACCTGGTAGAATTTTGTACTATTTTGATAAATATTTCAAAAGTTATTAACAATTGTAAAAAATGCTCATTTTTGACTTTCAATTGCAATAACTTTTTTGTTTATGGAGCGATTGCAATTTAACATATCTACTTTTGTAGCTATTTGATTCACAAACAATTCGTCTGGCAACCAATTTTGTCTAGCTCTTGCAGTTTTTTCAGAATATCGAAAAAACCAAAAGAAAACGATTTTTTCATCTAAATGTTTAAAAAAAACAATGACGCAGGTTCCAGTTTATGACTACGCGATGAGAGACCTTTTTCATTTGCTTCCTTTATTGACATTCCAATTGAAAAATCGCGGATAATGTTTCGATTTTAAAATGTTTGTTTTCCTGGACTAATATACATTTTTAAAATTAAAAGAAGTTGGAAAGCTCAAGCTTTGTTGAAAGGAAATTCACCAGACCCATTTACTGCAAGTCCTTTTAATTTAATATTACGAAACAGAAAAGTCAGTATTAAACCGTCATCGAAAAAAGCTTTACTAACGGTATTTACATTAATTTTTTTACAATAACGCAATAGTTCAATAAAAAGAAAAATATTAATTTCTTAGAGATAAACTATTATAAATTTTAAAATGATCACAAAAATAAATGGTTATAAAATAATGTTTATATTTTCTTCAGAGGAAAAAAAGGAAGATACGCAAAGGGTATAATTAAACGGAGTATTAAAAAAAACAGTGTTACAATATTTAATTATATAAATAATTTGTTTGTGTCTACAGGAACGCTTTGATACATGAATATTAAATGTTATATATTTTTTAGATTTTTGGTAATTAAATAACAAGTGAATTTTTATAAAGAATATTTATGCTCTGTTACATTATATAAAATACTCTGTTACATAAAACGATTCTTTCCACAGTAAAATAGTTATTGAAAATTATTTTTGACCCTTAAACATGTCGGGAGATTGCTCAGCTATGTAAATTAATAGTTTAAATTAGCAAACCAGAAAGAAAAAACAGAATAATAAAATTTTTAATCAAAGTATTATTTAATTAAAATTTTTTACTTCTCGACATTAGAATTTCATTAGTTTGAATAACTATATATTGAAAAAAAAAAAAAAAATTGCTACCACAAGGATTCGATCTCGAATCTCAGGGGTAAAAGCAAATAACTGAATCCGCATGGCTAGCGGAAGAAGTTACTATCTTACTTCAAGAATTGACATTGGCGTATCAGATTTTCCGTAACGTAACTTAGTGAATAATTATTGAGTTAATTGTTAATTATTTGTAATTCAATTATAATAATCAACTAATAAAATATCAACATAAAAACTCTATTTACTTTAGCTACTTTGAAATTAATTGTAATTACTTTTAACTGAATATTTTAATAAATAAAATGGAGTTTGATACGCAAGTACATTACACATTGCAGCCGAAAAAATAATTTAATCAATAATTATTTAAAAATAGCAATAAAATATTATTTATGTGATACGCTTATATTATGTGTCGGTCTATTTTTTACATAAATTTCAAATTTAAGTGTATTTTTTAAGAATTCATCTAAAAAATTAATATTTTATTTTTTACTTTTTAGAGAATTCTATTATTAAAATTTTTCATTAACGTTTCGTTTTTTCTTTATTTTCATGTCAAATAGAAGTTTTGTTTTACTATAATCTTGTTGTCGGGAGTTTCTTTTCATATCGAATAAAAGTTTTTATGACATTGGTTTTGATTTCGTAAAAAAAAATCCCAATGTTCGTTGTCTATTAAAACGCTCTTCTGAGTCTGCGCACATTTGCTGCGTTTACACGAAATGTGCGTGTAAACTTTCCTTATCTTTTTATCATGCACGCAAACGCTCCCTCTCTTTCTATTATACGCGTAAACGCTTCCTCTCTCTCTATCATAAGTAGTGTAAACGTTCCTTCTCTTTCTATTATGCGCGTAAACGTTCTCTCTCTTTCTATCATGCAAGTTAATGTTCCCTCTCTTTCTAATGTGCAACTCAGTTCGCTGCTAGACCGTAAGGCGGCAGCAGCTTCTTGCGCGCAAAAGTTTCCTCGCATTTTTATTGTCTCTGGCAATCTCCCTATTCATCTCTGATTGAAGCCTGTTCGCTCACTTTATGTATATTATCTCTATGGGTACGATACGTCTTCTCTCTCTGTCTAGCAAGCGTTTACTTCAGCTGCTAGACTACTAGGCGGCAGCACCTTCTAGCGTGCAGGAATTGCCTTAATTTTTTCCGGTTCTCAGGCAATCTCCCTATTCATCGTTGGTTATAGTTCTTTTCATTTAATAGAAAAAAAAACAAATTCTTTGCTTTCATTTGAAAATTAGTTCTTATTTTTTAGATTAACCAAGATTCAACATAATCACGCTAATATATTATACATGAATAAAAGAAAAAGTAATTATGTCTGAAAATAAATAATATTTTCAAAAAATTTCAATAAAATAAAAATATTTTGGAAAAGGTTATATACAAAGTTCAATTTAAAGATAATATATACACATATATAAATTTCAGTTGATAAGAAAATACAAATAAATATTATTTCTAAAAGCGTAACATATTTTTATTGACTAAATGATTTTTAAAAAACATGTTATTTAAAATAAAGTAATTATGTAATAGTTTTTTATGATAAAATCTTACACATTTGTATTCTTAAAATACGACAAATAAAATTTCAAAAAATCACCAATTAATAAATCTGAATTTTAACTAAGTAGCACATAACTAATTTTGCATAGCACATAACTAATTTCTAATTTTAACAATAAATTATTTTTAATTATCAATAAATATATAATAATTCAATTAAAATATTGTTAAATTAAAAATGTTTTATATACATACAAACATTTGTTTATAAAGAATAAAAATTTAAAATTCAGCAGGTTGGAAAATTTTTAATATGTAATTTATTTGAGATACATAATTTAAAAATTATTTTCATAAAAACATTGTTTTCTTCTTTAACATATAAACAATATTAAGTGACTGAATTAAATACCTAGAAATAATGTTTGTGAAAATAGAATTTACAATTCTAAACTTAAAATTTAACATGTACATTTAATTTTTATAAATTATAAAAAAATTTAGAATTATATAAATATATTCCTTTTTCTTCATACCTCTATTAACTGGTGATTAATTAGAAGTTTTAATAGTTGATAAATTTGATGTTCACTAATTATTTATAAAATATCCATGTTTATACTTTTGTCTAGCAGAAGATTTTGAATTTTTAATGATTTAAAAAATTTAATTTTCAAAACTCAATGTGCACCAACAGTTTTCAAGAATCATTAATTAAACTGTTTCTTTAAGAAAACAACTCGCCGTTCTTCTACTAATATAATATAAATTGAAAAATTAACATTTTCAATCCAATCATAGCTTATTTTAAAACACATAATCCAAAGTGGTTATAAGACCGCCTCACTTTCAGACCTACTGTACCCCAGCCTGCAAATTATGCATTTTGCAATAAAAAAACCATGCCAAATCACGTCTTTTAATTTGCATATTTCTGTTATGCCAATTATTCAATTTGCACGCTTATCATATTTTTCTTTTTACAAAAATCACAAATGGAACATATGCATATATTGAAATGACGATATCTCAAAAAATATAACCTCTTTTATTTTGCACCCTACGTCAAATCAATAATTATTGATTATATCAATTTGCACACTCATAAAATTTTATAAATTATTAATTATTATAGATAGAAGAGCGTAAAAAGAACTTTTATTAAAATTTTGAATTGTGCGCATGCGCACAGACGTATGTCTACCTGCGAGCTTGTGTTAAAATGCGCGATAAGTATAACATTCGAATTTCACAATAACAGAACACGTTAAATACACAAAAATAATTGTTAAATTAATTTGCACACCTCTGAAAAACGTTCATAAACTATTATTGCAATAAGCACATAGCCCAATTGTTATTAAATATTCATTATTAATGCGTGAAAATCAAATGATTGTTAACAGCTGATCTCACGGAGATTAAGTTTAGTTAACAACGTGCGAAATAACATATCCCTATAGAATCAGGTAATACTGCAACACACTAAATAAATGAAAATAATTGTTTAATTAATTTGCAGACCTTTTAGAAGTGTTCATTAACAATTATTACAATTTATTCATAGCCTAAATGTTATTAAAAATGCATTATTTATGTGTAAAAATCAAATGCTTGTTAACAGCTGATCGCATTGAGATTATGTCCCGCTTACAACGTGCGAAATATCCCTATAGAATCAGGTAATAGTGCAACACGCTAAATAAACGAAGATAATTGTTAAATTAATTTGCACACCTTTTAAAAACGTTCATAAACAATTATTACAATAAGCACATAGCCCAATTGTTATGAATATTCATTAAATATTCATTATTAATGTGCAAAAATAATGATTGTTAACAGCTGATCGCACGTATATACACAGTGTGTCCCATGGAAAACGGAACTTTTTCAAAACATCGATTTATATTGGCGCCACCTATTGGTGGATGTTAGCAATGGAAAGGTCCATTCTTAACTGACATCCTGTCAAAATTGTATGGCATTTGGTTCAATGGAAAGCAAAATATCGCGCTCAAAGTGACAGTGTGTTTGTGGCATCGGTCGAAAAATGAACTTGGAACAAAGAGCAAATATCAAGTTCTGTTCTAAACTCGGTAAATCCTGTACTGAGACGCATAATTTGCTGAAACAAGTTTATGGCGATAATTGTCTATCCCGTACCAGAGTGTATGAGTGGTATAAGCGGTTCCAGGAAGGTCGTGAAGACATTCAGGACGACGAACATCCAGGTCCTTCGAATATCGTGGTTACTCAAAGTAACATTGAAAAAGTGCGTGAATTTATAAAAAATGAGCCAAAATCTTCATTGCGATACATAGAAATGGAATTGAATATGTCCAAAAATTCAATTCATCACATTTTGACCGATCATTTGAATCTACGGAAGGTGTGTGCACGCTTTGTTCCACACAAATTGACCGACTACGAAAAATTACTCCCAATTCAACATTGTTAGGATTTGATTAAAGAGTCAAAAAAGGACCCAAACTTGAAATATTCAATTGTGACTGGTGACGAGATATGGTGTTTTCAATATGATCCCGAAACCAAGCGTCAAAGTGCTGAATAGAAGCACCCAACCGAGCCCAATCCGAAAAAAAGCCGTCTTGAAAAGTCAAAAGTGAAGACAATGTTGATTTGTTTCTACGATTCGAAGGGTATTATTTATCGTGAATTCGTTCCACCTGGTCAAACGATTACTGCTGTGTTTTATCTTGGTGTTATGAAGCGTTTGCTCAGCCGTATTCGTCGTGTGCGGCCACAATACCGTGAAAAAGGGAGCTGGCGTTTGTTGCATGATAATGCCCCGTCTCATCGATCGAACTTGATCACGGATTTTTTGATCTCCATTTTAACCATCAACCATTTACCGTACTCGCCGGATTTGGCTCCGTGCAACTTCTACTTGTTCTCCAAATTGCACTTGCCTATGAAAGGAAAACATTATGCCGACGTAGAGGCCATCCAAAGAGCGACGACCGACATACTAAAGTCGATGGATAAAAATAATCTCAGAAACTCATTCGATATATTAATTGATCATGCAAAACGTTGTGTTGATGCGGAAGGAGACTATTTTGAATAAAATAAATGAGATTTGCCGGAATATTGAGTTTTTGTCTTTATTTTGAAAAAGTTCCGTTTTCCATGGGACACACTGTGTATAGTTTGTAAGAGTTTTTAGGAGTGGTGTGCGATTCAGGATTGAACAGATGCAGGAGGCTTGGTTACGAAATTGGAATCAGCCTCGAGCTCTGCTCTGGATAAGGTCCTAACAAAAATGACAGTGGATAACAGAATAGTTGGTCGCATTTCTATGTCCGCCAATAATTCTGTCGGAGTATTTACAAGTACAGACCAGAAAGGTTTTTAAAACATTCAAATGTAATTACTCACTCTTTATAGGAGAATGTTTAGTAGGTGACAATAACTCACTCTCTCTCTCTCTCTCTTTCTCTCTCTCTCTCTCTCTTCTTGGTTTCTTGCCCCTATTTTCACGTAATTGCTGTAACTAAGACTAAACTTGGTCCTATTGTTGATGACTCTTTGGTATTACTAGAGGATTTCACGTTGTACCGCTGTGATCGAAATACAAGAGGTGGTGGAGTTTCACTTTATATTCATAATACACTTTCATCTTCATTTTTATGTTCCTCGACGCATGTCTGGACTGTTAGGCCTGGGCTACATGAATATTTATTTTGCGATGCTAGATCGTCGAATGCTCCCATCTTCGTGGGAGTGGTCTATCGACCACCACATGCTCCATTTTTGGCAAATAGTGATTTTATACCCTCACTTACCTCTGTTATACACATTTATAGCACTAAAATATTGCTAGGCGATTTTAACACCGATCTCTCTGTACACAGCGATGATGCCAACTTCCTGATGAGCCTTTTCAATGAGAACTCGCTATACTGTGCACCTTACGGGAATACACATCATACTGCTACATCTGATACCTGGCTTGGTTTATGCATTGTGGACGCCAACGATGTTGTCCTTAATTACTGGAAGACGGTTTCACCATTTATTGACGGACATGACTTGATTGCTGCTACCGTACGCTCCTCTCTCACTAAACCACCATTACAAAACTTCACCTTTCGCGACTTTAATTCAACAAACACTACTGCTTTACTGACATACTTACGCGCAAATGACTGCTCTACTTGTGCTGGGGTTGCTCCTTTGGAGGATCGCTTAGCCTGCCTTTATTCACATCTCAATGATGCAATCGCATTATTCGTGCCTACGAAAACCGTCCGTCAGAGAAGCTCCCACCGGCCCTGGTACAATCCTGATATATATAGACTACTAGATGACAGAGACAGACTTTACAGACGTTTTAAACGCTCGCGACTATTGTCAGACCTTCATAGATACAGGACGGCTCGTGGTACTGCTTTCAGTCTGATAACATCTGCTAAACAATGCTATTATTATGACAGACTTTCTCATATCTCTGACTCGAGAGCTCTATGGAAGGAGCTTCGTCATCTCGGTATTTGTGCGCCTGCCACAGCGTCCCATCAGCCTTTTTCAGCTTCTGAACTCAATAAATACTTTGCGAATGTGGCCCATGATCCTAATGCTCCTTCAATCGACAAATTTGTTTCTTCTCTCAGCTCTGGACTCACCTACAAACCACTATTTTGCTTTAGACCTGTTACCCTGGCTGAAGTACGCAGTGCAGCCTCTCATTTCACTTCCCAAGCTAGAGGATATGATGGTATCCCACAAGCTTTCATCATTGACATCTTCCCCGTACTTGGACCTACTATATGCCGTATCATAAACGATTCTCTCAAAGACTCTATTTTTCCTTCTATTTGGAAAAACTCTCTTGTAATTGCGCTGAACAAGACCGCGTCGCCTAAAGATATGAGTGACATTCACCCCATTTCGTTGCTGTCGTCTCTCTCGAAAATTCTTGAGCGTCTTGTCCACCAACAGCTCTACAACTATCTGGAAACTAGAAAGTTGTTCGATCCTGTCCAATCTGGTTTTCGTAAGGGACACAGTACTCAGACGGCACTTCTTAAACTGACTGATGACGTAAGAGCAGGAATGGATAAGCGCTGTGTCACTTTGCTATTTACAGTCTGTCAAGTAAGAGCGTGGTCGACTTCACCGACAGGTAATGAAAAATTTCGCTCTAATTCCTTCGCGAGCCAATAGAGGAAAGCTTTGTCCTTGATGCATTGTTAACGAAGATTCAGTTGTCGTTGATCTTTTGAAAGAGAATCACGTTAAACGCCATGAGTGCTAAGTACACGTCGCGCTACGAGGCTGTGTTCCTTTGCATCCACCCGAAAGGTCCCAAAATGTCGCAATCAGCGGCTGCGAAATATATGAGAAAGCCGAAGGCATTTGTACAGAAGTGGATGCAGCGATATAAAGTGGCTAAAAATGTCGATGATTTACCAGAACGTGGCTCGATAGGAAAAGTGAACAAAAAAGATGAAAAAAGAATAGTGAATCTGTTTTCGCGGAATCCTGCTTTAACACTGCGGCAAGGACAAGCAAAATTAATGGCAAAAGGTTTAGATACATCCTAAGAAACATTCCGAACCCATCTTCGTACTCATCATCTGAAATGGCGCAACAAAATGAAGAAGCCTCTGTTGACTGAAAAACATGTGACAAAGCGACTCGCTTCGGCGCATGAGAATATTGATAGAGATTTTGAAAATGTCATTTTTACTGATGAATGTTCTATATGGGCACGTTCTGTCCTCACGCGAGCCTGGTCAACTTCCACCAATAGGCTTGTTCAGCGGACCGTAAAACATGGAATAAAGGTGTATCTTTGGGGCTGCTTCTCAAAGCAGGGATTCGGCACTTTGCACCTCTTTACTGACAACCTAAATGCCGAAAAAATGATAAAAATCTACAAAAAGGCTTTACTGCCATCTGCCAAACGACGGTTCAACACAAAAAATGAAGATTGGATTCTGCAGGAGGACAACGATCCTAAACACCGCAGCAAGCTCTGTACTCAGTGGAAGACTCAATCTGGCATCGTTACATTGGATTGGCCGTCGCAGTCGCCCGATGCAAACCCTATTGAAAATGTGTGGGCATATATTAAACGGAAGCTTCGTGGAAGACGCACATACACTTTGAAGCAGTTGTCTTACGAAATTCGTCGGATCTGGAGATCCTTGCCACTGGAATACGCCGTCAAATTAGTAGAAAGCATGTCTCGGAGATGCTAGGAAATTATCGACGCCAGTGGTGACTGGACACATTATTGACCAAATTGCATCGTTGTTTGTAATGTGTACAATGTATGTATAAATATGAAAGTTTCATCAAATAAATTTTTTTATAAATTAACACGACCACGCTCTTACTTGACAGACTGTATGTTTGACTTTAGCAAAGCCTTTGATAAAGTCTGTCATGCTAAATTGCTATGTAAGCTACTTGCTCTGGACATCTCACCAGATGTAGTTAGGTGGTTTGCCTCCTACCTCTCTGGTAGGAAACAAGCAGTGTTGGATACTAATGACTGCCCTTCCGCATTTCTGTCACTCAACACAGGTGTCCCTCAAGGCTCTGTACTGGGTCATCTTCTATTTCTCATTTACATCAATGATGTTGCTGTCGGCTTTGACTCCTCGGTTAATCATCTCGTTTATGCGGATGATCTTCAGATTTATTTTACGTTTCCTCTGTCAGATATTGATACTGCGATTCAACTAATGAGTAGTCAAGCGCAGCTCCGTCTCCGAGTGGGCTGATGCAAACAACCTTAGCCTGAATGTTCGTAAAACTAAAGCTATAGTATTTGGTTCTTATTACTACATTAACTTACTCTCGCGTATGAACATCCATGGAGTTATTGTCAAAGGTTCGCTTGTAAAATTTCGAATCCTCTGTTCGTAACCTTGGAGTGCACCTAGACTCTAAGCTAAATTGGAAAGTACATACGTCATATGTTTGGCGTAAAGCTAACTCGCTGCTATATCGTCTCAATTATTTCCGTCAAAGCACAAACTTTTTATCAAGAAAACATTTCATTGAAATGCTATTGTTTCCTTTGTTGGACTACTGTAGCTTAGTCTTTAACGATATTTCCCAGGAACAAGATCTGAAGCTTCAAAGGGTCATCAACTCTGGTATACGTTACATCTATGGTCTAACTAGGCGTGAGTACATCTCCTCGTATAGGATCTCCCTTGCTTGGCTGACCACTGGAGCTCGAAGACAATATTTTATAGCTTCTGCTCTCTTTATAATATTCAAATATACAGTTCCATCTTATCTTACTGAGAAATATCAGTGGACCCAAGTGGGGAGACCTTCTCGGGGGGATGTGAGACCGTTGACCATTCCTCTCTCGGCTACGGTGTTCTACGATAAATCTTTCACAGTTACCTCCTCTCGTTTCTGGAATAGTCTTCCTTCTACTTTCTATTCCATCTCTTCCTACTCTGCTTTCAAATCCTCTGTTTTTAAATTCCTTCTTTCTTTTGAGAGAGAGCAACCTATGGTTCCTCTAGCCAGAATGTAATTTTACATTCTCTGGCTTGAGCTATTATAAACTAATTATTTGTTTCTTTACTTATATATAGTTCTTAGTTTTTAGTTTTATTTTTATTTTTTGTTTAGTTTATTTTTAAAATAGCTTAGTTTTTAGTTTTATTTTTATTCTTTGTTTAGTTTATTTTTAATAGTTTAGGTTTTAGTTTTTAGTTTTTGTTTTTTAGCTTTTAGTTTTTAATATCTTTTGTAAATCTGTTTAATATGTACAACAAAATGTACAATAATAAATAATTATCTATCTATTTCTCTCTCTCTCTCTCTCTCTCTTGTAACGTCGGTAAACGACCTCCGTTTTTTTTCTGTATCAGCCGATAAGTTTTCTCTCTGTTTTCTTTTCCTGCCCTTGCCGATTAGCGGGAAAGCGCTTCGATCTCATCGACCACTTACATCGAACTATAGTTAATTTTTTCCTCCAATGAAAATCTTTCCCTCCAAAACTCACTCAACGCGCGGGCTATTGACACAGACCGTTGTGAAAGAGACCCTAAGCGTGGGCCAAGAGTTTACGAGTTTTCCCAGAACGGTAGAAAAAATGGTACATGCACTTGAGTCTAACGAAAGGACACTAGGCCAAGCACATGCACGTCAACTCGGCGCCGAAAAACATAAAACTGTCCCATAAACACCGTTTTTCTACCCGTAGTTTTCCTATCTAAAATACGTATTTTCTTTTTTTCGAACTTTCCCTGCGTAATACAATTATAACGTTATGCAATATTTTTTAATTGTTTTATTATCGCAAATTATAACCGTAAATTTCGCTTACCGATACATTGTACAGGTAGCGTAATAAAACAATAGATAGGTCACTAGGAAGACCTCGGTAAATAAATTGAGTAACTGTTTTAAACTAGGAATACATTGAATAATATTTAAATAAAATAAAAAATACAATGTTTAACGAAAAATATAAAAACTGCGATTTCCAAAAATACCTCACAAGGTATATTTTTTTTTTTTTATACAAATTAAATTCAAAAATAATTATTTGAAATCCGAAAGAAAAAACATAGAAATTACATACAAATTATTAAATGAAATTTCTCACTGAAATTATTTAACGTATACCAAATAAAATTTAAATTTTATAAATAATTTAAAATCCAAAAATAAGTTTCTAACAGTTATATAAATTATTTCATCAAAATACAGCAAACTCCTGCTTCTTGTATAATTTACGACAATTTTACATTTTTAATATTATAAAAGGGTAATTATTTTTAAATAAAATAGAACATGCATATTAAAAAACAAAAAACACAATTGCTATCTTCAAATTTAATCGAATTTTACTTTAAAATAATACAGCCGATTTTTCTTTCTAAGTGTATGCATATAAAAATGTATACGTATACTATAAAAAAGAATTATACTAAAAATATCACCGACTCGCTTTCGGCCCACAAAACTGCTATTTTCACAAAAAAAAAATTTTTTTTTCAAAGGACATAATTAGCTCAGCCTAAAAACATAAAAAAATTAAACCACTCACCTTTTTTTCCAAATAAAAAATGTTAAACCTGTTGTACATTTGAATTAAGATTTCTCATTTAATATTTAACATAAAATATTCAATAAAATACTAATAAACTGCTCACAACGAGATACAAACTGCTCAGGTATTACAAATTAAAAGGAATGGTAAATTAATTGACAAATAAAAAAATATTCAAAACTGCATATAACCGCATTGTATGACCGTCTACGCATGCGCACAGGTAAAAATGGCGGGAAACTTGCAGAATTTGAATTTAATACTAACACCTATCGATGAATAAATATTCAAAACTTCAAAATATAGCAGAGAACATATGCATTAGGAATAACATGATCACTTAACACTAACAAAACCAATTATTATTAAGAAATAATTAATATTAAAAATTAACAATGGATATATACAATTGCAACGTTAACAGATTGTTGATTGTCATTTTATTCATAAAAACCATCCCTGTAGATGGCTATCAAACTGATTTAAACTGCTCAGGCAAAAGAATCAAGTGAGCTAATTTTAATTAAAGAAAATTATAAAATATCCATCAGCGGCTTAGGAGGTTACCATCGAAGTTAAAAACGAATTTATCACGTGGTCTCGTGACGTCACAGCCCGCGAAAGTATGAATTCGAGACGTACTTTTTATTTGTGAGAGTTTAAAAACTACCTGTTATTAATTATCGACATGATCTAGGGTCATAATTTTTTCGTTTATTAATTTACTCTAATTATGTTCAATAATAACGAGCTGTATCACAGGCCAGCGCTATTTCAATATTTCTAACGTCAATAGAATGTTAAATAAGATCAATTTATACATAAAAACCATTTCTATCGATAGCTATCAAACTGATTTAAACTGCTCAGGCAAAAAAATCTAGTGAGCTGATTTTAATTGACGACAATTATTTAATATCCATTAGCGGCTTAGGAGGTTACCATCGAAGATAAGAACGAAATTATCACGTGGTCTCATGACGTCACAGCCCGCGAAAGTATGAATTCGAGACGTACTTTTTATTTGTGAGAGTTTAAAAACTACCTGTTATTAATTATCGACATGATCTAGGGTCATAATTTTTTCGTTTATTAATTTACTCTAATTATGTTCAATAATAACGAACTGTATAACAGGCGAGCGCTATTTCAATATTTCTAACGTCGATAGAATGTTAAATAAGATCAATTTATACATAAAAACCATTCCTATCGATAGCTATCAAACTGATTTAAAGTGCTCAGGCAAAAGAATCAAGTGAGCTGATTTTAATTGACGACAATTATTTAATATCCATCAACGGCTTAGGAGGTTACCATTGAAGGTAAAAACGAATTCATCGCGTGGTCTCGTGACGTCACAGCCCCGCGAAAATATGTATACAGTACGTACTTTCGATGTATACGGATTAAAAAACTACTTTTAATTGTTTATAAATTGAGCGAAAGACTTTAATTAAAATATTTATTAATTGAAAAAAATTATCTCCAACAAAAATTTAGCAAATTGTTAGCAGACCGCGTTTCAATATTTGAAACCTCCATAAATTGTAAATTAAAGACTTTATGCATTCCTACTGATAACGGACATTGTTATCTACATAGCTCATGCAAAAAAAATAACGACTGAGCCAATTGTAATTAATGATTATAATTAAATAATTGAAACGATGCAGGAGGTTATATAATTACGCAGCTGGGAAGGTGGTCTCGTGACGTCAAGCCCGGGAAACTATGAATTCTAGACTTCTAGTTTTAATAGAATTCGATCTAATCATAATTTACTTAAAGATCCTTTGGAGAAATACAAGATGTAGACCGTATAATTTTGTTGATGATCGAAAAGCAATGAGCAAAAATGTTGACAATGATTAAAAAGCAAATGAACTTTTTAAAATCAAATATTAAATATGCCATAAACAATATTATTATTTATTTATAAATATAAGAGAATAGGGCTATAATAAAACAATAATTCAATTAGATTTTACATTTATCAAACTATATTCATATCATATTTATAAAATCGTTACATAAAATATGTTAATTTACAATTGTATAGTTAACTTACTATTATGTGGATAAAATATGTGTCCCATGTTCTCGTTGGGTACTGAATTTTTTTCTTCCTCGTGTGACGACGCATTTTTTAACATGTTGGTTATAGAATTTCGTTGCTGACTAAAAGTTGAACGTTTACGATATATAACATTTTTGACACATTTTGCTTTAAGTCTCTTATTAATTCTATTTATTGGTCTATGATTTATACAGCGTTGAGAAATAAAAATACCTGTTGAGAGATAAAAAGCGAATTAATAATATGCAGCAGTTAATATAGATGTTAAATTTTCTGTAAACCATTTGAGATATTAAAAGTAAAACATTATTACTAGTTACTATAAACCAAAATTCTTATAAAAAAAAGTAACATATTCTTATAAACAAAAAGTAATTGACGAATAGCGAAAACTCAACAATGCAGTATTTAGTGTATAGAAAAAATATACTATTGCCTAAAATAAAAATGAAAAATACTTTATCCAAATGCATCCTAGTTAATAATTTACTTTATTTCATTATAACTAAAAATGCTGGTAATTTAATAAGAAATAAAAAATTTTAATCTTCAAATTACCTTTTTACTTACAAAAGATTAAATTAATGTATGTAATAGACAAAATCTTGAATGATGCTCTGAAAATCAGATTACTCCTGTAATTTTACAGATTTGGTTGCGGTTATAACTTTATTTTTTAATTCACGCTACGTATAATATACTTAACACAAGAACGTCACGATTATTTTTTGCAATTGTTACAACGTATCCTTCTGAAGTTATTTTTAATCGACAACACCTTGATACTTAAAAAAAAATATTATTAAATACATTATCATGTTTATTAATATATAATTACGTATTGTTTTATTCAAAATTCGATATCATTATTAATTTTTAATAATAAAAATTATGCTTTCGATGATGTACAAACATGAACAAATACTTGAAAACTATAATTTCAATTTTTTTCGAACATTGATTGAGAAAATAATATATAAAATTTAAGTTTATATATTATACTTTATGGTCAGTTTTTATTTTAAATTTATAAAAAATGTTTCAAATTATTAAATGTAACTTTTAGAAATAGTATAATATTACATCATATATGTATTGTAGACATTTTATGTTTACTATATTCAAGTATCAATATCGATGGCTTATTTTAACATATGGATACTCAAATTCAAAAATCAAAATACGATCTCTTGAGAATACTGCCACACGAAATCCATGCATCACTGATATCAATTCCATTGAAAAAATTAGTCATATTTTCTGACCCAATACGTCGTAGAAATTCGCCACCTGTATCAAACACAACTATACAATGGCCTTCGAAATCCGATACGGAGTATTCTTTTTCTAGAATAAAAAAAAACGTTAATCAAGTATTGGAAATTTTAATATTTTCAATATGAATTTTAAAAATTTTTTAAATACTGCTCATAATAATATCACTAGATTCTCTCATGTAATCCATACAATCAAACCAGTTAAGTAGTTCTCCTGTATCACTTCTAATAAATACAGTTGGAGATACACTATCCACAGCAATAATATGTCCATGACTTGTCACTGTCGAACCTGCTGCAGTGTCAATGTAGCGAATAGCAATCGTTTTTATAAAATGACCATTTTTCTAAAAATCTGCTTTTTCGACCTTTCATTGCCTCAATCGCATTAAACGAAATTTCCATTACTTTTAAATAATAAAATAAAATACTCAATTCCAATAGCATATTAACAAATATAGTTTTTAATACCAGAAAAATATTATGTCTCACTTGAATACAATGATTACACAAATGTGTCAGCTACAATTATACAAAAACTACCAGGATAATTAAGTTGACCTTTACTAGGACCCAATTGACCAAATTTAGAGCGAATTTGAAAAGGCTTTAATTTTGTATTATTTGATCTTTAATGATTACTAAAATCATTTGTTGAATTTGTTAACAGTGTTACCAACGACAACTGGTATATTATAATTAAATAAATGCATTCAATTCTGTTGCAGAAAAGTTAACTTATAATACACACACATACGCTCAGATGTATGTATATGCATATTAATATAAATGTGTGTAGGTCTGCAAGGTCACGGCATTAATCACGAATCCTTATAGCAATATCCTGATATCTACTTGGATTAATCCTTACATGTTTTAAACTCGGAACAGAAAATTTTGAGCCAATTTCGTTCAATAAACTTTGTTGATCTTTTCTTTTGTTCTTCACTCGCTGTACCTTCAATCATTTGAAAAATTATCATTTAATATTCTATTTTATATATAATATAATATATTTTTATTTAAAAAGTTAATTTAAAAAGTTTTTCTTGAGTTCAGCAAATATTTATTTATGACAGGAAATATTTTATGCCTTGGAATAAATAATTTTAGATTAATACATTACATTATGAAAATGAAAAAAATATAAACAAATTTTTATAAATGTTCCATTTCATAATTATTAGTATGAACAATAAAATGATTTTGGTTAAAATGTTTTAGAATAAAATTCTTCATTATGGAAAATCATTTACAAGAAATTTTATAAAAGTAATTAATACTAATAATAAAAAGAATATAATAGCTATTTATTTTAATACGTTTAATCTAAATTAATCAAATTTACCTAAATTGTGTCATTGCTACAACTGCATCAACGAGTATTCCAATATTCATAAGCTATCTCATAATTACTTGTCGATTCTAGTAACTTTGAAATAAATTTAATATTCCTACAATGAAAACAACAATGATTGTTTTTTTGTCTGATATTTTAGTTTGTAATAAGTGGCATATAAAATGAATGAATCATTATGCATTTAAAAAATAGCTTCTGGTGTTTTAGCACAATCAACATCGGCATTTCTGTAAATTCAATTATTATAACTACTGAGAACAATGTATCCTTTCAATTTGTTCTAAAGATAATCTCTGTGAAATATTTAAAAATTATATTACATGAAAAATATGAAATAAGGCATTTAAATTTTAAGACAATCCAAAATTTTAACTAAATTTAATCATTTAACTAACAGTCGTCATTCCAATTTACTTAATGAAGTTCAATCAAAATATCTAATAAAGTTTTAACATGCATAACTTGGTGAAATTTATGCACCCACCAAAATCTCTCTAAATTTTCATGTTGCTCAATGAATATTATGTAACACCCTGGCCATAGATTTGACTTGTGTGCTGGAATTTAAATCTACAAAATACAAAATGTACACAACTTATGTTTAATAAAATTAATAAAACAACATTATTTTTTACAAAAAAGAGCTACTATAACCTTTCTAAAATTATTATCTTAAAAAATTTCAAAATTTTATGAATTATAAAACTTTAAATCAAAATAGATTCTACCAGCAGATTGACGCAAACCATGGAATGTCAATAATTTTGCTATTTAGTTGCATAGCAGCTTTGCAATCGATAAATACTGATATATTTTGAGTTCTTAATAATAATTTTCTAGATGATGATACTTGACTTGGAATTGATCTGTTTATCATTAAAGAATATCACTGCTACCGATTTTTTGAATCAAAACAAAATATTAATTGAAATTTTCATGTGTTTGTTAAGTTTGTAATACAACTGTACCATCTATCAAAACGATCATTAGATATTTTAATTATTCCAAGTGTCTCTATCCATAGTCTCATTGTATGATCAGCATTTTATATTTTCTGAACAAATTCCTAGAAAAGAAAATTATTTTGCTATAAAGTAATTTCTTTGCTGATTGCTCATTACAATTTTATGTTTACAAAAATTACATTTATTGATTTTTTATCAGCAATTAAAAATACCTTTAAATGTTTCATCGCTGTATTAATTACTTGTAAATGTAATTTCATATCTTAATATTTCATTACCAAAAATAAAAATATTTTTTATAAAATAAATTACATTAGCTTTTTTTAGTTGCTATTTTGAATAGTATAATATTTTGTAAGAAACAGCCAATCAAAAAATAATTTTTAATAATATGCATATTATAAATGTTAAGATTGTTTTTATTTGTCCCTCTCAGTCTTTTTGTGTATTTATCTAAATAAAAAAATGTAGTATTCTAATCGCCTTATTTATTTTCATAATATTTTATCGTATATCAATTATTAATAATTAAATTATAAGAATAAAATTTATGAAATTAATTAAAATTACTTAGTTTTTAATTATTAGTTAAAGCTGGATATCCACCTGGGTATATCTAGCTGGGTAATCCCAGCTGGAGCTTATCCAAAAATATGAGGTCCAGCTCGTTTTCCAGCTGATTTTTTTCAACCGGGATAGCAATTGTATCCATTTTTACCTAAACGACAAAATAATAAATCAATTACATTATAAATCATCAATGATTTTCAAGAAACGAGAACAACATGTTATTTAAATTAAAATAATTTACTAATCTATTTAAATATTATTACTAATTTTAGCATAATCAACATCAGCGTTTCCGAAAATTCAATCATTATAACTAGTGAGAACAATGTATCCTTTCACTAGTTTTAACGAAAACGTTTCTTGAAAAATATATCATAATAAATGATGAAATAATAAGTAAAATATTCTTATAGATATTATTTTTTTATTAAATAGATTTATAAAGTTTCTAATTATTATAATTAAATATAATATGCATTCAATTCTGTTGCAGAAAAGTTATAACACACACACACATATGCGCAGATGTATGTATATGTGTATTAATAAAAATATGTGTAAAATACGTTAGAAAACAAAGAAAGTCAAAACTTTCTTTTGTCTATTTTCCTCTTCTGTTTTGTGGATTTCTTTTAATTTTTACAATTTTTTTTATTAGTTGGGCTTGTGATTGATGTTTTTCTTTCTCTTGTTATGTTTTCTGTTTTTAATTTATTATTCTTGTCTTTGTTTGTAATTTGTATTTTATTTTCTGTATCTTCACCTATATTCGTTGTAACCATTATTTTTATTTTTTTTGTATGTTTCGGTTTTATTATTATAGATTACTTGCTTTTCTTAATTTTTTCTTTTTGAGGTTTTGATTATATTGTTCTATTGTTTTCTAATTTTATATTGTATCATAATTTATATATATACTTTTTAACTATTTTTTTTTTTTTTTTTTTTTTTTTTATTGCGGGTAGTGGAAAAAATGCATAAATGCACGAAGCACCGCTTCCGGACGGCGCAACAGTGTGGGGTTGGGTGGAACTACCTCTGTCACGGGTAAGTAAAACGACGAAAAATAAAATAAACAAAAACGGGGTTCAATAGGTTGAATATGTGACAGGCGTAGCGCAACCCGACCCACTAAAAAAACCACTCCTCTTCTCTTTCGGCTTAAACCATTCCGGAACTGTTTATCACACTTCGTCAGGATGGAGCCGTTCTTAGTCCAAGATTTTTGGATGTCCTGCTGCCTTACGCTTCTATTACGCCTAGGCACGTTGCTTTCGCCGTTAGGAGAATGCGTTGGTGCCCAGACATTGGCAGGTTCTGTGGCGGAGTCTGCTGCCCCTTGGTAATCAGGGGGTGGCTGATCGTCGCCAAGGTTGTCATTGATACTTTTTAACTATTAGTTCATATATTATATTAATAATAATAATTTTTATACTTTTTTTGTCAATTTGTTCTAGTCCTTTGTTTATCAGATCCGTTTCAGTCAACCTCTTAAAATTTATTCATCAATATCTTTACTTAAATATTATTTATTATTTTTTAATTTCATATTGAAATGCAAACATCAAGGAGAAGTAGATCAGGAAGACAAAAAAAAAGGATAACAGCGGCGACGTTCGTTGCTAAGTTTTATAAATCGAGATAGAATGCTGAATCCTTATTTCGTGAGTATTTAAATTTATATAAATTATTTTACAATTTATTGTAATCACGTAATCTTTCAATCATTATTATTATATTTTACATATAATTTTTCCCATCATTCAAAAATATATTTAATAATTAGTATCTATATAAATTTATTTAATATAAGTAAAAATATTACAATACTTTTCTTTCTCTGTCGGCGATGTAGCATTTGACATTAAGTGAAAGAGAAGAAGAAAGAAATAGAGGTGAATAAATAGAAAGGCTAGATAGAGGAGAAGAAAGAGAAACGAGGAATACGGAAACCAAAAGAGAAAGTAGTTATAGCGAAGAAGAAAGAAAAAGACGAGACAGAGACGGACAAGACAGAGAAAGAGTAAGACGAGATAGAGAAGGACATGATAGAGGAAGACAAGACAGAGAAAGACGAGACAGAGAAGGACAAGATAGAGGAAGACGAGACAGAGAAAGACAAGACAGAGAAAGACAAGGTGGAGAAAGACAAGGCAAAGGAAGAAATAGAGAAGAAGAACGAAATAGAGGTGAAGAAATAGAAAGAATAGATAGAGGAGAAGAAAGTGAAACGCGGGGTACGGAAAATGAAAGAGAAATGAGAGACAGCGAACAAGAAAGAGAAAGACAAGACAGAGAGGGATAAGACAGAGGAAGACAAGACAGAAGAAGAGCAAGAGGAAGACGATACAGAGAAAGACAAGATAGCGGAAGACAAAACAGAGAAAGAGGAAGACGAGACAGAGAAGGACGAGACAGAGGAAGACAAGACAGAGAAAGAGGAAGACCATACAGAGGAAGACAAGACAGGGGAAGAGGAAGAGGCCGCAGCCGCGGTCAGAGCGTACAGACAAGTACTCGAGAAGGCAAAAAGATGCAAACGATATATAAATTTATTTTTAATAACAAATAATAATAATTTTAAATATTTTTATGTGCCCTTTTCTAAGATTATATTTTTCAAATAAAATTAAAATAAAAAGTGTAAAAATAAAACTAATTATCTGTTTTTCGATTTTTCCCCCTTCCATTACTCTGCTTTCTTCTATCACACATACAATTTTAAAAAATAATAAAATCTAAGAATCTTATATTAATAATTTCAAAATATAATACAATAATTTATAGATAATAAATTATTGTATTTAGTCTTTTCCTTAAATTAAATAAAAATATTAAAAAAAATTTGATTTCGCCGAGAATTGAGCTAGAGATCGTATATTTGTAAAAAAATGTCCGTGCGCCTTAGCGCGCACGGCTACCATAGAATATTGGAGTGATAAAGTAATATATAAATTGTAGCCCCCTCCGGAGCTTATTGGAATAGCTGGCGTCCACATGGTAGGGGAACTCACCGCACGAGGAGAGCAATTGACTTCGGCCATTCTTGGCTCTTTTCGAGCCACACGAGCGCTGCTCGCTCACGAACACACTGTTTTAATTAAGATTGTGTTGCGTGGGTAAGCGGCCTAGGGAGAGGGTAACTTTTGGCGCGCAGCCTGCGCTTGCTTCGGCTTCGCTCGGAATCACACGTACAGAATGAAACTGTTGTGTGTGTTACCTCTCTGTGACGCGTAGAGGGGTATCATTCACCTTCGTTGAGCTACCGACCTCGGGTTCCTTCGGCTCTTTTCGGCCTCCCGACACACCACATACATCATTTACGGTGTGTGCGAGGCCGGCGTGCTGTTTGAGAGGAGAAACTTTTTGCGCACGATTTGGCTACACTGAATATATACATGAGCAAATAAATAGTGTTCCAATAATTTATGTGATGTATTCGTGCCAGGCTCTAGGTGCCAGCGATGTGTTTAGTTTAGAACATTACTATAATGATTTATTAATTAAAAATAAAATATTAATTTTTATTATGAGTTTGTTAAGCAAAATCAACGAATAGACTCGACAATATGGAGTAAAGAAACTGCTCCAAAATTTTTTTTCTCTTCTTTTTTATTTATAATTTATAAAATTGTAAATGGATAGTATTGTTATGTATTGCTACTATAATTCCAACTGATCTAGGTATTGTATGATGTGTATTTATTTAATATTTGACTTAACATAAAATAGTGCACTTACTTTAAAACTTGGTAGATTCTTGTTTGATAATACTTTCTTCTTTTTCACTAAGTCGTTTCTTTCAATCCATTTATTATTTATAGAACGGCAGTATGCTACATAATGACCTAGGCCATTTTTTATTGAACTTTCAATATATCGGACAACACCTCCAAGAATAAAAAGGTTATTTTTCACAACCATTTGTGTTGGTATTTCATTTAAATTTGTGCACAACTCCGCATTAATCTTTTTTTCTTCATCATAAATTTCTTTTTTGTATGCATCTTCTTTATCTATGTACAAATAATTTCCACAATTATAGTCTATGGAAGCACATGTTTGATTACATTGTTGACAAAAGACAGTTTTTTTTAAAGATATTTGTTCATTTCATTTTCTAATGTGAACAATTTTTTACTTTTAATAATATTTATGTTAGGTATTGATAATACACACTTTTTAATATTTTCTTGTACTCCACAGATAGAACATTGACGTTCTTCAATAGGTGTTTCGTAAATGTTCATCAGTGTATCAAATAATGTACTGATGTTACCTGCACAGTTAATTATCTCATCATTATGTGGTAATATATGATGCATTATATTTATACGATTTGTATAAAAAGTATTTCTTGCACCCATTTCATAATAATTAGAAATAGTACTTGCATAACATAAGCACTTTTTTTCAGGTATTTGACTACGACTTGATTCAATAAAATTTTGAAATTCTAATACGCTGCAGCAACTACTGATTATCTCCGTCAAGGCATCAAAGGGGCAAGTATTTGATAAAATAATTTTTTTTCCATTAATTTTTTTTGTTTTCATTAAATTTCCATTTTGAATATTTCCTTTTCCTTTTTTAATTTTATTATTTCGATTTAATAGATGTTGATTAATATCAGGATTAGGAGTGACATACACTCCTCTTTCCTTTATCTGTTTTTCTGATTTTGTTTCTTTTAGTGGCTCTTCTTTCTTTTCTTCTATTAAATTAATATTTTGATTTTCAACTTTATAAAGAATAATTTCATTTTCTTCTGTTACATTTAAAATATCATTTTTATAGGTACTCGTATCTTCGTTCTTAGATGAACTGATCAAGTCCTGTTCAACAAATTGTGAATAACTACAATTTTTTGTGCTTTTGGAAGTGAAACTATACGAATGGTCATGTAAGTATGATTTATTTTCAGACTCCAAACTATCATTGCACTTAGGCATAGTAAAATTTAAATTCATATCTTCATTTACAATACTGAAACTTTCAGTAGTATCTTCTTTTTCGATTACAGAATATTTATTCTTCCATCGTTCACTTATAAATAAATGGCTATTGTTAGATTTTTTGCCATTTGGTTTTTTTTAATTGCTGGCTTTGCGTTATTGAATGCAGATTGGGCAATCTTTATATCAGCATTTATTTGCTGAATGTGTTTTACAATAAATTTATCAACTCTAAGAGGTTTTTTATCCTCTAATATTGTTGATTTTATTTGACCAAAATAACATTCAGCACGAGCTGAAGTTGCCACTTTATTTGTATTTTGAAAATACAACCCCATTATATTTGTCCAACATGGAAATTCTTTTAGCAAATTCTTAAAATTTTTTAAAAATTCTGGCGAGTAATTATTTTCCTGATGAAATTTACTTGTCTTATAGCGTTTTTTATTACTCTGTACATTTTTTTCTATTTGCTCGATGAAGTGTGATATTTTTGTATTTTTTTTCAACGAATTTTCTGCATTTTCATTCTCACTAGTATCCATGAGATTGTTCACTGTATGAATATTTTCCACAAATTTAAAAGTTTGAATTTCATCAACAATATAATTCAAAGCTTTCGAACAGTCATCATCGAAAACATCACTACCAACTAGCATGAAGAGATTGCGTATGAAATCAATGAAATTTTCAAAATTTTCTATTGTTGACATGAATCCTACACAACTTTTAAATAATTCTATTGCTTTGAGATTTGAATTCTTTATACATGGCCATCTTGAAATTGCATGTACCAAATGTGCTATATCAATTCTTAATAGTGTTTTTGCTTTTAAATCTTCTTGTTTTAAAATGACTGCTAAACAATGATTATTATATTCCTGATATGTCATATTATTAAACGATAAAGAGACAGCATTTTGCAAAGCTTTCCCCATATCTGTGACTATTTCGTGAGGAGTTTTTAAATTATATTTTTGTAATTCATTTAACCAATATAAATAAAAATTGGTATCATTAATCTCAGATATTACTTGAGCGACTGGTACAATTTCATTATTAATAAATGTACTCAATATTGTCAAGAATAAATCATTACTATCATCTTCTAATCGGTCCACCTGTTTTACTAAAGATGCAGTAGCATCTAAAGATAATGAATTCCCTAAGAATTTCATTATATCATTACTCAAACTTATCTGTTCCGGTGAACAATACATAATGAAAAATTTATCGACGCCAATATTTTTTATAAATTTTCTATATTCAACATTTCTTTTTAGTGCACTTAAAGATTCAAAAAGATCCGATCCTTTTTTAATACCTAATTTGTCATTTTTGATGTCTTGTGCAGCTTTTTGTAGTGCAGGTAACTTGTACATTACTGCTGGTTCTTGATCTCCATGATCCAAATTTTTTGTCGCAAAATCTCTTCGCCATTGTTTTGGCTTCTTATAATACAATTCTTGCTTAATTTTTTCTCTTTGTGGTCCACATAATTTCCTCTTTCGAGTATGAGGAATTCCTCTAGAATCACAAGTATTAACTACAAAATTACAATTATCATTCGTTTTTGGTGCAGAATAACAAATTGCAGTTATCGTATTACTGCAAACTGTGCAGTAACCTTCTATATTAATATAATTATATGCATTTATCAAGTGCCTTTTAAAATTAAAAGCACATGGCAATTTATATGTCCTCCATATGGCCTGTACCAATACATCAGCCCAACCTTCTTTTAAAATTTCTTTTTCTCTACCATCTTTATAGTGCTTTTTAATTGGGCTTATTTCATTCCATTCTTCTACTGTCAATTCAACTTGAAATTCTATAATGGGCTTTTTTAAACTTTTCCTTCTCGATAAAATTTTCTCTATAGCGTACTCAAAAGAAATTTCTTCTTATGGTTCAATACTTTCTTCATTATTTTCTTTCTTCAATTCATTATTGTTTATAATTGTATTTATGTCCTTAATGTTTTTTATTTTATTATAATAAGTTAAAATATTATGCCGGTCTTGTTGAACCATAAAAAATAAATTGATTGGCTTAATCAAATTATTCAATTCTTCTCATATATTCTTCCACATTAAATCACTTCTTTTTTTAATTTTACCATCTTCGTAAATATCGTACTGAATAAGTTTATTTAGCACTGAATCAGCAACTACTGCTGGTTTAGGACCTACCATTGTTTATATTACAAAACTACTTTATTACAAAAAATTTACACGTAAATTTCAAACACTTATTGCTTTTAAAATAAAAATTTATATAAAACACTAATATTGTTTTTTTTTTTATACAGAAATTGAAAACTCGTATTGTGAACACTTATAATTTAACACTTATACTATTATGAATTTTTTTTTTAACTTTCAATTATTAAAACATACTAATCTAAATATTTCTGCGACAGATTAAAATACTTATAATTCACTACATATACTTATCTTGATTTTTTTAACGCTGAACTGTCTTCTTAAAACAGACTAATTATTTTACTTATAAGAAACTAAACTTATAAACTAAAACTAAACTAAACAAAACTAAACTATACTAATAAGAAACTAAACTAAAATATAGAAAAATGTATAAACTATATAAATATATGTTACAATAAATACTAAAATATATAAATATATATTATAATATATAAACTATATAAATATATACTGCAATAAATACTAATTTATATAAATATATATTGAAATACATAAACTATATAAATATACACTGCAATAAATAGTAAAATATATGGATAAATACTAATTTATATAAATATATATTAAAATATATAAACTATATAAACATATAATGCAATAAATAGTAAAATATATGAATAAATACTAATTTATATAAATATATATTAAAACATATACAAATATTTCGATTTATCCAACAGAGGTTGAAACTTTAAATAGTTTATAATATTCAAAAATAATCGTCTCCCGTATTTAAAAGGATTTAAAAGCACAATTTTTTCAATAACAACAGTAAGTTTTGACTTTCTTTGTTTTCTAACGTATTTTACACATATTTTTATTAATACACATATACATACATCTGCGCATATGTGTGTGTGTGTTATAACTTTTCTGCAACAGAATTGAATGCATATTATATTTAATTATAATAATTAGAAACTTTATAAATCTATTTAATAAAAAAATAATATCTATAAGAATATTTTACTTATTATTTCATCATTTATTATGATATATTTTTCAAGAAACGTTTTCGTTAAAACTAGTGAAAGGATACATTGTTCTCACTAGTTATAATGATTGAATTTTCGGAAACGCTGATGTTGATTATGCTAAAATTAGTAATAATATTTAAATAGATTAGTAAATTATTTTAATTTAAATAACATGTTGTTCTCGTTTCTTGAAAATCATTGATGATTTATAATGTAATTGATTTATTATTTTGTCGTTTAGGTAAAAATGGATACAATTGCTATCCCGGTTGAAAAAAATCAGCTGGAAAACGAGCTGGACCTCATATTTTTGGATAAGCTCCAGCTGGGATTACCCAGCTAGATATACCCAGGTGGATATCCAGCTTTAACTAATAATTAAAAACTAAGTAATTTTAATTAATTTCATAAATTTTATTCTTATAATTTAATTATTAATAATTGATATACGATAAAATATTATGAAAATAAATAAGGCGATTAGAATACTACATTTTTTTATTTAGATAAATACACAAAAAGACTGAGAGGGACAAATAAAAACAATCTTAACATTTATAATATGCATATTATTAAAAATTATTTTTTGATTGGCTGTTTCTTACAAAATATTATACTATTCAAAATAGCAACTAAAAAAAGCTAATGTAATTTATTTTATAAAAAATATTTTTATTTTTGGTAATGAAATATTAAGATATGAAATTACATTTACAAGTAATTAATACAGCGATGAAACATTTAAAGGTATTTTTAATTGCTGATAAAAAATCAATAAATGTAATTTTTGTAAACATAAAATTGTAATGAGCAATCAGCAAAGAAATTACTTTATAGCAAAATAATTTTCTTTTCTAGGAATTTGTTCAGAAAATATAAAATGCTGATCATACAATGAGACTATGGATAGAGACACTTGGAATAATTAAAATATCTAATGATCGTTTTGATAGATGGTACAGTTGTATTACAAACTTAACAAACACATGAAAATTTCAATTAATATTTTGTTTTGATTCAAAAAATCGGTAGCAGTGATATTCTTTAATGATAAACAGATCAATTCCAAGTCAAGTATCATCATCTAGAAAATTATTATTAAGAACTCAAAATATATCAGTATTTATCGATTGCAAAGCTGCTATGCAACTAAATAGCAAAATTATTGACATTCCATGGTTTGCGTCAATCTGCTGGTAGAATCTATTTTGATTTAAAGTTTTATAATTCATAAAATTTTGAAATTTTTTAAGATAATAATTTTAGAAAGGTTATAGTAGCTCTTTTTTGTAAAAAATAATGTTGTTTTATTAATTTTATTAAACATAAGTTGTGTACATTTTGTATTTTGTAGATTTAAATTCCAGCACACAAGTCAAATCTATGGCCAGGGTGTTACATAATATTCATTGAGCAACATGAAAATTTAGAGAGATTTTGGTGGGTGCATAAATTTCACCAAGTTATGCATGTTAAAACTTTATTAGATATTTTGATTGAACTTCATTAAGTAAATTGGAATGACGACTGTTAGTTAAATGATTAAATTTAGTTAAAATTTTGGATTGTCTTAAAATTTAAATGCCTTATTTCATATTTTTCATGTAATATAATTTTTAAATATTTCACAGAGATTATCTTTAGAACAAATTGAAAGGATACATTGTTCTCAGTAGTTATAATAATTGAATTTACAGAAATGCCGATGTTGATTGTGCTAAAACACCAGAAGCTATTTTTTAAATGCATAATGATTCATTCATTTTATATGCCACTTATTACAAACTAAAATATCAGACAAAAAAACAATCATTGTTGTTTTCATTGTAGGAATATTAAATTTATTTCAAAGTTACTAGAATCGACAAGTAATTATGAGATAGCTTATGAATATTGGAATACTCGTTGATGCAGTTGTAGCAATGACACAATTTAGGTAAATTTGATTAATTTAGATTAAACGTATTAAAATAAATAGCTATTATATTCTTTTTATTATTAGTATTAATTACTTTTATAAAATTTCTTGTAAATGATTTTCCATAATGAAGAATTTTATTCTAAAACATTTTAACCAAAATCATTTTATTGTTCATACTAATAATTATGAAATGGAACATTTATAAAAATTTGTTTATATTTTTTTCATTTTCATAATGTAATGTATTAATCTAAAATTATTTATTCCAAGGCATAAAATATTTCCTGTCATAAATAAATATTTGCTGAACTCAAGAAAAACTTTTTAAATTAACTTTTTAAATAAAAATATATTATATTATATATAAAATAGAATATTAAATGATAATTTTTCAAATGATTGAAGGTACAGCGAGTGAAGAACAAAAGAAAAGATCAACAAAGTTTATTGAACGAAATTGGCTCAAAATTTTCTGTTCCGAGTTTAAAACATGTAAGGATTAATCCAAGTAGATATCAGGATATTGCTATAAGGATTCGTGATTAATGCCGTGACCTTGCAGACCTACACACATTTATATTAATATGCATATACATACATCTGAGCGTATGTGTGTGTATTATAAGTTAACTTTTCTGCAACAGAATTGAATGCATTTATTTAATTATAATATACCAGTTGTCGTTGGTAACACTGTTAACAAATTCAACAAATGATTTTAGTAATCATTAAAGATCAAATAATACAAAATTAAAGCCTTTTCAAATTCGCTCTAAATTTGGTCAATTGGGTCCTAGTAAAGGTCAACTTAATTATCCTGGTAGTTTTTGTATAATTGTAGCTGACACATTTGTGTAATCATTGTATTCAAGTGAGACATAATATTTTTCTGGTATTAAAAACTATATTTGTTAATATGCTATTGGAATTGAGTATTTTATTTTATTATTTAAAAGTAATGGAAATTTCGTTTAATGCGATTGAGGCAATGAAAGGTCGAAAAAGCAGATTTTTAGAAAAATGGTCATTTTATAAAAACGATTGCTATTCGCTACATTGACACTGCAGCAGGTTCGACAGTGACAAGTCATGGACATATTATTGCTGTGGATAGTGTATCTCCAACTGTATTTATTAGAAGTGATACAGGAGAACTACTTAACTGGTTTGATTGTATGGATTACATGAGAGAATCTAGTGATATTATTATGAGCAGTATTTAAAAAATTTTTAAAATTCATATTGAAAATATTAAAATTTCCAATACTTGATTAACGTTTTTTTTTATTCTAGAAAAAGAATACTCCGTATCGGATTTCGAAGGCCATTGTATAGTTGTGTTTGATACAGGTGGCGAATTTCTACGACGTATTGGGTCAGAAAATATGACTAATTTTTTCAATGGAATTGATATCAGTGATGCATGGATTTCGTGTGGCAGTATTCTCAAGAGATCGTATTTTGATTTTTGAATTTGAGTATCCATATGTTAAAATAAGCCATCGATATTGATACTTGAATATAGTAAACATAAAATGTCTACAATACATATATGATGTAATATTATACTATTTCTAAAAGTTACATTTAATAATTTGAAACATTTTTTATAAATTTAAAATAAAAACTGACCATAAAGTATAATATATAAACTTAAATTTTATATATTATTTTCTCAATCAATGTTCGAAAAAAATTGAAATTATAGTTTTCAAGTATTTGTTCATGTTTGTACATCATCGAAAGCATAATTTTTATTATTAAAAATTAATAATGATATCGAATTTTGAATAAAACAATACGTAATTATATATTAATAAACATGATAATGTATTTAATAATATTTTTTTTTAAGTATCAAGGTGTTGTCGATTAAAAATAACTTCAGAAGGATACGTTGTAACAATTGCAAAAAATAATCGTGACGTTCTTGTGTTAAGTATATTATACGTAGCGTGAATTAAAAAATAAAGTTATAACCGCAACCAAATCTGTAAAATTACAGGAGTAATCTGATTTTCAGAGCATCATTCAAGATTTTGTCTATTACATACATTAATTTAATCTTTTGTAAGTAAAAAGGTAATTTGAAGATTAAAATTTTTTATTTCTTATTAAATTACCAGCATTTTTAGTTATAATGAAATAAAGTAAATTATTAACTAGGATGCATTTGGATAAAGTATTTTTCATTTTTATTTTAGGCAATAGTATATTTTTTCTATACACTAAATACTGCATTGTTGAGTTTTCGCTATTCGTCAATTACTTTTTGTTTATAAGAATATGTTACTTTTTTTTATAAGAATTTTGGTTTATAGTAACTAGTAATAATGTTTTACTTTTAATATCTCAAATGGTTTACAGAAAATTTAACATCTATATTAACTGCTGCATATTATTAATTCGCTTTTTATCTCTCAACAGGTATTTTTATTTCTCAACGCTGTATAAATCATAGACCAATAAATAGAATTAATAAGAGACTTAAAGCAAAATGTGTCAAAAATGTTATATATCGTAAACGTTCAACTTTTAGTCAGCAACGAAATTCTATAACCAACATGTTAAAAAATGCGTCGTCACACGAGGAAGAAAAAAATTCAGTACCCAACGAGAACATGGGACACATATTTTATCCACATAATAGTAAGTTAACTATACAATTGTAAATTAACATATTTTATGTAACGATTTTATAAATATGATATGAATATAGTTTGATAAATGTAAAATCTAATTGAATTATTGTTTTATTATAGCCCTATTCTCTTATATTTATAAATAAATAATAATATTGTTTATGGCATATTTAATATTTGATTTTAAAAAGTTCATTTGCTTTTTAATCATTGTCAACATTTTTGCTCATTGCTTTTCGATCATCAACAAAATTATACGGTCTACATCTTGTATTTCTCCAAAGGATCTTTAAGTAAATTATGATTAGATCGAATTCTATTAAAACTAGAAGTCTAGAATTCATAGTTTCCCGGGCTTGACGTCACGAGACCACCTTCCCAGCTGCGTAATTATATAACCTCCTGCATCGTTTCAATTATTTAATTATAATCATTAATTACAATTGGCTCAGTCGTTATTTTTTTTGCATGAGCTATGTAGATAACAATGTCCGTTATCAGTAGGAATGCATAAAGTCTTTAATTTACAATTTATGGAGGTTTCAAATATTGAAACGCGGTCTGCTAACAATTTGCTAAATTTTTGTTGGAGATAATTTTTTTCAATTAATAAATATTTTAATTAAAGTCTTTCGCTCAATTTATAAACAATTAAAAGTAGTTTTTTAATCCGTATACATCGAAAGTACGTACTGTATACATATTTTCGCGGGGCTGTGACGTCACGAGACCACGCGATGAATTCGTTTTTACCTTCAATGGTAACCTCCTAAGCCGTTGATGGATATTAAATAATTGTCGTCAATTAAAATCAGCTCACTTGATTCTTTTGCCTGAGCACTTTAAATCAGTTTGATAGCTATCGATAGGAATGGTTTTTATGTATAAATTGATCTTATTTAACATTCTATCGACGTTAGAAATATTGAAATAGCGCTGGCCTGTGATACAGCTCGTTATTATTGAAAATAATTAGAGTAAATTAATGAACAAATAAATTATGATCCTCGATCATGTCGATAATTAATAACAGGTAGTTCTTAAACTCTCACAAATAAAAAGTACGTCTCGAATTCATACTTTCGCGGGCTGTGACGTCACGAGACCACGTGATAAATTCGTTTTTAACTTCGATGGTAACCTCCTAAGCCGCTGATGGATATTTTATAATTTTCTTTAATTAAAATTAGCTCACTTGATTCTTTTGCCTGAGCAGTTTAAATCAGTTTGATAGCCATCTACAGGGATGGTTTTTATGAATAAAATGACATTAATCAACAATCTGTTAACGTTGCAATTGTATATATCCATTGTTAATTTTTAATATTAATTATTTCTTAATAATAATTGGTTTTGTTAGTGTTAAGTGATCATGTTATTCCTAATGCATATGTTCTCTGCTATATTTTGAAGTTTTGAATATTTATTCATCGATAGGTGTTAGTATTAAATTCAAATTCTGCAAGTTTCCCGCCATTTTTACCTGTGCGCATGCGTAGACGGTCATACAATGCGGTTATATGCAGTTTTGAATATTTTTTTATTTGTCAATTAATTTACCATTCCTTTTAATTTGTAATACCTGAGCAGTTTGTATCTCGTTGTGAGCAGTTTATTAGTATTTTATTGAATATTTTATGTTAAATATTAAATGAGAAATCTTAATTCAAATGTACAACAGGTTTAACATTTTTTATTTGGAAAAAAAGGTGAGTGGTTTAATTTTTTTATGTTTTTAGGCTGAGCTAATTATGTCCTTTGAAAAAAAAATTTTTTGTTTGTGAAAATAGCAGTTTTGTGGGCCGAAAGCGAGTCGGTAAAAATATCTACAACAATTTTTCACGATAGCAAATTATTACAAACGGCTTGACTATGTTCGTTTTCATTGAACAAAATAACAAGATAATTTTCTATTCTTTCTTTTGAAATAAAAAGATTAAAAAAAAACACATGTAATAAATTTTCCTATGCATTAATTTTCTTTAATAAAATTTATAAACGTTTAAGATAATTTGAATTATAAATAAATCGTTTAATCTTTTTATTAGAAGAAACCAATATTTAAGTTTAAGCTAATACGCGCATTAGAATTTAAGTTGATTTTTACATTTAAATAAAAAATTATGCGAAAGAAAACGCGCATGAAATAAAAAATATATTTAATCATACGTTTTATGTAAAACCTAAATCATAAATACAAAAAATATTATTATACATAATAATGATTAATTTAATTTTAAGATTAATATAAAAACAAAATTTTTTGTAAAATTAACATTACTGAAACTCCTAATAAGAATAATATTTTTTGGTTACTCTTAAGCTAAAAGTATATTTAGGTTTAAATTTATATTAGAATTAATTATTCTAAAGTTATTTTAGAATTATATTTTAGAACTTACTAGTTAAAATTATTCTTTTTATATCTTGGCATTAATTATGTTTAAAAATTATTTTAAATTATATTTTAAAATTAATGATCAAGATTATATTCATAATTAAGTGATAATATTTAAATTATAAGTCGCCTCTATAATTGTCTAGATTTTATGTAATAATAATGTAAATCCGAAATCAAAATTATATCTTAAACGCAAAGTTAAAACTATTCAACTCATCAAATAAACTATCACTATGATATTTTGTTTAAAACTTATTTTGTATTATTTCAACAAACAATAACAATTATCATTATCATTCATTAAAATACGGACAATTATAAAAACATATATTTAAATTAAACACTTTATAAAAAAATATTTGGAAATTATATAATTGCTAACGTAATAGAAAAAAAAACTTAAAGATTATAGTACAAATAAAATCCTTTTTATTACAAAACTAAATAATATACTAAAAAACACAATTAACTATTGTTAGAATTAAGCTACGAAATCGATTTTTTTTCGTAGCCTAGTTCAAATTTTACGTAGATTATTATTATAAAATAAATATTTAAAAATCATTAATAATAATATTAGTTTTAAGTTATTATACAATTTTTGTAAAATTGGATAGTCCCCTCTCAATCTCTCTCTCTCCAACTTCAAGACGACACACCCTCGCAGAGGCTTTCCACGCCCTCTCAGACAGGCCCTCCGAGGAGAAGGGGGCCCGAAAAACTTGCCCTCTCCAGAAATTTTCCGGAAAAAGGATTCGTTCGGCGCTACTTCGGAAAAGCGCATAAATATCGCGCAAAATTTTCGACAGCCAGCAGACCTCAGGCAGCACTCGAGGGAAACATTACTACAAGGCAGCACCCGAGGGAAACACGACGATCCAATATCAACAGAATCAGTCAACCACTAGCCTTCGAAAATCAGTCAATCAGCAAGCAGCTAGGAGCTTTCGAGAATTTAAGTCAACACGCAGTCTACAAGCAGAGTCAACGACTTCCAGCTTCACTCCAACTAAACAAAGAGTCAACGAGTCACCAGCAATAGAAGAAAAATATTAAATAAAAAAACACATACATACATATTTGTTCCAAACCGTTCTTTTAAGAGCGATCTTTCTTAAACGTAACCACTACAAACAAAAAGAAGAAGACGACGTCGAGGATACCTACAGACTTCGAAAAGAGAGAGAGAGAAAGAGAGTGAGGACTTCCAGCCAATTTAGACCATTTCTGCAATAAAAAAGTGAGTTTTGATTGCAAATTTTTCTTTTTTTCTTTTCAACCTCCAAAGAGATAGTATTAGCCGAAATCGGCTAAATATCTCTTTCCAAACATCACTTGTTAGGTCCTTTCCAGAACAATCTGTAGGCCAATGTCGGCCTATATGGTTGTTCAGTCCCGCATCTCACCACCCTTCCTATAAAATCTTACAATTAATACCTCTGCCGTACCGAGCCCATAAGTTTCAGTACTTAGGCTCGAAAAAGGCACAAGGCAGGTTTGCGTCAATTTCGCACGCAATAGTAACGTCACCCCGACGTTACACTCTCTTTCTCTCTCTCTCTGAAGAATGAATAGTTTGTGTTCTTAAAAGAACAGTTTGGAAAAAAAATATGTATACATAAATATATACATGTGTATATATATATATATATATATATATATATATACAGGGTGGTCCGTTCGTATTTATCGGTCGAAATAACTTCAAAGGGAGATGCTTATATCAAAAAATGTTCAGACAAAAGTTGTAGGAGTTCAAAGGGGTCGTCCAACGCTGACCTTAGCGTTAACCTTTAGGTCAAATTTCAAGATTATTTGAGGGTCGAATCGCGAATTTACAATTAAATCCCAATTCTTTATTACAGATTATGATTTTGCGTCGAAAAATATAAAAGTTTTGTCTCAAACGTTTTTTTCGATGCGTGACAGATAGCGCTGTAATCAGCAGTTTTAATCTATCGATGCGAATATCTCAACAACTACGCATATGAAAAGGTAGAAAAGGAAAATTTGTTAATCTGGATAGGGAACATGCAATGACACCACGATCGACCCCCCGCCCTCTAACCCCCCGAATGGAGCGGTTTCAACTTAAAAATCTAAAATGGGTACCCCAATTTCATATTGCAGATTCTGATTCTGCATCGAAAAATATGGAAATTTTGTTCAGAACATTTTTTAGATTCGTGACAGATGTCGCTGTAATTGACAAAATTAAAAATGCGTACAAAAATTGTTACTGAATTAAAATTTCTCGAGGAATATACATCTTATTCGGCAAATTAGAATTCTGTGGATAAAAACGTTTGCAAAAAATCGGTTGTCCCCTGGTAACGCTTAAAGTAGAATAAACATTTTCATCAAAACAGATTTTTTTTTAACGTATTTGTCCACCGAATTCTAATTTGCCGAACAAGATGTATATTGCTCGAGAAATTCTAATTCAGTAACAATTTTTGTACGCATTTTTAATTTTATCAATTACAGCGACATCTGTCACGAATCTAAAAAATGTTCTGAACAAAATTTCCATATTTTTCGATGCAGAATCAGAATCTGCAATATGAAATTGGGCTACTCATTACAGATTTTTAAGTTGAAACCGCTCCATACGGGGTTAGAGGGGGGGGGTCGATTGTGGTATCATTGCATATCCCCTATCCAGATTAACAAATTTTCCTTTTCTACCTTTTCATATGCGTAGTTGTTGAGATACTCGCATCGATAGATTAAAACTGCCGATTACAGCGCCATCTGTCACGTATCGAAAAAAATGTTCGTAACAAAACTTTCATATTTTTCGACGCAGAATCAGAATCTGTAATAAAAATTGGGATTTCTATTTAAAATTTGCGCGATTTGAACCCTTCGAATAACCTTCAAATTAGACCTCAAGGTTAACGCCAAGGTCAGCGTTAAATGACCTTTTTCAACTCCTGCAACTTTCGTCCGAACATTTTTTGATATAACCATCTCCTTTTGAAGTTATTTTGACCGTTAGATTAAAATGGACCACCCTGTATATATATGTATATATGAACAGCAGCTCGACTGCTAGACTGCTTGCCGATTGACTGATTAGCGAAGTGGTTTGGCTCTGCGAAGTATTTCCTCGTCTGGATGATCCGAACTTGTTGAGTTTCCCTCGAGTGCTGCCTGAGGTCTGCTGCCTACCGAAAATTTTGCGCTGTATTTAAGCACACTGGCGAAGCTTTCCCGCAATTTTCCTATTGGTCAGAAAATTCGGGAAAAGGGCAAGTTTTTCGGGCCCCTTCTTCTCAGCGGACCTCTCGGAGAGGGCGTGGGAAGCCTCTGCGAGGGTGTGTCGTCTTGATGGCGGAGAGAGAGAGATGGAGAGGGGATGTCTATTTTTACAAATATAGTTGATAAACTTAAAAACTAATATTAATATTAATTTTTTTATAAATTTCTGTTTTTATCGATCATTTATGTAAAATTTGAACTAGACTACGGAAAAGAATCACTTTCGTAGCTTAAATCTAACTATAATTACAATTAGTTAATTTATTTTTATTATATTATTTAGTTTTATTATTATTCTATTTACTATTTTTTAAAGATTTTATTTGTTTGTATTATTAATGCTTAAGTTTTTACCTCTTTTTTATTAGCAACTATATATTGTTTCTAATTTTTACAACTTTAACTTAAGTATACGTTTTTATAATTGTCAGTATCTTATGAGAAATAATGACAATTGTCAGCTTCTTTTTATTGAATTAATATAAACTAAATTTGAGCAAACTATCATAGTAGTAGTTTATTAGGTGTATTGTATTTTAAAATAATTTTAGCTTTACGTTTAAGGTATAATGCGACATCATTATTACATAAAATCTGAACGCTTATAAAAGCGACTTATAGTTTAAATCTTATTCCTTAATTCTAAATATAATTTTAATTATAATTTTAAAATATAAACGAATTAATTCTAAATTAAAAATATTTTGAACTGGCAAATTCTAAAACATAATCTTAAAATTAATAAATTCTAATTTAAATAAAAAAATAATTATCATTCTTATTAAGAGTTTCGATTTTAATCATTATTTAACATTTTCATAAAAATTCACATTCGAAAATTATTGCGAAAAACCAGAAACCTTAGGTATTATAAAATATTTTAAGAATGATAATTTTGTACAAAAATACGCGAAGAACGCTTCTATAAAAATATAACATTTCCTTTATGCTAATTGTTATTAAAAGAAATGTATAATATTAACGTACTTATTTGTAATGTTCGTTTACAAAAGATTTTCCTATATTAACCTTAAAATTCCAGAGCGTTTAATTTAATCATTATTATGCATAGTTGTGTTATACAGTCTGTCAAGTAAGAGCGTGGTCGTGTTAATTTATAAAAAAATTTATTTGATGAAACTTTCATATTTATATATACATTGTACACATTACAAACAATGATGCAATTCGGTCAATAATGTGTCCAGTCACCACCGGCGTCGATAATTGCCTGGCATCTCCGAGGCATGCTTTCTACTAATTTGACGGCGTATTCTAGTGGCAAGGATCTCCAGATCCGACGAATTTCGTAAGACAACTGCTTCAAAGTGTATGTGCGTCTTCCACGAAGCTTCCGTTTAATATATGCCCACACATTTTCAATAGGGTTTGCATAGGGACTGCAACGGCCAATCCAATGTAACGATGCCAGATTGAGTCTTCCACTGAGTACAGAGCTTGCTGCGGTGTTTAGGATCGTTGTTCTCCGGCTGAATCCAATCTTCATTTTTTGTAATAAACCATCGTTTGGTAGATGGCAGTAAAGCCTTTTTGTAGATTTTTATCATTTTCTCGGCATTTAGGTTGTCAGTAAAGAGGTGCAAAGTGCCGAATCCCTGCTTTGAGAAGCAGCCCCAAAGATGCACCTTTATTCCATGTTTTACGGTCCGCTGAACAAGCCTATTGGTGGAAGTTGACCAGGCTCGCTTGAGGACAGAACGTGCCCATATAGAATATTCATCAGTAAAAATGACATTTTCAAAATCTCTATCAATATTCTGATGCGCCCAAGCGAGTCGCTTTGTCACATGTTTTTCAGTCAACAGAGGCTTCTTCATTGTGTTGCGCCATTTCAGATGATGAGTACGAAGATGGGTTCGGATAGTTTTGTAGGATATATCTAAACCTTTTGCCATTAATTTTGCTTGTCCTTGCCGCAGTGTTAAAGCAGGATTCCGCGAAAACAGATTCACTATTCTTTTTTCATCTTTTTTGTTCACTTTTCTTATCGAGCCACGTTCTGGTAAATCATCGACATTTTTAGCCACTTTATATCGCTGTATCTACTTCTGTACAAATGCCTTCGACTTTCTCATATACTTAGCAGCCGCTGATTGCGACATTTTGGGACCTTTCGGGTGGATGCAAAGGAACACAGCCTCGCAGCGCGACACGTACTTAGCACTCATGGCGTTTAACGTAATTCTCTTTCAAAATATCAACGACAACTGAATCTTTGTTGACAATGCATCAAGGAAAAAGCTTTTCTCTATCGGCTCGCGAAGGAATTAGAGCAAAATCTTTCATTACCTGCCAGTGAAATCGACCACGCTCTTACTTGACAGACTGTATCTAGCATTTTTTGTATTTTCGATTAGATTTTACATATTTTTTTTTTTTGATGCATGTTTTTGTTCGCTTATATTTTATTAATAGTTGAAAATGAAAAGAATAAGCTTAAAATCTAACGCTAATACATACTTAACTAGATTTATCTTTTATTTAGTATTAAATGATTTGAAAAAGGCAAAATGATTTATTCCTGATTCTAAATTATATTAAATGTTTATAAATGAAACTAATTGAATACAATTAAAGAAATTCAGCGAAAATTTATTACATATTTCTTTATCTTTTTATTTTGAGAGAAAAATAGAAAAATTTGTGATACATTTTTTTTATATGTTAATTGTAAAAAGAACATAGTGTAACATCCGTACACGACCTCCGTTCTTTTTGTGTCAGCCGATAAGTTTTCTCCATGCCTTCCCAGGCCCCGGTCGCCATTAAAAAAAAAACATATTGACTGCCCGAATCGACCCACACCCAAGCACTCCACCGTGATAAAGCCTCCCTCCACCGACCAAAACCGTTGCGGAACTTCGCCTGAGCGCGGGCCAAGAGTTTGCGACTTTCTTGAAACACATGTATTATTTGTATAAAAATAGCCGCAATCGTTGAACTTAACCCATTAACGCCCAAAAAGTCAGAATTTCTAGGTGATTTTCAACCTTATCTCACGAACGAAAAAAGCCAAAGATTTTAACCAAACCCATTTATCTTACCATTTTTGGGTATGCTCTTTCGAATACCGACTTCAAAATTGCAATTCCATGCGTTACAAAAAAAATATGGCGGTTTTTTCGTGAGAAGGTACCAAAAAAAATGAAAAAATAAAATTTTATAATTTTTTCCTCGTGTCCAATAACTATTCTAGTAAAAATCAGACCACAAACAAAAGTGAATAAAACGTCTGAAGTCTCAGGAAAAATTTTTTTTACCAACTTTGATTACGTTTAACAGTCCCAAAATGGCGGTTATATGCTCTCGACAATATGGCGTCAAAATCGAAAAATTGTGAACTAATTAAAAATCTGACCTGAACTCTGATTCTCGGGGGTTTTCGGGGTTGTTGATCACGAATCTGGCATTAGATTTGTGAAATTCCAAGATGACGACCCAATTCCGCGTATACGCAGTAGCAAAATCTATGAAATCTCCAAGAACTGATATGAACTTTGTCACTCAGGGGTTTTTGGAGTCGCTGATCACGAATTTGGTGAAATCGAAAAATCTATGAGTTTGTAGCGGCTTCCAGTGTAGCCACTTAAATCTAGTGTAGCCGCTTAAATCTAGCGGCTTCTAAGGTACTTTCATCCGTTTGCCGTTTTTTATAAACGTTGCTTAACTCTAACCACGTGGAGGTGGACGATAAGAGTCTTCTTTTTATATTTTGTTTTTTTTTTTGTTTTAAGTTTTATGTTTTTTTTTTGATTTTTTATTATTTATTTTGTTGTACGAGGGCGGTCTGAAAAGTGTCCGACCTCAACGTGAAGATAGCAGCACTAGTCAATAAAAGCTAGCGAATTTCGTTGTTCATCTGTTGACAGCTACTCACCAAAGTTTCAGCCATTTTGGATGCGCAGTTTTTAGTTGACAGTCGTTTAAGTGAGTCGATGTGAGTGTTGTTGTGAAAATGGACAAAATTAAGTATCGAGCTGTCATTAAACTTTTGTTTTTGAAAGGCAATACGCCTACACAAATCAAAAATGAGTTGAACTCTGTGTATGGGGACTCTGCACCATCATTTACCACAGTGAAATTTTTGGCAGCTGAATTCAAACGTGGCTGTGAGAGCTTGGGAGACGATAAACGTACGGGACGTCCAAAAACTGCAGCCACTGACGATAACATCGCCAAAGTTCACCAAATGGTGCTATACGACCGCCGAATTAAAGTGAGAGAGATAGCAGAGGTTATGAACATGTCCAAAGAACGTGTTTGCTACATATTAAATCAAGATTTGGGCATGAGAAAGCTATTCGCACGTTGGGTGCCGCGTTTGCTTACGCTAGACCAAAAACGTGTTTGAATGAACATTTCCAACACTCTATTGGCACAGTTTAGGCGCAATAAATCCGAATTATGGCACCGATTAATTACTGTAGATGAAACTTGGATACACCATTATACGCCCGAAACAAAAATACAGTCAAAACAGTGGACTGCAAAGGGGGAACCGACTCCAAAAAAAGCAAAAACTGTTTTTTTTGCTGGAAAAGTGATGGCGACTGTTTTTAGGGATAGTCATGGAGTTATTTTAATCGATTATCTTCAAAAAGGAAAAACCATTACAGGAGCATACTACGTATCATTACTTGACAAGCTGAAGGTAGAACTTGCGGAAAAACGTCCACATTTGCAGAAAAAGAAAATCCTGTTTCACCAAGACAACGCGCCGTCTCACACCTCAGCGGTTGCCATGGCGAAAATCCACGAATTACGGTTTCAGCTGCTCGACCATCTCTTTACTTACCAGACCTAGCACTAAGCGACTTCTTTTTGTTCCCTCATCTGAAAATTACACTCGGAGGACAGAGATTTTCGTCAAATGAGGAGGTAATTACCTTCGTGAACAGTCATTTTGTAGAGAAAAACGCCGAGTACTATTTTGATGGGTTAAAGAGATGGGAGCATCGCTGGAAGAAGTGTATAGAATTGCAAGGAGACTATGTTGAGAAATAAAAAAAAAATTAAGAAAAAATGTCTTGTATCTGTGTTAGGTCGGAAACTTTTCAGACCACCCTCGTACGGTGCAGAATTTTCGGTTTGTTCCATGATTCTTTTATTCTTTTTAGAAATGTTCTTTTCTGAAACAGTTTTCACAATATTCTTTTCTTTTTTTGTATTTAAAGTTTTTTTATTTGCTTTGAATTTTATGAATTTTTTTGGACTTTTCAAGTTTTATTTATTTTTTTGTAATTTGTAGATTTTTTTGTTTGTTTTATAATCCTTTTATTCTTCTTGGATATGGTCTTTTTTTAAACAATTTTCACAATAGTACATTTTACAAGTATTGCAATACTTTCTGGTCCTGAGTGCATACAAACAGTATGTATTAGAGGAACATTTCTTCGCAGTATTTTTATAACAAAAATCGTGCGCTTTCGATCGATGATGCTTCATGACATCCAGATAATGTCTTGCGATACCCATCGCAAAATCTTTTTTTCATAATTTTTTTTCCTTTAAGTCAGATGTGTTATATATGACTAATACATTAACGGTTGCTGCTTGAATGAGCCTAATCAAAACCACCCAAGTCCATTTCTTCGAACGAATACATGGCAAAATATTGTTACTGTGTCCGTTATGCAAATCCACCCCACCCATAAATTTATTGTAGACATGGAAAGCATTTGGAAAAGGTAATTCCACTTTTTTCTTATCTGCAGCACTATAACACTTGCAGGATAATTGAGGTGTTACACCTGCAGCTGAAGAAATTATTGACACTTTCTTGGAGCCCATAACACTAATGTGGTTGACCCCACTGTTTTTATCATGTTTCGCGATGAATGTACCTCTTGGAGCTTTCTTATTGATCTTATTCTGCATAGGCACACGATTTTCCCTTATTGTACCTGTGGATCTTAAACCATATTTTAGTAGGTATACAACGAGATCAGCATTGGTGAAGAAATTATGGAAATAGGGATGAAATTTGGAAATGTCTGCACTAGGTGTTTTCTTGAAAGAAGGGTCTAGTAAATTCATTACTACTTTCGAACCAAGAGAGCATTGGTTCAAAATGTTTACTTGTGAACCCTTGCCGCAATACAAATCTAAATCTAATAAAAATCCATCGCAAATACAGAGGCCCCAAAATTTCAAACTGAATTGGATTGGTTTAACACGAATGAACTGCTGCAAACTAGTTGGCGTAGAATTTTGCCATAATTTCGTCAATAGATAGGGCTGTTTCAAAATATCCAAACTTTTGAATATTACTGTGAAACCTATTCAATAAAACTCGAATCCGCCATGCCTTATAACTAGAGTTTACATCTCTGGACTTTGAGCATTTGAGACTCCGCTTGATTTCTTCAAAAGTATTTCGTAAAATAGTAGACTTGACTTCCTTGCAGGATAATAATGGATCAGTTAACCAGTAGTCACGTTGAGATTTCCTTGAGTTGAAGGTAGTTAGAATTATTATTCCAAATGCAGCCTCTAAGTCAACTTTCGAGAGATCATGTCTATTTTCACGGGCTGCTTTAATGATATATTCTTTCATATCATCTGAAAAAAATAGCTCAAATAGCTCAACCTAGCTCGAATTGTGAATTTTTTCCTTCTGCGAGTGACTTAGTAATATCGTATTATCATTATTTCTAGTATGAACCTTTTCTCTATTCACCCAGACGAATTCATGATCTTCCTGTAGTTTTAGTTGACTGTCTGTGTAAGCCTTGGAAACTTTTCTGTATGGATGCTGATCAAGGTATTCTTCAATATCTTCTGCAGTATCTCCACCATCTGATCCTTCTGAATCAGATTCACCAGAATCATCTAGATTCGGTATCTAAATTATTTCATCAAAATCATCGTTAGTATCATTGAGTTAATAGATTTTGTGACTATGAACAGACCTCTTTCGTTTAAGAGACATTTTCAAATTTTTTGTGGATATTTTATACTATCCCAATAAGCAGAGCTCGGCAAAAAGAGTTCAAGAATTCGTGAATATCCGGAATTACAAATTCAAAAGGTATTCGAAAAGAATTTCATTATATAATATAAGATGGTGAAATTTTACAGTAAATAAACATTGGGTCAATAATAAACTTCATAAAGATTCTCTAGCTCCAAAAAGATTTTTCGCTATTTTCGTATAATAATGGCAACATTCGGGGTCCGCTACTCCATGATTCAAATTTCCCGCCTACGTGGAATGTCCGGTTAAAGCGTAGTTCTCAGGCTGTTGGTAGACGATTACGTCTGATTTCACAACTGAAGTCCTCTCGGAAATATATATTAAAATCATGAAACGGAAAGAGTCTTTGTGCAATGTAACCAATAACCAAGAAGAACGGTCTCTAATCTATGTGAAGGTTCCATGTTCTGGAGGTTAGCGACCAAACGCTACCAGTGAAGCCAGATTCTAGACGAAACATTCCCCTACTCTCGCGCCCAACACGCCTCGCACACAACGCAACGCTATGTGTCGGTGCGTCGGGAAACCGAAAAACGCCGAGGGAAGCCGAAGTTGGCAGCGAACAGAGGAGAAATAATATACCAAGCTTAAGGTCAGTTCTTGGAGATTTCATAGATTTTGCTACTGCGCATGCGCGGAATTGGGTCGTCATCTTGGAATGTCACAAATCTGATGCCAGATTCGTGATCAGCGACCCCGAAAACCCTCGAGAATCAGAGTTCAGGTCAGATTTCTAATTAATTCACGATTTTTCGATTTTGATGCCATATTGTCGAGAGCAGACGCATATAACCGCCATTTTGGGACGGTTAAACGTAATCGAAGTTATTCACTTGCTTTTGTGGTTTGATATTTACTAGAATAATTATTGCACACGAGGAAAAATTATAAAATTTTATTTTTTCATTTTTTTGGTACCTTCTCACTAAAAAACCACCATATTTTTTTTGTAATGCATGGAATTGCAATTTTGAACTCAGAAATCGAAAGAGCATACCCAAAAATGATAAGATAAATGGGTTTGGTTAAAATCTTTGGCTTTTTTCGTTCGAGAGATAAGATTGAAAATCACCTAGAATTTCTGATTTTTCAGGCGTTAATGGGTTAATTCAATTATGCTTATTTCAAATAACGCAACTGTCCTTTTTATTTTATTTTAAAAATATGTATACATATACTATTACAAGAAAAATTTTACCATAATTACTATGACTATGATTCACTATAGTAAATCTCATAACGACTTAAAAATTGGAAACGGCCTGACCACGTTCTTTTTCTTACTCCTAAGATAAGAATTTTTTTTTTTTCATCATTATTTCTTTTTAAATTACCGGATCGATAAGTCGGTCAATATGAATTTTAGATGGTAAGAATGAAACCCCAGTTTAAAGATTACTTCCAGTTACCGACGGTGCTGATTATGTTATTAACACGTGTAATCCACATTTTTGAAAGGTAGCTTTTTTTCGCTAAGACATGTGAAAATGAGCGTCTCTGCCGCGATTTGAGACGTCGCGAGATTATAGCATTTCCATTCTCACGCAAAATGCCGAGTATTATTTTTACAGGTACACTCTTGGTAAAAATTTTATTTGCACGAATTTATTAATTAATTTCAAATAATATCAAAAAGCTGGCGATTATACCAAGCTTATTAATAATATTAACACCATACTCTTATCGATCATAATTTCTTATTAATCTTGCGATATGACGTATTAACTTTACTTGGTAATTTTTTTTTCCCCTAACGATAATTATAATTATTACTTAAATTCTTTAATATTATATTAATGATTAACCTTAATATTTTTCACCAATATATTTTATATCCGTGTAACCTTAATTCTGTGGCAGTGCTTAAATTTCTTTGCGAGAAGAAAATTATAGCACTAAATATTTCAAATAATTATAACTATTTATCTATTAATTTTTTTTTCTTCCTCTTTTTGCAATATTTTTATAAACAATTTTATAAAAATAGTCGCGTTAATCATTAGTATACTATTACTTACATTTTGCAATGTTTACTTATAATAATAATTGTAAATGCGCAACAGTTGATTATTCTAAAATTCCTTAATTGATTCAATTAAAAGTAACATAGCGACTCGAAAAATTTAATAAAATGTTAAATTAAATAACTCTTGGCTTTACCAAAAAAATTCATAGCGATTACCCACGAATAAAATTGAAAATTGTTATTTCTAAAGAATAATTATTTAAATTATTTTGCAATTATGTCCTTTTTTTACCGTTCTATAATTATAAATTACTTTACTAACCCACGGAAAATACACGTATTCTTGGTGGCAATCATTTTTTTTTATTTAAATAATTATTCTTTATTTAATTATCATTGCGTAAATTAATTGCGTAAAATGCGACGAAAAATTTCGTTCTTTTTTGCAATATGCGCCAAATTTTAGATAAAAAACGATCGTGTAATTTAATTTAACGTATTTTTGCGATAAACATTATGAAATAAACATGTGTAAAAATTATGCAAAAAAGTATCATCTCTCTCTCTCTTTCTCTCTCTCTCTCTCTCTCTCTCTCTCTCACTAATTCTCACTCTCCCACTCAAACGGAACGCCTTCAAGATAGAGTAGTAGCTCCCACCCCGCGCTAATGCCGAGCAATCGGGTTGGTCCAAAGTCGTCTCTGTACGAATGTATAAAAAGGGAAGATCAACCTGCGGAGGTCGCTCTTGCCGTAATTTTTAATTTTTTCTTCAAGAAGTCAAGATGTAAACATTTTGGAAGAACTTCGCAGAGCCGTAAAATTTCAACAACCAGTCAGCCAGCAAACAGTCAAGCAGTCGAGCCCGGGAAGAAGAAGAAGACATCGGGACCCCATCAACGGACTACAAAGAGAGATAGATAGATAGATATATACAGTGTTTATTCGTATATATATACAAAATTAATATAAACTTTTTAATATTTATTTTAATTTTGTTATTCGCTCATCCAAAAAAGAATTGAATTTAAGCAGCATTGACTGACTTTCTCGAAACTCATTTAGTATAACATTTTGATTTTTAATAGTATTTTCAATACTAGTATTAATTGTTATATTTGTATTTACAGGTTAGTTAATTTTTTAATTGGCTCAGCTAAATTAATTAATTTATTTAAAGTTGATTGTCCGGTGTCTGTCAAAGAATTATTATTGCAAGGAAGTTGGTTTTCATTTTTACCTGTTGGCGTGTCAAGCGTGGTGGTACTCTTCTGTTTCGATAATACTGGAGTAGAATTAGATATAAGTACACTACCGTTCGCTGTCGTGTTAATATTAACATTTTCAACCGTAGAGTCTCCGTTCTTCCGATTTCCGATTGCATAACAATTCTCGCACATATAAATAATAGTCGGTTTTTTGTTAATTAAAATACTGCGAGATATTAATTTGTTGCAAATGTCGTGATAATTTTTATTACATTTATAGCAGGTATAAAGTATACCGACTTTTCGATTTATTTTCCTGCATTTTTAAGACTGGCTGACGGAGCCATAATGCAGAGTCAATAAAGAGTCAATATTTTGTCAGACAAGTCTACGTGCTGTCAGACAAGTAGAATGACTTAACAGAAGATAAGTAGTAAAACTAAATACTAGTCAGACAGAAGTCAATTAAATAAAATACAATAAAATTTTGTAAAATATGTAAAATAGTTAAATTAAAAATTAAAATAGATAACTGTAACTAGTATTCGACTAGAGAGAAAATAAAATACTTAATTAAACGCCAGTCTCTCTCTAGATGTTGTTTAAATAGCGCGCGCTTGGTTGCTCAGCTGTTGATTATTTGATTGCTCCTAGTTCCTCAAACTTAAGGCAGATTTCCATGAAAATGATGACGGCGATGCAATAAATTTTCCAAATTTAGCGGAGAAACGCCGCGTAGAGGAGATAACCTCAAATTTTCAAGTTAGTTTTAGAATTTTTTACGATACTTTCAAGGCAGTCAAATAAATTTAATGTAGAAAATATACACATAAATTAATGCCACGAAAAATACCTTTTTGCTGTAAGATAAAACTCACAAAAAAAAAACGTGTTTAATAATGTAAATTGATAAATATTAGAGGAGCGTAAAATAATAAACAATGTCACTCACCAGAGAGAGAGAGAGAGGATTTGTCTCCGCACACTCAACCAAAATAAAAAGTGAGTTTTCAATTTGATTTGTGTTTCTTTCTTTCTATATTTCTCCAAGAGATAGTATTAGCTAGAATCGGCTAATTATCTCTCTTCTAAAAACACTTGGTAGGACCTCTCCAGAGCAACTTACAGGCCAACGTCAGCCTATACGTTTGTTCAATCCTGCATTTCATTTCTTTCCCTAAAAATCTCGCAAATTCAATTCCTCCGCCGTCCCGAGCCCGTAAGTTTCAGTACTTAGGCTCGAAAAAGGCAAAAAGCAGTCCGCATTATTTTCAACGCGATTGAAACGTCACCCCGACGTTACAATAGTCAGGCCGTTTATAAATTTTTTAAGTTATTAGAAGATTTGCTGTAATATTTCTGTAAAATTCTCTTTATTATACACATGTGTATAATCTCTCTTCTGCCTTTTTGACATGAGTTCGATAATTAATTTAAATTAATGATTAATTTGTGAGCGGAGAGAAAGAAAAAATTTTTATTACGAGTGTACAATAGAAGAATAATACTTTGGCATTCCAGGTTGGACCGGAAACGCTGTTATCGCGTGGCGTCTCAAATCGCGCTGTAGATGCATTTTTCCGATATCTTAAAGCTGTGAATTCTTTCGCATTATAGCTGGACAATAAAATAAATTATTTTATTATTTCTCTTTCTGTTTAAGAGATTAAAAAAAAATAAAGGGAAATAAAAGAAAAGATCTTCGGGAAAAATCCAAAGAGGAAAGAGGGAGAAAAAAAATTATTCCCCTTTTTAAAAAAAAGAACGAGATCTTCCTTACCCTCACTTCTAAGGCGAGTGTAGGTAAAAGAAAGCAGGAATCGGTAAGATAACGTTACCGATTGGTCTGTGATTTAAAAACGTCGAATCGCTGCACCGACGTTACAGTGGAGAGTGCGTCGAGTAGGTTGTGGAGGAAGGCTTTTTCGTGTTGCAACGCTTGAATATAGATCTATTCCGGGCGATCGATACGATCGATGCGCATCTTTCTCGTTGACGAGCGAGGGCTGGAAAAGCAGGGAGAAAACTTATTAGCTGACACAGGAAAAAAAACGATGGTCATACACCGACGTTACACTATAGAATCAGGTAATAGTGCAACACACTAAATAAACGAAAATAACATGATAAGTGTGCGAATTAAATAATTGGCATAACGGAAATGTGCAAATTAGAAGACGTGATTTGGCATTTTTTTTTTATTGCAAAACGCACAATTTGCAGGCTGGGGCATAGTAGGTGCAATTATAATAAATATTATTGCTCGACGTTCTTTGATCACGTTTGCTCGTCACGTATGCTTGAGTTGTGACGTCATATGCAGTCATTGGCAAATTTATTGCACGCCGTGACATTTTTTTTGGCGACATAGAGCTTCGGCAGTGACATTAAAATGTTGGCAAATATAATAAATAAATATAAATTATTAGTTTAAAGAATATTTAACATTTCTATTCTTTTTGAATTTTTTTATTCCGGGCAATATAAAATATACATAGATCACAGTGTACAGGTAGCTCACTTTAAGGCACATGCACGTTCAGCAAATGCAGTTACCAAGCTTGCATACGAAAGTTGCAACGTTCCATTTCAAGTAAGACGTTGTTTTTGTTCTTTATGTGGACACAAGTGGACGTGGAAAGGAGAAATAAATAAAACAGATATTAGTTAAAAAAAAATCTTTAATACAAACTACTTAAAGATAGATATATATATATATATATATATATATATATATATATATATATATATATATATATATATATATATATATACACCAGGTATACAAGTATGAAATGCGGATTTTAAAAAAAAAAATAACACGTTAAATTTGATAGAATAATAAAAAGTGCTTTATTCAAAGTTTGCTTCATCGCTTTTTATACATTTTTCCCATCTTTCGGGCAATTTGTGAACACCACGCTAGTAGAAATCTCTCCCTTTTACCGCAAACCATTCATCGAGCCATTTTTTGACATCTTGATAGGAATCAAAGCGCTACTCCGTAAGTGCGTGACCCATCAATGCAAACAAGTGGTAACCAGAAAGAGCGAAATCTGGTGAGTAAGCCGCATGAGTCAGAACTTCCCAGTTGAGTGCTTCCAATGTGTCGCAAACCGGTTTTGCCGTATATGATGGAGGATTGTCATGAAGAAAAATTACTTCGTGCTGTTTCTTTCAGTATTCTGGCCTTTTTTCAAGCAGCAAACGGTTTAAGGGGAGGTTCTCATCTAGCGACCTAAAAATTACGTGATTTTCGCGATTTTTTTTCTCATGGAAGGAAATAAATAAAGTAGTCAAGTTTTTTGGCACTTATTAAGTATGCTATTAACTACTTCTACAAATTTTTTTTAACAAAAATACCGAATAGTTTATTAGTTATATGCATTGAAAAATAGTCATCGAGAAAAAAGACACCTCCACGGGTGGCAAGGTAACTCATCCAATTTTTGTCTGAAATCAAAAAATCAAAGTTTGTTATAAAATAAAAGACATTCACTGGATTTTGAACTAAAATCACGAAGAAAAGTTGAAAATTAACAAAATGGCGGACTTGCAAAAAAAAAAATATTTTTTTGCACTTTTTTTGCTCTAAAAAGTGCAATAACAATAAAAATAATCATTGTAAAATTATAATTTTAGGTCAAGATCCAGCAAATTTAATTACCTTTAAAATAAAAAATTCATCTCGATATCTATAATAGTTTTTGAGATATATTGCCGCTCGTCTCAAAAAACATGGTTTCGGAAAAACGCGTTTAAAGTTTTAGTACGCGATTTAGTACGTAAAAAGACGACTTCGGTTTTTTGACTATAACTTTAAAAATAAATTGAATTCGGCAAAACGGTTTTCACGAGCGTATTCTACGAGACATTTGCCAACTTCTTAAGCAAAAAAAAAAAATCGATTTTTTGGTCGTTCTTAATGAGAACCTCCCCTTAAATCGTTTCAATAGCTTATAATAGACCACGCCCCTCTGGTCCCACCGAACACAGAGCATCGTCTTTCTGCCAAAACGATTTCGTCTTGCGGTCGATGTGGATGGTGCTTCTGGGTTTACCCATGATTTCTTGTGTTTGGGATTTTCAAAAAAAATCCACTTTTCATCCCCTGTTACTATTCGATGCAAAAACGACTTCCTTTTGTACCGCAAAATTTTACATGCGATTTTGCGATTTTCCAGTTGCCTGTCATTCAACTCATGCGGTACCCATCTACCGCTCTTCTGAATTTTCCCCATCGCTCGTAGACGATTGGAAACAGCTTGTTGGGAAACTCCTAATTGCTGAGCGAGTTCTTTTTGTGTTTGCGAATCATCTTCGTTCAACAATGCTTGCAAACCCATATCTTCGAATTTTTTTGGCAGTTTTCCATGTTCCTTCTCTGCAACGTCGAAGTCACCTTTTTTGAAACGCTGAAACCATCGTTCACACGTATCTTGCGATGGAGCATGTTCACCATAAGCTTCTCGTAGTAACCGAAAGGATTCAGCAGCAGTTTTCTTCAAATGGAAACAAAAAAATTAATGCTGTCCGCGAATGCTGTTTGTTCGGTATAAATTTTGACATATTAAACATAACAATACAACACGATGCACACACTTTTTCAGCCTATCACTAATGCGCGTCTGAATTTGTTGATGACACAACAAAATGGCGCAGTGCAAATCATAACAGTTTCAACTGCATTGGTACACTGTCTGTTGTCTAAAATCCGCATTTCATACTTGTACACCTGGTGTATATATATATATATATATATATTCATAAAATTGTTCGTAAACATAAACTATTTGTATACAAATTAACCAATAATTTGCTATGATACACACTATGTACCTCGACGATCTAATTCTTTATGCTCCTATCAAACCAGCATGGGATTGAAAAAAAGAGCTCCCCCTATAACGGAGATAAAATGCTTACGCACAATTCGCAACTCAAAGATAGATTGCAGCAAACGACTCCAATCAACCCAGCATGGGATTGAACAATTGAAGAGCTACTCCCTTTGACTTACCCTGCCCACACGGCACGCAAGATTTCGAAAGATTCCAGTAGAAGATTTGATGTAAGGTTTCAGTGAAAACTTGTGGAAAGGTTCTATTAAAACCTTGCAAAAATATTTTAAAGAAACATAAGATTAAAACATCGTTTCAAGATACTAAAAACATTAAATTGAAATCTTACAAAGAAATCTTGCATCAATATTGCTGAAACATTCCACAAACATTTTAAGAAAGATTCCTGTGAGGTTTTTCGAAACATACAGTTAAAACATTTTAAAAAGGTCGCTGTTAGATTTCGTATAAATGTTTCAACGAAATCTTGAAGCAAACTTGCTAGAAAATTTCACAAAACATTTCAAGAAAGATTCCTGTGAGGTTTTTTGAGACATCTAGTTAAAAAATTTTAAAAAGGTCGCTGCAAGATTTCGTGTAAATGTTTCAACGAAACCTTGAAGCAAACTTACTGGAATATTTCTCAAAACATTTTACGTTAAAATACAGCGAGGTTTCTTAAAAGATTTTGTATTGTTCGATAATTAATGTCGTTTTTTTCATGTTTTCCAAAGTGAATTTATTTACATTAACAACAAACATTAACCAATGATATATTGACCGTTTTGTTGGATGACCTTTTGCCATCTTGCGGTAAGTTGAAAAATCCTATGTTCGAAGAAGCCTTGGTTTTTAGAAGCGAAGTACTGGTTCAACTCATTTTTAACAGCCTGATCGGAATCGAAAGTTTTACCATTCAAATGGTTTTTAAGGGAGCGAAACAAATGATAGTCTAATGGTGCTAAGTCAGGGCTATAGGGTGGATGTGGCACCAGTTCCAAATTGAGCTCCATTAATTTTTGACGGGTTACCAAAGAGGTGTGAAGTCTGGCGTTATCATGATGGAATATCACACCTTTGCAATTGGCCAATTCAGGGCATTTTTTCTTGATTGCTTCGTTCAATTTCGATAGTTGACGACAGTAGACATTCGTATCAATAGTTTGGCTTCTTGGAAGCAGCTCAAAGTAGACTATACCCTTGTAATCCCACCACACGGAAAGCATAATCTTCTTTTGGTGAACATTGGCTTTGGATGTCGATCGTGGGGGCTTATCTTGCTTGATCCATGATCGTTTTCGGACTACATTATCGTACACAATCCATGTTTCATCACCCGTTATGATTCTTTTTAAAAATGGGTCGTTCTCGTTACGATTCAGCAAAGAGTCGCATATGTTAATGCGTTTGGTGAGGTAGATTTCCTTTAATTAGTGAGGAACCCAAATATCCAGTTTGTTTACGTAACCAAGCTTTTGTAAGTGCAAGTAAACGGTTGAATTCGATATGCCGAGCTTCTCTGCTATCTCTCAAGTTGTCATATGCCAGTTAGTTTCGATTAACGCCTTTATTTTGTCGTCATCAGTAGTGGTTGGACGACTAGTATGTGGTGAATCTTGCACATTAAAATTTCCAGAACGAAAGCAAGCAAACCAACGCTGACACTAGCGTTTAGTAAGGTAGTCTTCACCATAAACTTCACACAATTTCTTCCGAGCTTGCACCGCATTTTTGCCCTTTCGGAAGTAAAACAATAAAATACGCCGATAATGCTTACTATCATTGTCCATTTTCAACTCAGTTTTTGACAGAAGATAGTGTACAGTCTAACCTTTATAATAGTATATAATAATATACGCCACGCAACCGCTACTACATGAAATATGCAGTTCACGCCATCTATGAGAAAAAAGCGACATTAATTATCGAACAACCCAATAATATTTTAGCGAGATTGCTGCAAGTTTTCGTAGATATGTTCAACAAATAAAATATTTTTTGTTTAAAAAGCTTCCGACAACTTTGCAAAAATGCTTCAAAAATATGTTTTTAAAAGCCTTGATGCAATCTATTGTGTTAAGGGGTTATACGCAGTTAGAACTTTTAAAAAATAGATTTTTTTCTTGCATTTTCGGAATGTGCATATATTTAAGTATATTCTCTGAAAATTTTAAGCCAATCCGATAAATATTTTCGGAGATATACCTGAATTTGTAAGGCCGCGTCAGAGTGTTAGAAAGAAGGTAGAGTAAGAACCGGAGTAGCAGCTGCACTCACTGCGCGCGCTACCTGAGGTTCCTTTTTCTATTGTATTTTTTGTAGAAGGCGAGTATAATAAGGCCACTAACTACTTCAAGGTCACATTTGGCTATTATAACCTAAAATAAAAGTATTTCGTTAGTCCAAAGAGTTCTGCTACGTGGTAAAGTCGTGCGTTTAGTTCAAACTTGTTTTTCATGATTTTTTGTTTTATATTGGAGTAAATTTTATTTAAAAGTTATAAAAATGCCCCGTAAATGTTCAAGATTACGTAGAAGTACCGAAAAAATACAAATTTCTAAAGTTAAAAAGAGAACACAGGCTTTTAATCCAAAGACTGCTGAGACGCACAAGAGTAGTTTCAGTGCATCCGCTAAAAAATTCAAAATACAGGAAGAGATTTTAGTTTCACATGATCCTTCGATTGAATATAGAATTTTAAATTTCATTACTGTATTTGCTACGATAAGTGATTATGTGAAATGTAACTCTTGTGACGCGAAAATAAAATTTGAAACTGCTTCTCCCCGTGGACTTGGTTTTAAAATCGTTGCAGTATGTGATAAGTGTAAAAATCGTGTTATAAACTCCAGTTCTTTTGTGAAGCATTCTTACAAAATAAACAGATGATTTATATTTGTTATGAGAATTCTGGGACTAGGATTAAAAGGCGCAGCTAAATTTTGTGGCTTGATGGACATGCCTGCTTTTTTAACGTAAAACACTTATGACTTGATTGTTGACAACATTCACTCTTGTGTGAAAGTAGCAGCTGAAAAACTGTTTGAAAAAGCCTGTACTGAGGAAGAAGAAGTGACTGCTGAAAACCAAGGCGATGAAATAATGAAGAATTAACAGTTTTGGGTGACGGAACCTGGAAGAAGCGAGGATTCAATTCTTTGTATGGAATGACATCATTGATTGGATATTACTCTGGAAAAATCATTGATATAATTGTAAAAAGTTCATACTGTAAACAGTGTGAGGTTTGGAAACCTAAAAAAGATACTGAAGAGTATAATGATTGGTATAATGAACACAAAGATGCTTGTTCTGCAAATCACCAGGGCTCTTAAGGTAAAATGGAAGTCGATGCGGTTATTGAAATGTTTAAACGTTTAATAGAAATATTCAAAGTTCGTTATAGAAACTATATAGGTGATGGCGATTCAAAAACATATTCTGGGATTCTGAAAGCTGCATCTTACGGTGAAGTTGAAGTTGTCAAAAAAGAATGTATCGGGCATGTTCAGAAGAGAATGGTTTTACGACTCCGTGAGCTAGTAAAAAAAAATACAGAAACAGTTGAAATAGGCGAAAAAAAAATTGCAAAAAAAGTACTTTCAGGGAAAGGTAAACTCACGGCTAAGCTAATAGATAAGCTGACAGTTTACTATGGTTTGGCAATAAGGAGAAATTGTGGTTCTTCGGATAATATGTATAATGCAATTTGGGGAAAATATTATCACTATTGTTCGACTGATGAGAAACCTCAACATGAAATGTGCCCAGGTGGAGAAGGTTTATGGTGTAGTTGGCAGAGCGCTAGCAGCAGACACATTATCTTCTTACACCCATGATTATCCAACTTTACCAGCTGATGTTGCTGAAGCTATATATCGAATTTATGAAGACCTTAGCAACGTAAAATTATTGGAAAGGTGTGTTGGTGGATTTACACAAAACAATAATAAGAGTTATAATCAGTTAATATGGAAAATAACTCCAAAAATTGTTCCATGTGGCGGTAAAGTTGTTAAAATAGCGGCTTACATTGCAGCTGGAATCTTTAATGAAAGTACAAAATCATTATTGTACTTCATGAGAAAATGAGTGTTTTAGGAGTTTCATTAGGCACCGCAGCTCATGCTTATGTCGACAAAGAGGACGCAGAGCGTGTGATTATCTCCAACGCACTAGCGCATGGGAGCACGCGAGAAGGAACAATGGCTCGGCGACAACACCAGCTGGACTTATTAGAAACTAACGATACTGCAGAAAGTCCCTCTTATGGCCCTGAAATAGATGGTACCCCGTAACTTGAAGAAAACAAAAATTTTAACTATGTGTAAACTACTTCTGAAACTTTAAACGCGTTTTTCTCAAAACGGTATTTTCAAAGTTGGTGATCTCGATTTCTCAGAAATGGCTCAACCGATCAGTCTTAAATTTTTATACAATCCTTTTAGATGTATTCCTAGGTTTTGAACGAAGGAATAAGATTTTAAAAAATCATTACTATTTTTTTTTAACGATTTGGAGCAAAAATTTCAGTTAAAAACAAAAAATTTTTTTCAAAACAACGCCATTTCGTCAAAAATCAAAATTTTTATTGTTCTTTAGTTCAATATCTGTATTAATCTATCCTCTAAAAGAATCCACCATATTTTTTGATTTCAGATAATCCAAACCGCCGAAATGGAGATCACCGCCAAGCGCCTTTTTTTGGAGGTCGTTCGGGACATTATCTACAAGAGCGGTGTACATCAATATTTGTACATGATCGACGCGCTATTGTATTCTTAAAAGTTGGCTCTATTTAAATTACCATTACTTTTAATTGATAAATAAAAACTGATTCTAATGTATTCCAAAAAAATTCATAAAAAAACGTCTTTTTCGAGCCTCGCAATTGCGTGTAACCCCTTAAGATGTGTAAAATTTTACTGCAATGTTGCTGGAATATTTCATCAAATCAATGCGGTATTTATTTATTTCATAATTTTTCTATATAATATATATTTAAATATGGTTTTTATCAAAAAATAATAGTGCTGCATATAAGTTTGTTTGTTTGGCAATTTTCTTGATCAATTTATCCGGCACAAATAATTGATAGCTGGTTTCTACGGATATGTCTGATCCTATATGCAAGTTTTCACTTACAAACCCAGAAGGATATGTAAATGGCACAATCTTTGGCTGATTACCCTTCGGGTCATGCCATTCTCCAATGATCTCCTCCTCTTCCTGAGATGATAAAAATATATCCACTCTACGCCGTTTTTTAGGAAAACTAATTTCACTACTGCTGTCACTTTCACAATCTCGGACTGACATTTCGACACTCAGGGCTAAAGAAAATTTTTGTCTGCACGGGGCCAAGAACTGCAATAGACTGCTAATTCGTAAAAAGAACATCGGCCACGAATCCATTTCGCGAAAATCTTATCTAGAGGGCCGAACGGTAGTGAAAACAAAACAGACTTGGCGCGTAACGTGTTAAATGAATGCCTATAGGCGTTTCGTTCTAAACGTAAACACTCTTCTACTGCGATAAATGACATTGACCCTACAATACCAGCGCTTCTAAGTGGCGCGCGTGGCCTGACGAGGACTTCCTTAAAAATCGGCGTGTTAATTTATGGATTTTAGCCATTGTCAAAATGCTCTTGTGACACGGTGCATTGTCTTGATGAAAAATGATTTTTTTCTTCTGCAAACCGGGTCTTTTTTCACGAATTTTTTCCTTCAGCTGGTCTTAAAGGTTACAATAATATTCAAAATTTATTGTTTCACCAGTTTGCAAGTAATCCACAAACGAAATTCCTTTCGCATCCCAAAAAACTGATGCTAACACCTTCTTGGCCGATTTCTGGACACGAACTCGTTTCGGAGCCGAAGAACTAGGTTCACACCACTCTTTAGCCTCTTGTTTTGTTTCAGAATCATGGTGATAGACCCAAATCTCATCCATAGTGATGAATCGACGCACAAAATTTATCCTTTCGAAAACGCTCTAAATGTTGCTGAGAAAGTTGCATTCGAATGTGTTTTTGTTCCATTGTTAGCGAATGCGGCACCCTTTGTGCACACAGCTTTCTGAAACCCAATACTTCAGTGAAAATTCTACTAAATCTCTTTCAGTCACTCGACGATTTTTGAATACGATATTCTGTATTCTTTCTACGATTTCTGGTGTTGTTGTTGTTTTTGGACGTCCTTGACGTAGATCGTCTTCAAGGCTTGTACGGCCACGTTTAAATTTAGCAGCTCATCTTTCTACTGTACTATCTGAAGGTGGAGAGTCCTTATACACTTTCAACATTCGTTCATGAATTTCCTTTGCTTTTAAACCTTCCAAAAATAAAAATTCAATCACTGCACGATACTTGAATTTTTCCATCATAAAAAAATACTGTGACACGTCGATACTAAGTGGCTTGTAAAAAAATAATGAATTGACAGATTCAAATAAAACTTCACATACGTTCACATGAAGAGTGTACCAACATAACAATAAAAATTCAGGCTAGTAGCAACACCCTCTCTTATCAAACCGCAAAACTTATTGAACAGCCTGGTAGTTAAAAGATTTTACGAGGGCAGTTCATTAAGTACCCGTGTTAGAAAAGACACCATTTTTTCAAAAAATTTTTTTTTATTTTTCAACATAGTCCCCTTTTAGAAAGATACACTTTTCCCAACGTTTCTGCCATTTTTTTAGCCCCTCAAAAAAATAAGATTTGTCGAACTCTCCAAAATACGCCTCTGTCTCGACGATGACTTCCTCGTTTAAGCTAAATTTTTTTTTCCGCGAGCCATTTCTTAATGTTAGGGAACAAGAAAAAGTCGCAGGGAGCCAGATCGGGTGAATACGAGAGGTGCGGCAGCAATTTATTACGCAATTTATGCAGTTTGGCGGCGACAATTCTGGATGATTGTGCTAGTGCGTTATCATGGTAAAACAGCACCTTCTTTCTCGCCAAATGAGGCTGCGTCTCCTTCAATTTTTTGTCGAAGCGGTCCAATAACTCACTGTAGTATTGTCCAGTGATCGTTCTTCCTTTTTCTAAGAAATCCATGAGGATGACGCCGTTCGCATCCCCAAAAATCGTCGCCATGACGTTTCCGGCCGATGGGACCGTCTTCGCCTTCTTTATAGCAGATGCATTGGGAGAAATCCATTGTTTTGATTGTTGCTTAGTTTCTGGTGTGTAATGATGAATCCAGGTTTCATCAACGGTGACAACTCAACGCAAAAACTCCTTCAGATCTCGCTTAAATTGCTCCAAACACTGCTTCCAAGTTAACAGCCGCATCCGCTTGTTGTTCACTGTGAGCAATCGCGGCACCCATCGGGCCGACAATTTTTTCATCGCCAACTTATCATGTAAAATATTAATTACCGTTCCGGTCGACACACCTACGGCCTCTGCTACTTCGCGCGCTTTCGTTCGTCGATCAGCGAAAATCATGACGTGGACTTTTTGAATGATTTCCTCGGTAACCACATCTGCCGGGCGTCCCGGTCGCTCCTCATCAAAAACGGATGTTCGCCCACGTTTAAATTCGTTAAACCAATATCTAACTGTGGTCATAGATGGCGAAGTGTCCCCATAAATAGCATCCAACTTTGCTTTTATCTCCTCGCATTTTTTTCCATCCAAAAACAAAAAGCGAATTACCGAACGATACTGCTCTTTTTTCATCTTAGCGAAAATCACGAAGCACGTCTTACTCGAATGGCTGCCAAATCCAAACTAACCTATCAATTGGTCTGAAATTAGTTTTACCGTCGTTTGATAGATGGCAGTACACGATGATAATACCAATTTCCCTCAGGAACGCCCTCTGTCGTCAAACACGGGTACTTATTGAACCGCCCTCGTAAAAAGGTCGCTGCAAGATTTCGTATAAATGTTTCAACGAAACCGCGAAGCAAACTTGTTGGAACATTTTACAAAAAATTTTATGAAAGAATGCAGGGAAGTTTCTTAAAATATTTTGTCGTAATATTTTAGTACGGTCACTGCAAAATTTCTGGTAAATGTTTCAATGAAAACTTAAAGCAAACTGGCTGAAAGATCTTACAAAATATTTCACGTACGAATACAGGAAAGTTTCTTGAAATATTTTGTCGTAATATTTTAGCCAGGTCACTGCAAAATTTCTTAGAAATATTTAATTAATAATATTTAATTAAAAATATTTCTTTTTTCGAAACCTTCTGTAACCGTTCAAAAAACAAAAACTGGAAGTTTTCTTCAAAGTATTTTGCAATTTTATTGTAAGCTATTGATAAACTTTCTCGTTAATATTGCATGTAAACTTCAGCCAAATATTTAAGAAAAGATTTCTATAAGCTTCCACAAAAGTGTCTCAGTAAGATTTTAAGAAGATTTTATGTAGGCAAGTTGTAAGCTTCCATGAAAAGTGCATTGAATATTAATCGTAATCTTGCAGCAGAGCTATTTGTTATTTTAAAAATTTATTTTTTATTTCGGATAAAAATACATCGACAACTAAAATTTATTATACTTGTATATGTATTAAAATCTCGAGAGCGAAATTATGTATTTAAATATATTAAATTTTTAATTATTTCTTAATTTAAAAAAATACTTTACACCATAGAAGAAATTTCAAATGTAAAATAAATATGACTTTATATGGATCGCCATGCAACTTATGATTCAAATTTAAATCTTAGTTCTACAAGCGTTGCATAGCGTAATGGTTACGGCGTCTGCTTTATAATGCGAAGGACCCGGGTTTGATTCTACTATAGGTCAAACATTTTCCTGCGTCTTTTTCCGTAAAATAATGTGTAAAATAACATGTGCGACAATGCGAATAAACGATTAAATGTAATGCGGATGTTAAAAATATGTATACACATATTCATAATAAATAATATAATTCTAAAATATATAAAATACTTAATAAAACTTAATAAAGGTTACGAATGATCTTTCAGAAAAATTGTATAAAAGATTACTGGAATCTTTCATGGGAGATAGCTGACAGTTTCTTAAGTCAGATATTTCGATATTACGTGAATATTCTGTGAAAGCTTTCTGGAAGATAATTAAATCTTTTGGGAAGCTTAACAAAATCATTCTAGAAAGCTGACAAGAAGCTTTATACAAGGTTTCATTTAAAATTACTCATCTTTGCGGAAAATGTTTATATGAGGATAGTGCGTGGATACAGGAACATCACAATAACATATTTCGTAAGATTTTTGCAAAAGTTTATAAAACATTGCAAAAATTCTGAAAGAAATGTTTCTACAATGTTTCTGTAAACCTTTTAGAACATGGCGTAAAATCTTTCCTCATCTTTACGGCAAATGTTTATACGAGGATTATGCGCAGACATAGATATATCACAGTAATATTTTTCATAAGATTTTGGCAAAGTTACAAACCTTTCATGAAACCTTGCAAAAACCTTGCAAAAATCTTTGGTGCCGTGTGGGTAATTAAGCAACGTGTGCAAATTAATTCAACAATTATTTGTATTTGTTGTCTGTTTTATTTATTACACTTTGAACTGGCGGGTGGCTTCATCTAGTCACAACTTCGGCGTATGCCAGACTCACTCTCACACTTCGTACTTTATACTTATTAATTCGCGTTGGTATATAATAAAACTGGTAGAGTTTCCGCGTACGAGAATAATGTAAGTAAAGACTACTGACTGTGTAGCAACCGGCAGAGCCTCCGCGCACGACAACGTTTTCGGGAAAAGACTGGTCCTGTCGGTGCATCGTCCAACCCCTTTATATAGGCCAAAAACTAGAAGTGCACCTTTGTTCCTTATCAAAAAAGGGATGGTCTGAAAGTAGGACACAAGTGTTCGTAGTCATGATTCATGCACGCATACTCTGATACTCTTCCCGCATCAGTGCTTCCGTACCTTGATGTTATCGCTGTAGCGGTAGCGCTTTTCATAGGAAAAAAGGAAGGAAATAAAAAGGTAAAATGTAAATCAAGAAAGAAAAAAAAAGAAAAAAAAAAGTAGAAGATGCACAGATGGTACCATTCGAGCACGCGATGTGGCGTCGCCGCGGGTGGTAGAAAAACAAAATAAAAAAAGAAAATTACAGCGTCGCGTCGTAGCACGACGTGACAGCGAATAATCCTCGTATAAAAATTTTCTGTAAAGTTGAGAAAAGATTTTTCGCAATGTTTATAATAGATTGACAGAAAAATCGCAGAAATATTTGGTGCAGAATTTATGCAATGTTGTTTGAAACCTCGCAAAAATCTTACGAAATATGTTATAGTGATGTTCCTGTGTCCGCGCATAATCCTCATGTCAACATTTTTCGCAAAGATGAGTAACATTGCATCAAACCTTCCGTGAAGCTTCCTGTGAGCTGTCTAGAATGATATTTTTAAGTGACCCAAAAGATTTAATTATCTTCCAGGAAGCTTTCACAGAATATTGAAGTAATATCGAAATATCTGACTTAAGAAACTGTCAGTTATCTCCCATGAAAGATTCCAGTAACCTTTTATTCAATCTTTCTGAAAGATCATTTGTAACCTTTATTTACTTCTATTGAGTACGAGGGCGGTTCAAATATGATGGAGACTGTTAAGATTAGAGGTGGTTTAAATAAATAAACTATATTATTTATTATTAATTATAATTAAGTATTACATAATTGTAGCTGTGCGGAGTTCTACTCTATACGGCGTCTTGCGATAAACTAAACTAAAAACGAGCTCTATGTTTACTATATTATATATACCATGCAGCATACACTGTATAGAATAAATGTATTTATATACTTAATGCGCCTCCTTACATTTATACTATACTTACAAAATTCAATTTTTCAGAATCATACATCATACAATTTATTACAAAATTCAAAATTTAGATCAAGTTCAGCTTTTCACGAAGATATTCAAATTTTTCTCTACCTAATGACTTTGTAAATACATCAGCAATATTATCATTTGACTCGACCTTTATTACATCAATAATATTTTCTTTTATACTTTCATAGACATAATGATAGTGAACTTCAATATGCTTCGAATTCTTTGTAAAATTACCGTATTTCGCAATGCTTATTGCACCGGAATTATCTTCATAAATTTTAATAGGTTTTATACATTTAATTTCGAATAATTTTAAAAACTCTCTTACAAATTTTATTTCACTTATGGCTTCTGATAAAGCAACATACTCAGCAAACGTCGAAGCTATTGTAACAGATTTTTGCTTTCTTGATTTCCAGTATATTACATTACCAAATAATCGTATTACATATCCCGTCGTTGACCTTCGATCTATATTATCGCCAGCCCAATCGGCATCAACGTAACAGTCAAGAATTTCAATATTATTGTCACCTCTATAGGTCAAACTTAAATCTTTTGTTAAATATAAATACTTTAAAATTCTCAAAGCATATTTAAAATGAGTTTCGGTATAGCAATTTTGAAATCTACTTAAATAATTTACGGCGAAACTTGTGTCAGGTCTTATAGCTGAACTTATATATAATAAAGCACCAATTAAATTTCTATATTTGATATTCTTTTCGCAATTATCAGATTTTTCTATTTTTAAATTTACCTCCATAGGAGCATTATACATTTTACTATTTTCCAAGTTATATTTTCTTACTAATGATTCAATATACTCAGTCTGATTTAATTTTATTATTTTATTAGAAACATCATACTTAATCGTAATCCCAACATATTCTTGTACTTTTCCAAGGTCTTTCATTTTAAATCTTTCTGACAATAATTTCTTAATCTTATTTATCATATCTTTATTTTTTCCACATATTAATAAATCATCAACATAAATTAATAAATAAATTGTATCTTTTTCATTTTTAAGAATATATAAACAACAATCTAAAATATTTTTCTCAAAACCTAAACTTAATAGAAATTTATCAAGACATTCATACCAAGCTCTCGGACTTTCTTTCAAACCATATAGGGCTTTAATTAATTTACAAACTCTATTAGTACCATCCTCATAACCCTTTGGTTGATGTACATAAACTTCAGATGTGATTTTACCATTTAAAAAGGCTGTTTCCACGTCCATCTGTTCTATCATCAGGCCCATTCTACAACAATAAGATAACAAAATCTTTAAGGTTTGAATTTTTGCTACCGGAGAATATATATCATCAATTTGATCTCTTTGTTGAAAGCCCCTTACTACTAATCTAGCTTTATAAGTACCGTTATTCTTTTTGTTATATACCCATTTAACATCAATTACCTTTTTATTTTCAACTTTTTCAATTAATTCTCAAGTTTTGTTTATTTTTAGACTTTCAATTTCTTTATTCATAGCAATTTTCCACTTTTTACTATCATTTGAATTCACCGCCTCCTCAAATGTATTAGGAGTATCAATGTTACAAAAATTTACATAAACATTATTATTACAAGCTTTATATTCATCATATCTATTAGGAGCACTTCTGATTCTTTGTGATCGTCTTACAGTCAATTCATCTTTTTTACTCTCAACTTTTGCATCTTGATTCACACTTTTAAAACTATCGTTAAATATTTCATCGTCCGAGCTGTCCTCGTTATTTATTTCATTTTTTATATTATCACGGTAAGACCTTTTTTCACAAGAAATACTATCATCATTTTCCGAATCCGAATCACTTATTCCAATTAATTTTACTTCTTTTCAACAATATCAACGTGTCTAGCAACAATTATTTTATTATCAAGTAATACACGGTAACCATTCTCACTGTAACCGACTAATATTCCCATTTCGGCTTTTCTATCCCATTTTGTACTTCTTTTTTGTTCCGGTTTTCTGACAAAGACTTTACTACCGTACAACCGTAAATTCGTAACATCCGGTCTTTTCCCGAAAAATATTTCATAGGGCGTTTTCTTCTCAATTGTGTTTGTTAACGTACGATTTTTTAAATAAATTGCTGCGCAAACTATTTCCGGCCAATATTTTTTATGAATTTGAGCTTCTTCTAATAAGCAACGTGATATATCCATAATTGTTCGATTAAACCGTTCCGCAACTCCGTTTAATTCATGAACATAAGGAGGGCATGGAGAAATCACAATACCCTTTTCTTTAATAAACTTATAAACATCACGATTCAAATATTCTTTTCCATTATCGCATCGTAAAAATTTTATTCGTTTGCCCGTCAAATTTTAACATTCATTCACATACTCTGTAAAACAATCACAAACTTCAGCTTTTGATTTCATTGTGTAAATTCTCGATATTTTACTATAATCATCCGTAAACGAAATAAAATATTTTTCCCCTTTAAATCCTATCGTTTGAAAGGGTCCACAAACATCAGTATGAACTATCTCTAAAATTTCTTTATTCTTATTTTATATTTCTCTATATCTGTTATTTTTAAACGGAATATTATGCATCTTATTTTCGATACAAACTTTACACTTCATATATTCACCATTGATTTCTCCTGGCATACCTTTTAATAATTTATTTTTACACAAAATTTCTAAATAACCAAAATTAACATGGCCCAATAAACGATGCCATTTTTCTTTTAAATTCATATTATCAACATTTTTATTCGCAATATTTACTAATAAATTATCAAAATTCAATTTACTTTTCATATGATATAAATTATTAATCTTAAATGCAATTGCTGTTAAACTAGCAAATTTATTATAAATTTTAGAAATTTCACCTTCAGAAACAATCTTATTTTTATCTGTAATTTTACTGTAAATTATTAGATTTGAATGCATATCTTTCGCATAAAAAACATTTTTCATATCAACTTTAGTTTTCTTTCTATAAACATCAAAATAACTTACTACATTTCCAATTTTCGTAGCTTTTACAATTCTATTGTCCCCCAAATATTTAAAAAATATTTATCATTATTTATAATGTGGTCCGTACAACCACTATCTAAAATCCATTTTATTTCACACATATTTTTATCCTTATTATTTACCTCGCTTATATACGTAATACTATGTTCAAACTTTGTAATCCAAGCATTGTTTTTTTCTTTTTTCTGCTGCTGCTTATTTGTATAATGCGTACTCGTACCGCTCTGTCCACGGAAGTTGCCACGTCCACTGACGTACCTTCCTCTCCAGGCGCCTTGCCGTCCTCGTGATAATGAACACCACGGTGAATTTGTCCTTGTCGATTTTCCGCCATTTTTGCACTCTTGTTGAACATGCCCAATTTCTCCACATTGATAACACGTGGGCTTTCGTCGATCCTTATCCGCCATGAATGAACTCGACCTATTGCGAATATTTTCTTCTTTTTGACTCTTCATTTCGACCATTTGAATTTCATTTTTTATGTAGTCAGCAGTCTGATCTTCAATTTTTAACGTGTCTATTAAGTCGCCTATATAACACATCGTTCAATAAGTCCCGAGACTAACAGCGAAAACAACATTTTTTTTCAAAAATCATTTTTATTCATCAATATAATCTCCTTTTAGAGTGATACAATCTTTCCAACGCCTTTCCAACATTTCTATACCATGTTTATAGAAGGATTTATCCTTTGCTTCAAAATAGGCTTCAGTTTCGGCAATGAACTCCTCATTCGAGCCAAATTTTTTCCCTGGAGCATTTTTTTGAGATCAGCAAAGAGCCAGTAGTCGCTGGGGGCTAAATCTGGCGAATACGGGGTATAAGGAAGCAAATCAAAGCCCAATTAGTTCAATTTTGCCATTGTTTTCATGGACTTGTGGCATGGTGCATTGTCTTGGTGAAAAAGGATTTTTTTCTTCTTCATGTGCGGTCGTTTTGCTGCGATCTCCTCCTCCAAACGTACCAACAAGTCAATATAATAATCACTGTTGATCGATTTACCTTTTTCCAGGTAATCAATGAAAATCACGCCATGTGTATCCCAAAAAACAGACGCCATGACTTTGCCAGCAGACTGCTGCGTTTTTGGACGCTTTGGGCGGCTTTCGCCAGCCATGCGCCACTTAGATGATTGCCGATTCGACTCCGGAGTAAAATGATGTATCTATGTTTCATCCATGGTCACGTATCGACGCAGGAAATCCTTTTTATTGCGAGTAAATAGGGATAAACAGCTCTCTGAATCGTCGACTCGTCGCTGTTTTTGTTCCACTGAAAGCAATCGCGGCACCCACTTGGAAAAAACCTTTTTCATGCTCAATTTTTCATGAAGGATTGTAAATACGCTTCCAGATAATATCTGTGTCATTTCTGCAATCTCACGGACCTTCACTTTGCGATTTTTCATTACAATTTTTAACACTTCACTCACATTTTCCTGTGTAACGGCTTCCAATGGCCTGCCCGAACGTTCCGCATCGTTTGTGTCCGTACGACCACGTTTAAACTCAGCATACCAACGACAAATCGTTGGTTTGGATGAAGAGGAGTCTGGGTAATGTTTTTCAAGCTATTGCTGGGCTTCTACGGTGTTTTTACCCATTAAAAAACAATGTTTTATCAACACGCGAAACTCGCTTTTTTCCATTTTTCAAACAAATTACAAAGTGACTTTACTCTAACCTCGATAACTCTGCTGTCTGTGATCCGATCGACGTGAAATTTTTACACATTTCATGTAAAGGTTCGCACTCTATGGAAACGTGGCCAGTTTGGTACTAGTAGCACCATCTCTGGGTTAGTCTCGGGACTTATTGAACGATGTGTTAACTATACGACTCTGGCAGTGTATTTAACATGTAATTTAACTTTTCCTTTTCAGTCACTGTAGCACCCGCACTTTTCAATTCATTAACATATCTTTCAATATCACCAAAAAAGGTTGCAAAATCATTATAATTTCTTAATTTCAATTTTTCTAATTTATTTCGGCATATTATTTGCAGTGCCGTCGACTCTTTCAAATATAAGTTATCGAGTTTCTTTATAATTTCTAACACCGTTGTTTGATTTTCAATAAATTCAAATTGCCTGTCTGATATAACACTATATATATAATTCACTGCTTTTAAATCTTTTACAGTCCATTCTTCTTCTTTTTCACTTTCTAATTTTTCTCGCTTTATAACATCATCACATTTTTTTAACTTTAAATACACAGTTAGGCGTTTCTTCCAAATTTTATAATTTTCACCATCGAACACTGGCAATTTTATATCACACTTATCATCTAACATTTTGTATCGTGGCACGTTTTCGAATTTTGTAACCATTCGAAGATACGACACTCTATTATGATGCTATTATTTATTAAGAAAAACGGTAATACTTTTTAATTGGAACCACGCTCTGCTACCATGTTAAGATTAAAGGTGGTTTAAATAAACTATATTATTTATTATTAATTATAATTAAGTATTACATAATTGTAGCCGTGCGGAGTTCTACTCTATACGGCGTCTTGCGAGAAACTAAACTAAAAACGAGCTCTATGTTTACTATATTATATATACCATGCAGCATACACTGTATAGAATAAATGTATTCTTATACCTAACAGAGACAAGCGCTGTAACTGGCGCGCATGTATGTTTTGAAGGTCGTGGCTTGAGTATGTAATAGCTGGGTCCCTTACGAAGAGTGTAGCATAGTTTTCGTCGGGAGTGCATGTTTTACGCGCGTGCTACGACCATGAGTGAACGTCAAGGGCCGACCGCCGTTGCACAACGTATTGTCATTCATTTTTTAGTGTGGGAAGCGCTAAAAACACGGAAATTTTTCTGCGTTTGCGAAATCAGTTCGGTAGAGAGTGCCTGAGTGGGGCTGCTGTGTTTAAATGGGCTAACGCATTCAAGGATGGTCGCGAAACCGTCGAGAATGAGCCATATGATCGTCGACCGCGAACCAGCATCAAACCAGACAACATTTGCCGCGTAGAACAACTCATTTAGGAGGACCGTAGGATGAATGTTCGAGACATTTTGGCTGAACTCAGCATCAGTATTGGTAGTGTAGAGTCTATCATCCACGAACACCTTCAATATCGCAAAATAACGGCACGATGGGTTCCTAAACTGTTGAGCTTCGAGCAAAAATTTACGTGGTTGGAAGTTTGTCGCCGCTTGCTGACGCGATACGGATGGAGGGGGACGATTTCTTAACACGAATCTTCACTACAGACGAGACATGGATACACTATTACACTCCCGAAAGCAAGGTGTCGTCTAAAGAGTGGAGGAAGAAGGAGGAAGGGGCGCCAGTCAAAGCGAAGACAACCAGGTCCGCGGGTAAGGTTATGTGTACTGTGTTCTGGGACCGGTGCTGTACATCGATTTCCTGCGCACCCAACGTTCCATCAATGATGTTTACTACTCTAATCTTCTGAAAACACACGTAAAACCTGCTTCTCGCTCGAAACGGAGGAGCATTCCAGCACGAAGTGCGATTCTTCTCCAGGATAACGCGCGCCCTCATACCGTGCGTCTCACGTTCGATACAATATCGAAATTGGTGTGGGAGGTACTGGAATACCCCCCCCTACAGTCCGGGTTTATCACCCTGCGACTACCATATGTTGGACCACTGAAAGAAGCCCTCGGAGGTCAAAGATTCAACACCGACGACGAGGTAGAGGAATTCGTGCGTACATGGGTGTCCGAGTTGTCCAAGAAATTCTTCGATACCGGCATCAAAAAGCTTCCGGAAAGGTGGACAAAATGCGTAACTTGTAAGGGGGAGTACCTAGAGAAACTGTGAATTTTTGTAAATTTTTTCGATAGTAAATAAACGTGTCAGAGCATTTGTCTCGATCATACTTGAACCGCCCTCGTATATTACTATATATATATTATTATTTATGTATTGTTTGCTCGGTGATGTGGTAAAAGGTTCTATATAAGATTTGCGTAGTCTGTTAATATGCACCAGCTTGGTTTTTGTATTGCTTATTTGAATTTTTGCGTTCCTATTTTCAGAGATGTGGAATACTAAATATGGCCTGGTGTATTGGTTATCAAACTTGTGTGGCTTTGGCCTTTTTTGCAGCCATACATATTCATCAGTTTGTAGTGTTTTTTTCGTTGCACCTTTTGTCGTAGTAGCATTTTGATTTTCATTTTGCTATTAAAAGATGGTCGTTTGCTATTTTCTGTAGCGTATTTAAACGCGTCGCCAAGTTTTGTAGGTAACCGTCGAATGCCGGCAATAAATCATCTGTCTCAAGAGGATCGCTTGTGGGTATTCTCGCTAGATGCCCGAAAACGAGTTCGAACGGCGTGTGCCCCGCTGCTTCACTCACTCCTGTATTGAAATTAAGTAGCTAACTCAATATATTCATCCCAGTCGGCTTTGTTGCCGTATACAAACATTTTCAGAAATTCTACTAGACTTGCGTGCGAGCGCTCCAATGATCCGTTTGGTTGCGGGTGAAAAGCAGTCGTTCTTGCCTGCTTTATCCGAAATCTTTTTGCTACCTTTTTCATAAATTTGCTTGTAAAGTTTGTGATTTGGTCTGTCAAAATTACCCGTGGTTCTCCAAACGTGCAAATAACCCTTCTTATTAATGCATTTGCAACGTCTATCGTAGTTGTAGCTGCTAGAGGCTCAGCTATGGTAAATTTTGTTAATAAATCTTGAAAGGTTAAAATATATTAGTTTCCTCTCGTTGTTTTGGGAAATGGGCCTACTATGTCCATCGCAAGAAAATCCATTGCGTGGCTTCCGCTATCTGTTATTACCATTGGTGCTCGAGTTTTTACTCTCACCAATTTTTTTAATTGGTTGTCCAAACACTTTCTTATAAAGTTTTGAATGTCTTCTTTCAAATTTTCCCAGTTGTAATTATGTTTGATTCTATTGTGTCTTGTTCACTCCTCTATGTCCTCCCACTGCGGAACTATGTAGTTATTGCATTATTTTCTTGCGCTCTTCGAGTGGTGGATAGCGTATAAGGCCGAGGCAAATTATTATTTTTGTATTACTATTAAATAATGCTTTTCGTAATTTCTTAATAATTTCTTTCCACTCTAAGTTTTCTATGTGTTGAGATTTTTGTACACTGACTGATGCAATGTCTAGTTCCGTTAAGGTTTTTTTTTAGATTTGTGTATAAAATTTTTAAATTTTGATTTGTTTCATATAGGCTTAATTGTCCTTTTCCCCGTATTGGAAGTCCAATATGAATTTTATTATTTACTTGCATCAATGCTGGTTCACCTATATTTAAATTTTTAAAAACCGGTAATTTATTGCGTAGTTTTAATTGCATTGCACCGTCATCGCACGACTCTCCGTTTGTTGTTACAAAATATAAATAGTTATCTTTGCGCATGAATAGTTGCTCTTTGCAAGTGATCGTGTCGTATACCTGCGAGAAAGTCATTATATCGGCACTCTCGTCTTTCTCCGTGTCTACCCTACTCTCTCCCATATCTCTCTCTTTTACTATATTATCAAAGAAACTTTCGTTTCTTATTTCTCTCTCATTATATAACTCTCTCTCTTTTACATTTTCGTAGCCGTTCTTTTTCCCTAGCGTCTTATTCTGAGTGCTCTCTATGCATGAAAACTCGCTGTGCGTAGCGTCGCATAAATTTTTTATTGAAGAATTTTGTGACTTTTCTATTTGCATATTATTTTCATCAGGGCTTTGCTCTATGCTCTCCGCCTGAGTCTTTTCAATAATAGGTACAACCTCCTGTGTTTCTGCGTTTGCTACACGTTTTCGCGGAGCTAGCCGTTTTATTGCTTCTAAATATTTCTCACTCGCCTTTCGACCTGCTCGAGCCTGAGTAGTCATTGAGTGAGTGGGCTGCGTAAGCGTTTCGCTCGGCAGCTCAAGTGCATTCGGTGGTTGCTCGATCTCCGGCGCATTCTGTTTTGTTTGCGAAATTATGCGGACGCTTTCTACCGAATTCCTTGAGAGCGCATCGGCTATGCTAAGTCGCCCTGCTCTATAAACCACTTCGAAATCGTATTCAGCCAGCATAAGACGCCACCGCGTTACTCGCGAGTTGAGATCTTTGTGCGTTTGTAGCCATACAAGCGGTCTGTGGTCTGTTATGAGAAAAAATTTTTAGCCGAAAAATAAGATCTAAAGTGCTTTATGCAGTATACGAGTGCCAGTCCTTCCATATTAAACGTATCCCATCGTTTTTCCACATCTATGAGCACGCGAGACGCGTAAGCGACGGGCTGATCGCTACCGATCTTTCCTTGTGACAAAATGCCACCTACCACGTATCCCGACGCGTCTGTTGTTTGGTTAAAAGTATTTTTAAAATTGGGAAAGATCAATATCGGTTCCTCGCATAATTTATTTCTTAGCGTTTCGAACGCATTTTAAGCTTCATTTGACCACGTAAATTCCGTGTCTTTCTTTAACAAACTCGTAAGCGGCTTCGAAATTTTTGCAAATTGGTGAATAAATCTTCGATAATAACCCACGAGTCCTAAAAATTGTTTGATATTTTCACGTTCTTTGGAACTGGGTAATTTTGCACTGCTTCTAATTTATGTGGATCTGGCCGTACTCCTTCAGCGCTTTTAAATGCCCGAGATACGTAACTTCTCGTTTGAAAAATTCGCATTTTTCCGGCTGTGATTTCAAAACAGCTTGCTGCAGCCTTTTAAATAATCTTTCTAATCTGCTTATATGCTCGGAGAGTGTTTTTGAATAAGAAATTATATCGTCGATGAAAAAGAAGAGTTCTTGGTTTGTTAAACCTGTTAACGCAATCGAAAATGCTCGAGAAAAGGTTGCCGGCATCGTACGAAGTCCGAAGCTCCCTCGATTAAAATGATACAAGCCTTCGTATGTTGTAAATGCTGTTTTATGTCGATCTCGTTTGTCGATTTCAAGTTGATGGTAACCTGATGCTAGATCGAATACAGAAAAATATTTTGTGCCTCCTAATTGATCTAAAATTTCATTTATATTCGGTAACGGGAATTGGTCATCGAGAGTTTTTGCATTTAACTTCCTATAGTCTATAACCATTGGATACCTCTTTCGTCCTTGTAAATCCTCCTTTTTGGGGACTAAAAAGCGTGGACTGGAGTAAAACGAAGTCGAGGGTTCTATTATCCTTTTGTCAAGCAACTCCGATAGCTACCTTTCTATTTCTGCCTTGTGCACAGGTGGTAGGCGGTATTGTTTGGAGGTGACAGGTACTTCGTCTATTGTAGGAATGGTTAACTTAAGAATGTGTGTTGCAGTGACTCTCTCTCCCGGAATATAAAAGATATTATTGTACTCGACGATTAATTTATCTATTTCTCTGCGTTCTTCTGGAGCTAGGTGCTCGAGCCGTAATAGTTTTTTTATTGTCTTAATGCGTTCATTGCGTGTGAATGCTTCGATTGAGAGTATTGGCAAGCTATTTTTTTTTTCTTGCAACCCTTTCCTTTAAGGAATTTTTTTGCATCTACTACGTTCTTGAGAATTTCCTTTGTAATTTTCCCTGGAGTGTTTTCACTCCTATATTTTAATTCAGGTAAATAATTTTTCATACTTTCTTCAATTTTCTTAAATTTTAAATTTGTTTTAAAATATTTAAAAAGCACTCCAAATGAAGCTTCTAGCTGTTCCGAGTTTTCTCGTAACACATGTTTCTCGTGTAGGCTTTTATTTAAAATCTTGTGTATCATGCTTAAATTTTCCAAGAGTTCGTTTTCATCGTCAGTTTCTTGCATAATTTTACTTGTACAGCCTTGAGCTGTATCATTAAGTCTTATTGGGTTAAAAGAGACTTCTTTTTCTTTCTCATTCTTATTCATAGAGCCGAAAAATGTGTTAATTTCTTTTCCTTGGTCTCGCGATGCCTATTGCGGTAATATCTTACTTGCCGTATTTTCCTTTTCTTCCTTTTCAAAACTTTTGTTTGGGCTAGAAATTTTATTTGACAACGCAAAATTGTTTTCAGAAAGTGTATTCGGTTCTTTATTTCTAAACACTTGTTTTTTTATTTTATTTTCTCGTGAAACATCGAGAGATATTTGACTTGTAATTTTTTGATCACTAAGCGTGTCTGTTCTTACGTTTATCTTCCTTGGATTTGTTTCCGACAACTCATATTTTAGCGCAGTTGCCACGAAAACTTGTTTACTGCTAGTTTTCTTTAATTCAGACAAAATCGGATCTTCCATTGATTCCGATTCACGACTTAGATTAGGGCTTTTCTCGCGCCCCTGGATTTGTAGAACATCTATTTTTAATTCTTGACATTTCCCTTGGATTAAACTAGTATTCAATATATTTTGACTTACAGCACGCTTTTTGTTACGTATTACTATCGCCCTTGCATTCGTCTGCTGCTTCGTATGAGTTACATTGCTCCTTTTTTCTGGAAACTCCCGGCTCTTTGTTATCTCTTTACGTTCATTCATAGATACCGCGTGGCTTGGCCTGGGGCTTTGTATCTGCTCCCGGCTGACGAGCGGTCGTTGTTTCTTTGTCTCGTTGTACGGTAGAAGTCTCTCTTGTTCTCTATTTGTATTGCTCTCGGTTCCTTCATTTTTCTTTCTTCCCTGCACCTGCAGTGTGTTGGCCACGTTGAATTTTCTTATGAATTGAATTTTATTTTGACCGACTATTAGGCTATTATTTTCATATTCGATTTTTGTATTAAATTTTGAAGAAAATTCGTTTCTTAATAATCCTTCTTCTTAAATTAGAAACTCATTTGAAACTAAGTGAAATTCAATATTGAACTTGGGAAAACAAACGTTAATTTTTCCGATCGTAAAAATGCTTTCGCTTGTTATAACTTTTAATTCTAATATTTCTTCAGTGTTGATTTCGTTATATTTACTGATAGTTTTGATTTTAAAATTATTGTTATTGTTCTTTCACGTTTCGCGTCAGAGAGCGCGATGGTCGGAGAAATAGCGTCTTCGTTTAATCGTACATATTTTTGGGTGATTGAGGCTCCTGCGTACTTGTCGATGGGCGCGGTGCATACTCGACCTCCTTCTTTGCGCCCTGGCGAGCGGAGTTTTTCCAGTTTTCTTGTTTTTTATTATGAAATTCGCGCGTCCTGCAATGTTCTAGAATATGCCCTTCTTTTTTGCAATATCTACATATTACGGGCTTGTATCTTTTGTTGTATGCTCCCGAAAAAATTGCATTCTGCCTTCTTAAATATTGATGCTCTCTTTGTTCTCTATTTTCCGTGTGGGAATCACGAGGCCATCTTTGCACTCGATGCGAGTTTTGTGGCCCCGCCCAAGCTCTGCTTGTGTGTGGCTCGGGCCTTCTCGTCGGGACTATTGTCCTTTGCTAACGCCATTTCCAACAATCTTGAACTGTGAGATTGAATTTATCGCACAACTGGCATTTTTCATTACTGGATATATATTTAATTTGTATTGTTTCTTTTGTAGTTAATTTTTCCAACATTCTTTTTATTTCGGAAATTTCGTCAGTCTCTCTGCAGTCATATTCTTTTTCTATTTCGATCGCCTTTTCTGTCGCTACTTCTAGGTTGTGAGCCGTGCTCATATGCATTCTAATTTCCGCGCGTAATCCTTTTGAAAAATATCTCACAATATCTCGCTCTAATTGTTCTTCAAACCTAACGTGTTTCTTCCTTCACGTCTTGCTGCTTCGAGGATTTCTTCTTGTAAGGATTGCGCTCTATTAACGTATGAAATTATTTTTTCTCCTATTTTTTGTTTGAAATTTGCTAATTCGCTGAGTAACGCATGATAAGATTTATTTGAGCCGAACCTTTTATAAAAAAACTCTATAAGCTCACCGATAGTCATGAAATTTTTACTTTTATAAATTTTTAAGGCTTCTCCTGAAAGACGCATTTTTAAAAGCTTGGCGACATCTACTTCGTAAGCTAAAGGTAGTAAATCGCATGCTTCACGGCACCCGTCGAGAGATACATTTACAGGCATATTAGAACTATCGTATCTTGGTATGAGTTCAAGCTTGTCCTTAATTGATAGCGGTCTGACTTGATTTAGTGTAGAATTCATAGTATAATTCTGTGTTCGTATGCGTTGTGGATTTTCGTTATTATTATTGTTTTGTCTAGATGGAAACTGAAAAGCCGGTGTACTATATAAATTAAAGTTTGAATTTTGAGGTATCTGCAGTGTGTTAGAAAAATTTGTATACGCGGTCTCGCTTCGTTTTATTACTTCCGACGGTTGCTTGAAAGAAAAAAAGATTATTTTATCTTCCGTGATGTCCGCATTCAACTCCAAATTATTTATTTTATTATTTGGTAATGTTTCGCGTTTACCGAGTACGAAGCTAATAATATATGACGGGTCTATTCTTTGTTCTAATAAATCGCCAAGCGCATTGGCCACGTGTTTATCCTCGCAAAATTCTTCTACGTCATGCGGATCGACAATATTTTTTAATATTTCCATGCAAGATTTTATGATGTCCCGAGATGCTCCGTCACCGGTATTTATCGCTTTTTCGTGCCTTTTTTGAAAGAAGATTAAAACTTCGCGCAAATTAGGCTCTGCGATTAATGATAAATAATTTTGGTCCACACACAATACATGCTTGAGTACTAGGTTGTTCAAAAAGTTTTGAAAGCGACATCTATAGAGCAGTAGAAGAACCAAAATTTTTACGCCATTTCAATATTTTATCTTCCATATAAACATATCCAAAGTTTCATTCCACTCTGTCAATTTATTGTTTGTTTATAAGCCATTTGAAGTTGACGTGTCAGTGTATTTTTTTTACAATGACAAAAACCGAATATCGTGCAGTGATAAAACTCTTTGTTTTGGAAGGTTTATCAGCAACAAAAATTCATACAAAAATGGTGAAAGTGTTAAAGGAATCTGCTCCTTCATTTCCAACTGTGCATCGATGGGTTTTAGAGTTTAGACGTGGTCGAAAAAGCGTTGAAGACGATCCACGCTCAGGACGTCCAAAAAGTGCATCAACACCAGCATTCATAGCAAAAGTACAGGATATGGTTTTGGAAAATCGTCGATTGACCAAGAGAGATTTAGCAGAGGCCCTAGACATCTTATTAGGCAGTGTGAGTCATATTTCAAATGAAGTTTTGGGTTTCAGAAAGCTCTGTGCACAATGGGTGCCGCATTCGCTCACAATGGAACAAAAACACGTTCGAATGCGACTTTCTGAGCAACATTTGGAGCGTTTTCGAAAGGATAAAAAGGATTTTTTGCGTCGATTTATCACTATGGATGAGACTTGGGTCTACCATCATGACCCCGAATCAAAACAAGAGGCTAAAGAGTGGTGTCGACCAGGCACTTCGGCACCGAAGCGAGTTTGTGTCCAGAAATCGGCGAAGAAGGTGTTAGCGTCAGTTTTTGGGATGCAAAAGGGATTTTGTTGGTGAATTATCTTCAAACTGGCAAAACAATAAATTCTGAATATTATTGTAACCTTTTGGACCAATTGGATGAAAAAATTAGTGAAAAAAGACCCGATTTGCACAAGAAAAAAATCATTTTTCATCAAGACAATGCACCCGCTCACACAGCTCAAAAAATCATCACTAAAATAACCGAATTAGAGTACGAATTGTTGCAGCATCCACCTTATTCGCCTGATTTAGCTCCCTCTGACTTCTGGCTGTTTCCAAACCTCAAGAAATTTCTTCGTGGGAAGCATTTTTCATCAAACGAAGAGGTTGTAGCCGTCGTAGAGGAGTATTTTGCAAGCCTTGCAGAAAGTCACTTCCATGATGGGATAAACAAGTTGGAAGACCGTTGGACCAAGTGTATTGAACTTATGGAAGATTATTCTGAGCAATAAAAGTGATTTCATCAACAAAAAAAAGTATCTTTATTTCCGCTTTCAAAACTTTTTGAACAACCTAGTAGAATCGCAGTCGCATCCTTGTTTCTGTTCATCCTTCTAGTCTGCTTAAGCTAGTTATTTATTGCACTGTCCTTTTTTAAAGGAGGGGCCCTCAAGTGTTACGTCCTAGGGGATGACGCAACGACAGGAAAACTTATTTTACTAAGTTTTAAATTGAATAATTAAAAAAAGGTTTAATTCCCTATTTCGGTCAACCGTAGCTGCCGAGGACGGGAGGCAATAAATATATATACTAGCGCAGGTAGAAGGAGAGACACAGAGAAAGGGAGTCAGCGTGCGAGAACGATATACACAGTATGTCGGAAAAGTTCCCGAACTTATTTTGTAGCGCTTGTACGAGTGGCGCCACCTCTTGGACGACACCGGTACTATGTTCCTACATCCCTTTGGAGTGTCTGAGAATTTTTTCACCAGTATCCGTTCATTAGTTGCCGAGATAGACGTGCTTGAGTGAACGTGTGTTTTGTACCCCGGTGCAAGCTCTACGATGAATGAGAAATTTGAACATCGTGGCGCCTGCTCATTCTTCGAGTATTGTGAAGCGTTATCTCGCCGAAAATCAGATCCCACTCATCAATCACGCCCCATATTCGCCAGATCTGGCTCTAGCCGACTTTTTTCTATTGCCCAAGCTAAAAATGGCCTTGAAAGGACGATTTTTTGAAGATGTACCGAGCATTCAAGCGGCTTGCACCGAGCGTCTCACAGCGATAACTTCTGAGGAGTACCAGAGAGCCTTCGAATCACTCATGGAGCGCTCAAATGAGTGTATATCTAGGGAAGGGGACTATGTTGAAAGTTAACTGGAATAAATTTCTTTAGATGTAATTTTCGATTTTTTATTTCAAAATTTCGGGAACTTTTCTGACATACTGTGTGTATATATATATATATATTTTTTTTTTTATATGTATGCCTGATTTGTCTACATGCACTCTATGAGGATCAGAGAGACGTATCGCATGAGTAATGCAGTTCAGGCGAGAGGAGTTGAAAGATGTAGAGAGAGAGAGAGAGATGTTCTTACGTTGTTTTGAGTGCGCTGGTGTCGCTGGCTGGAGGCTGGCTAACTGGCTGGCTTGGCTGCTGCTTGGCGGGAACGGGGAGGAAATTTAAATGGTTGACTCCAAGAGTTTGGCAAAAATGTCTATTTTATTTATTATACTTTGAAATGGTGGGTGGCTTCATCCAGTTACAGCTTCTGCGTTTGCCGGACTCACTCAGACACTTCGTACTTTATACTTATTAATTCATGTTGGTATATAATAAAACTGGTAGAGTTTCCGCGTACGAGAATAATGTAAAAAAAGACTACTGACTGTGTAGCAACTGGCAGAGCCTCCACGCACGACAACGTTTTCGGGGAAAGACTGGTCTTCTCGGTGCATCGTACAACCCCTTTATATAGGCCAAAAACTAGACGTGCACCTTTGTTCCTTATCAAAAAAGGGATGGTCTGAAAGTGGGACACAAGTGTTCGTAGTCATGATTCATGCACGCATACTCTGATACTCTTTCCGCATCAGTGCTTCCGTACCTTGATGTTATCGCTGTAGCGGTAGCGCTTTTCATAGGGAAAAAGTAAGGAAATGAAAAAAAGGTAAAATGTAAAATAAGAAAGAAAAAAAAAAAAAAAAGAAAAATAAAAGATGCACAGATGGTACCGTCCGAGCTCGCGATGTGGCGTCGCCGCGGGTGGTAGAAAAACAAAATAAAAAACGAAAAATACAGCGCCGCGTCATAGCACGACGTGACAGTACCGTTTATTACGTAACTATTTATATGATCCGGCTTCCGAATTTTAATTATAGTTAATTAAAAAATCTATTTACTATTTATTTGCAATAATTTCTAATGTATATGAAGCAAAGTAATGAAATTTTACCATTACCAAAATTCAAATTTCAGCTAAACAAGGTTGTAAAATATGTAAAAAAAATTATCAAGTATTTCGATTAGCTTTTTCTTTAGATTGAAAAATTGATGTATGTAATACATTTACTATAGATAAGCTATTTCATTTACTAAAAACATATTATATTTATACAAAAAGTCGATGCAACTTATCAATAATTATATTGATAGCTAATAAATACTTAATAGATGTATGTAGATGTTGAGTTTGCATTAAAAAAACATACAATAAAGAGTTTAAATACATTACTATTTAAATATATACTTGGCTGACCCGTCGTTAGGTAGTACATCGGAGAATAAATATCTTCTGCAATCAATCTTTGTAAATAAATATGCAATTGTATTGGTATTAAAATTTAATCACAGTTTCATTATTAACCCCTTGGCTACTGTGGGCGCCTATAGGCGCTTAAATATTTTGCGTTTATAATACTGAGAGCGCCTTTAGGCGCCCGGCGCAATGTTATTTAGACATTGATTATTAGATATTTAGGCTAGGTCAGGTTCAAGGAAATAAATAATATTGTCTTAATGCAGTAAAATTCAGTTTTTTGATTATTGAAATATGTTTTCACAAAAATGCATCCCTACCCAAAAATTCGCAGTTCTCGGCACACATCGTAACATAATCCCTGCCGTATGGTACGATCGGTGCGTAACAAAGTGTGCCGTAGTCAAAGGGTTAAGACGCATAATGATAAATATAAAAATATGGAAAGTCTTTGAGTACAATTGTTTTAAATAATTTACACGCATTGGTATATAATTTATAATTATTTTTTTTATAAAACTGTATTTAAATAATATAATTTAGGTATTTCTAATAAAACTTTTAATAAAAATTTTTGTCAATTAAATTAATTTTGTTTCTGAGTTTGATAAAATACTATTGGGTGTACAACTTTGCTTCCGCCGTTTTGCAATAGATGGCTGTAGCGGTAAGTGGTAGTTTAGATAAATAGATCATAGATATCATATAATAAGCTTGGGTATTTGTAAACATAACGCCATCGAAATATTAGTCGATTTGTGTCTGCATCATAAAGTTATTTTCAATTAAACATGTCAGCTTACGAGCCAAATTCTCGTCATTTGCGCGAGGTTTTAATTTTCTGCTTTAATATGAAGAAATCTGCGACTGAGGCTCATTGAATGCTCTCAAATACCTATGGTGAGGCCGCTATTAGTGAAAAAACGTGCCGAGAGTGGTTTTAACGCTTCAAGAACGGCGATTTTAACGTCGAAGACCAGCATGGCGATAGAAGAAAGAAGGTTTTCGAAGATGCAGAATTGGAGGCATTACTTAATCAAGACTCGTGTCAAACGCAACAAGAATTGGCAAGATCATTGGGAGTAACGCAACAAGCCATTTCAAAACGCCTGAGAGTCATGGGAATGATTCAGAAACAAGGAAATTGGGTGCCGTACGAGTTGAAGCCGAGAGATGTTGAACGGAGTTTGTGTGTTTGTGAACAGCTGCTTGCAAGGCAAAGACGGAAGGGATTTCTGCATCGCATTGTGACTGGGGACGAAAAATGGGTTCACTACGATAATCCCAAGCGCAGAAAATCATGGGGATATCCCGGCCATGCTTCCACGTCGACAGCCAAACCGAATATTCACGGTTCCAAGGTCATGCTCAGTATTTAGTGGGACCAGCTCGGCGTAGTGTATTATGAGTTGTTAAAACCGACTGAAACAATCACAGGCGCTCGTTATCGAACGCAATTAATGCGTTTGAGCCGAGTATTGAAAGACAAACGGCCGCAATACAACGAGAGACATGATAAAGTGATTTTACAGCATGAAAATGCTCGACCCCATGTTGCGAAAGTGGTTAAGACATACTTGGAAACTTTGAAATGGAAAGTCCTACCCCACCCGCCGTATTCTCCAGACGTTGCTCCCTCGGACTATCACTTGTTTCGATCAATGGCACACGGCCTGGCTGACCAGCACTCCCGGTCTTATGAAGAAGTAAAAGATTGGATCGATTTGTGGATCGATTCAAAAGATGACCAGTTTTTTCAATGCGGGATTCGTATGCTGCCCGAAAGATGGGAGAAAGTAGTGGTCAGCGATGGACAATACTTTGAATCATAAATGTATAATCAGTTTTTTACAATAAAGCCTCGAATTTCGGAAAAAAACGGCGGAAACAAAGTTGTACACCCAATAAAAAAAAATTTTAAGATCGGAATATGTCACGGTCAAAACTCTTTAATACAGTAACAAAGAATTTTTTTTTTATGTTTTCGTATACGAACGGTAAAATGTTTTTCTAATTTTTAGAATTATTTTTAATGATTTTATTTAAATATTATTTATAATATTAGAAACAAAAATTTTTATGATGTTTGTTTGTGAATTATTAAGTATAATCACCAAGTTGTTTTATTACGATTATGGTATGAGAGGCAAAATGTGCATTAAAAGCTTTCACCTTGGACTACCCAACGACGGGTCCGCCAAGTATGTATTTAAATAGTAATGTATTTAAACTCTTTATTGTATGTTTTTTTAATGCAAACTCAACATCTACATATATCTATTAATTATTTATCAGCTATCAATATAATTATTGATAAGTTGCATAGACTTTTTGTCTAAATATGTTTTTAGTAAATGAAATAGCTTATCTATAGTAAATGTATTACATACATCAATTTTTCGACCTAAAGAAAAAGCAAATCGAAATATTTGACAATTTTTTTTACATATTTTACAACCTTGTTTAGCTGAAATTTGAATTTTGGTAATGGTAAAATTTTATTACTTTGCTTCACTTACATTAGAAATTATTGCAAATAAATAGTAAATAAATTATTTAATTAATTATAATTAAAATTTGGAAGCCGGATCATATAAATAAAGTTACGTAATACACGGTACAATGTGCAAAATGTGAAACAAAGAAAACAAATACTTGACAATTTTTTTGATTTCACAACTTTCCGTAGGTGAAATTATAAAATTATACATAAAGCTCTAAAAATAAATTCTCTAAGCAGCCATAATTTTATCATCAATTAAGGAAAAATGTAAAATATAAGTTTTTATAAATACTACTATAGTACAAGTGATCTGTGAAACTGTATTCGTCAAAAGAACAACTGTATTATTGAAACATTTTTTATGAGATCAATCTTTTACAAAAAATGTTACGACATTAAGTTTGTAAATATACAATTAATTAATGAAAGATGAAATAATACAAATATGTAAAAAATAAAAAGCTGTTTTAAGAATATGATCATATTAAAATTATGCAAATGTTTTATCTATAAATTGTATGTTTGAAAAATTGAAAAATAATGTTTTTAAAATGAGATACAAAATAACTTCTACTTGCCAACATTCTACCTTTTGTAAAAGGTTTTTTTTTTAAGAGATTCATTATACTTGTATATGTAGTAAAATCTCGAGAGCAAAATTATGTATTTAAATGTATTAAATATTCAATTATATTTTAATTTTTAAAAATACCTTACACTATAAAAGAAATTTTAAATGTAAAGTTAATACAAGTGTATATGGGTTGCTATGCAACTTATGATTCAAATTTAAGTCTTAGTTCTACAAGCGTTGCTTAGCGTAATGGTTAGGATGTCTGCTTTATAATGCAAAGGACCCGAGTTCGATCCCTCTGTAGGTCAAACATTTTTGTGCATTTTTTTCGGTAAAATAATGCGTAAAATAACATGTGCGACAATGCGGATAAACGATTAAATATAATGCGGATGATAAAAATGTGTATAATCATAATAAATAATAAAATTCTAAATTATATTAAATACTTAATAAAAGTTTTTAAAAAGGTTTTAGGATAGTATTTTAAAAAGTTTGATCAATTACTTACAAAAATGTTTTTTAAAATATTTCTATAACTTTTATAGAAATGTTTTTAAAACTTGTATCGAAAGGTTTGTAAAAGGATTTAGGAAACGTTGCTAAAGGGTTTAAAAACGAACATAAGCTCATTAGGAAAATATTTTTCGAAAGCTTCTAAAAAGGTTTTTATCCTTTCATGAAACATTTTAAAAACATTTAAAAAACCTTTCGTGCTGTGTTGGTTATTCTATAGAGATATTTTGCTCGTTGTAAACGGTCATAATCTCCAGGCGATCAGATGTTAACAATCATTTGATTTTCACACATTAATAATAAATAATTAATAAAAATTGGTCGATGTGCTTTTTGTAATAATTAATTATGAACGTTTTTAAAATGTGTGCAAATTGATTTGACAATCATTTTCGTTTATTTAGCGTGTTGCACTTTTGCCTGATTTTATAGGGATATTTTTGCACGTTGTCAAAGGTACATAATCTCCGTGCGATCAGCTGTTAATAATTATTTGATTTTTACACATTAATAATAAAAATTTCATAACAATTAGGCTGTGTACTTATTGTAATAACTTTTTATGAACGTTTTTAAAAAGTTTGCAGATTAATTTAACAGTTATTTTTGTTTATTTAGCGTGTTGTAATATTACCTGATTCTACAGGGATATTACGCACGTTATTAACAGAACATACGAGGTCTGGCTATTAAATAACGAGACTGCGCGCCTAGAGGGCGCCGTAGAGGGGTGGGGAAAAAAACGAGTAGTGCGTTGGGTATCTAGATATCTTGTCTATGCACGTACTAAAAGACGTTCTCGTCACTGTTATTGTATTTGTGCAGTAGCGGTTTGAAACGAACGTGTTTTTTTCTCGTGCCGAAAACAATGTGTGACGAAAAACAGGAGCAACGTATCAATTTCAAATTTCTCGTTAAATTGAAAAAAACTCCGACTGAGTGCTGTAAATTGTTGCAAGAGGCCTATGGGGACGATTCTCTATCTCGTGCGCGTGTTTTTGAGTGGTGTAAGCGCTTTAGTGAGGGCCGAGTGAGCACTGAAGATGACCAACGCCCAGGTCGCCCTGTCACTGTTTCAACTCCGGAAACAGTGACCGAAATCTACCAAATTGTGCGTGCAGATCGTCGAATGAGCATCCGAATGATTGCCGAGGCTGTAAACGCCGATAAAGAAACGGTTAGACAAATTTTACACGAGGAATTACACATGACAAAAGTCTGGGCGAAGTTGGTGCCAAAAAACCTGACTCCTGACCCAAAGCTCTTGCGTCAACAGGTCTGCTCAGATTTCCTTGAAAGGTTAAAAAAAGATTCCGGACTGATGAAAAACATTATTACTTGCGACGAAACGTAGATTTTTCAATACGATGTTGAAACAAAGCGGCAATCGATGCATTGGAAGACGCCCGAATCGCCCAGAATCAAAAAAGCAAGGATATCCAAATCAAAATTCAAGGCAATGTTGATCGTTTTTTTCGACATTAACGATATCGTGATGACTGAATGGGTTCCAGAGGGTCAGACTGTCAACCAGACTTACTATTTGTCAGTTTTGGCAACACTGCGAGAACGAGTTCGTAAGAAACGGCCTGAGTTGTGGAAGAACAACTCGTGGATTTTGCACCAGGACAACGTAACTGCCCATAACGCGCTATCTGTGAAGCAGTATTTGGCCGGTAAGCGCACTCCAGTGCTTGAACACGCGCCGTACTCGCCAGATTTGGCACCGTGCGACTTTTTTTTGTTTCCGAAGATAAAATCAGCTTTAAAAGGGACCCGATTCGAGTCGATGGAAACGGTAAAGCAAAAAACGGCAGAGCTCCTAAAGGCCCTCACCAAAGAAGACTTCCAGCACTGCTTCGATCAATGGAAAAAACGTATGGAAAAGTGTGGCGAGGGAAGGGGAGTATATTGAAGGGGAGCATTCGAATGTAGAATAATTTTTATAATAAAACCCTTTTTCGTTACCAGTCTCGTTATTTAATAGCCAGACCTCGTAATTTCCATGCAAACAGCTGTTAACAATCATTCTGTAACGTGTCGAATCTTACGTTATAACGATTTAGCATAAACTTATGATAAGTCATTGGTTTTTTTAGATATTTACTAGTTTTTAAGTGTGCACGTTCGAGTGCTGAACCCCGATTTATCGACAATTTCCGTGAGCATGCGTGTGTATTTTATCCCCTATAGTTTAAAAAATTTAATGTTTTATTTTATATCTATTATCTACCATGATCCTACTTGTGATTTTATAATAAATATTTAATTGTCGATTTGATTTCGACTATTGTTGATTTTCGAAGTTTTAAATTTTATTTTACGAAAATACAAAATTTGAGGTCATACGGCAATGCGTGACGTCTTAGAGAGAGACGTTACTATGGTCGTTGACCTGCCAATGTTTATGTTTGGCATTTAAAGAGTTTAACTTCAAAGATGACTATACCTATGTGTTATGTTGCTGCAGATGAAAAGGTCAATTTAGCAATGACATAAAGTTGGCTGCAATTTTAGTGTATTATGTTGGCACAAGGCGGCGCAAATGTTATGACATATTGAAGTATAAATACTGCTACCTTGGTTTATGGAGTCATTTCTGTTTAGCACTTCATAGTGATCGTAAAAACAAAAAGAGAAAGTGGACATGGAAGTGAATCAAAAACGGCTACTTTTACTATACGAATTTAAATTAGAGCACAACGCAACGGAAGCAACGAGGAATATCAACAGCGCATTTGGGCCTGATACAGTTAGCGAACGAACCACTCGGCGGTGGTTCGAAAAATTTCGATCCAGAGATATGGACCTTGGAAATGAGCCACGTGGACACCCAGGACCATCGATCGATAACGACGAGCTGCATGCATTAGTGAAGTCTGACGCCCGCCAAACCATAAGGGATCTTGCCGAGAAATTAAGCGTTCACAATTCGACAGTTTGCCGCCAGTTGCAACAACTTGGAAAAGTAAAAAAGCTTGACAAATGGGTTCCGCATGATCTTACCGAGCAAAACATGACGTGTCGAATGGAGATTTCAAGTTCTCTTCTCTCCTGCAACAAAAAGGAACCGTTCTTGCACCGAATTGTGACCTGCGATGAAAAGTGGATTTTATACGATAGTCGTCGCCGATCGGCCCAATGGCTAGATGCCGATGAAGCGCCAAGACACATGCCGAAACCAAGCCTTCATCCAAAAAAAATAATGGTAACTGTTTGGTGGTCTGTAGCTGGAGTTATCCACTATTCGTTCCTGCAACCTGGCGAAACCATCAAGGCTGAGAAATACTGTGCTTAACTGAATGAAATGCATCAGAATTGATTTAGATCAGAATCATCGAAATTGATAGTCCAATGACCTAAGCTTTTCAACAGGGATAGAGTGATACTGCTTCATGATAATGCGCGACCTCATGCATCGAGAACAACGGTCCAAAAATTAAACGAGTTGTGCTATGAGACTCTTTCTTACCCTCCATATTCACCAGACCTCTCACCAACAGATTACCATTTCTTCAAACATTTGGATCACTTTTTGACAGGAAAAAGATTTAATAATGAAGCTGCTGTCAAAAATGCCTTCGAGGAGTTTGTTCGAACCAGAAACTCGGACTTCTACAAAACTGGAATAAATGTACTTGTATCTCGTTGGGAAAAGTGTATTGCATCTATTGGTACCTATTTTAATTAAATAAATAGTCTTTATAAAAAGTTACAGCTGTTTAAAAATTTATTACTAAATCGGCCATTTCATCTGCAGCAACCTCATACTTGCTAGCGAATGCATTATCGAAGCAGACTAATACATAGGTGTTTAACCAGCCACACTAATTTGATAGTAGAATTCGTGTGCAGTTTATTTTCTTTATTATTCTTTTTCGTTTTTTTTCAAAATTTTCAATTTTTTACACTTGATCCCGGTGCAATCGAACACAGTGCCGATATGCCCGAAAATCTTTGGTGTACTCAAAGATTATATCCTTTTTAGAAAAAGCATAGAACCATTGATTTTAAAAATTACAACATTACCAATACTTGGACATCTGCATCACTTGCAAAATGCCCTCTATTGGAAGTCATGTAATTTTGCTTTAGTTCGCCTTGATTTCGCACATAGGTTTTAAAAAAAAAATTTTATTTAAATTATTAATTTTGAATTTATTATTAAATATTCTTACATTAGAAACTCTTAATCTTTGACTGTTGTCTCTGAATGCCTGAAATCAAGTGGCGTTCGCCTTGTCGAGTTTGGCTTTATATATTCTCGCCAACCCTTAGTTAATGCAAAGTTCTATGAGCTTCTATTGACAATTATTTAATAAATTACTATATTTTCTAAGATGTATTTTTCTTATTTTTTAGCCGAGATGTGGTCACGTCTTTACATGTATAACAACGTTGTGATTATCGCAAATTTCGAGCTATTTCATCGCTTACAAGATTTTTAACCTTTTTGGTTCGCTTTATATGTACAAATAATTCATTACGTCGATTGTTTTTTTAACAACTTTTTGTATCCTCTCTGCATCTACGTATTTATGTGAATTTAATTGTTATTTTGTTTTTTATTCACCCAGTAACCCTGATGGAACTTCATAGAATTTTGACTATTTCGGGCTATTGGTTTTCTATGACCTTCTATTTACAATAAGTTTTTTCCTAATTCAAATATATTTTGACTTTTTTCTGCTTCTTTGTCGAATGTGTGATTAATTTTCCTACATAAAATCATTTTGGTGCTCGCCTTTTATCTTTTACTTTTTTTTATGCTTAAATTCTACTTAGATTTCTATGAGTAGTATTGCATAGAATATACGACGATTGTTTCAAGTTCTGAGTTCAATGCACTTGCTGTTTCGCGGCATTGAATTCTCTTCGTATATTGTCTTTCGCTCTTGAACATATTCGTTATTTATTTTATAATAGCTTTTCTTAATTTGTTTCAATTTTTTAATCATATCGCTATTTTTTATATTGTTTTTTAATTCTAATTTTGTTCATAATATCGCCGATTTTATTTGTTGTTAATAATCTACACAAATTCCTCTGTATTTATTCAATTATACAAAATTATTATTTTAATTTTTTTTATGATGGTCTACTGAGGTTACAATTCAATTATTACACATTCATAATGAACATTAATAAAAATTCGGCTATGTGCTTATTGTAATAATTATTAATGAACGTTTTTAAAAGGTGTGCGAATTAATTTAACTATCATTTTAGTTATCTTAGCGTGTTGCACTATTACCTTATTCTATAGAGATATTTCACACGTAAACGGGACATAATCTCCGAGCGATCAGCTGCAAATAATTATCTGATTGTTACACATTAATAATAAATGTTTCATGAGATTTGGGCTGTGTGCTTATTGTAATAATTGTTTGTGAACGTTTTTAGAAGGGGTGCAAATAAATTTAACAATTATTTTTGTTTGCTTGGCGTGTTGTACTATTACCTTATTCTATAGGTATATTTCGCGCGTTATTAACGGGACATAATCTCTGTGCGATCAGCTGTTAACAATCATTCGATTTTTACACATTAATAAAGAATATTTAATATCATTTGGGCTACGTAGTTACTGTAATAATTGATTATGAACTTTCTTAGAAGGTGTGCAAATTAATTTAACAATGATTTTTGTTTATTTAGCATGTTACAATATTGACTTATTCTATAGGGATATTACTAACATTGTTAACGGGACATAATCTCTGTGCGATCAGCTGTTAAAAACCATTTGATTTTTGCACATTGGTAATGAATTTTTAATAACAATTAGGCTATGTGCAAACTGTAAATATTGTTTATGAACGTTTTTAAAAGATGTGCAAATTAATTTAACAATTATTTTCGTTTATTTAGCGTGTTGCACTATTATCGGATTCTATACGGATATTTCGCACGTTTAAACACTAGATTGCCGGAGCAAGTCAATTTGACTTATTTATGATTTTTAAAATCTGCTGAAAATATATTTTAAAACAGAATATATATGTTAAAAATGTTTTAAATACGATTCTATTTTAAAGAAACTTTATTCAAAACAATTTTTACATATAAATTTTGCTTTTTAAAATATATTTTCCGCAGATTTTTAAAATCACAAATGAGTCAAATTAACTTGCTCCGGCAATCTAGTGCTAAACGGGACATAATCTCCGTGCGATTAGCTGTTAAAAACCATTCGATTATTACACATTAATAATGAACCTATAATAGCAATTAGGCTATGTTCTTATTGTAATAATTGTCAATGTACGTTTTGATAAGGTGTGTCAATTAATTTATTTGTTATTCCAGTTTACTTAGCGTGTTGCCCAATTTTCTTATTCTATAGGGATATTTCGTACGTTGTAAACGGGACATAATATCCGTGCGATCAGCTGTTAACAATCATTTGATTTTTACACATTAATAATGAATATTTAATTACAATCGGGCGATGTGCAAATTGTAATAATTATTAATGAACGTTCTTAGAAGGTGTGCAAATTAACTGAACAATTATTTTTGTTTATTAGGTGTGTTGCAGTATTACCTATTTTTATAGGAATACTTCCGTACGTTGTAAACCGGACATACTCCCCGTGCGATCTACTGTTAACAATCATTCGATTTTTACACATTAATAATGAATTTTTAAAAACAATTTGGACATGTGCAAATTGTAATATTAGTTTATTAACAGTAAAAGGTTTGCGAATTAGTTTAACAATTATTTTCGTTTATTTAGCGGGTTGTACTATTATTTGATTCTATAGAGATACTTCGTACGTTGTAAACAGGACATACTCTCCGTGCGATTAGCTGTTAAAAATTATTCGATTATTAGACATTAATAATGAATGATTAATAACAATTGGGCTGTGTACTTATTGTAATAATCTATTATGAACTTTCTTAGAAGGTATACAAATTAATTTAACAATTATTTTCGTTTATTTAGCGTGTTGCACTATTACCTTATTCTATAAAGATATTCCTTGCGTTGTGAATGGGACATAATCTCTGTGCGATCAGCTGTTAACTATCATTCTATTTTAACACATTAATAATGAATGTTTGATGAAAATTTGGCCTATGTATTAATTGTAATAATTGATTATGAACGTTCTTATAGAGTGTGCAAATTAATTTAACAAGTATTTTCGTTTATTCAGCGTGTTGCACTATTATCCACACAGCTTGAAGCCTTGCTGCAAGGTTGCTACAAGGTTTTATGTAAGGTTTGGAAGGTTTCTTTAATGTCGCAATGTCAGTTTGTAGCAACCTTAATATGTCCCTTGCACAAATCCTTTAGCAAAGTTTCAATGAAATGTTTTTGAAAGGTTTCAACGGCAGGTTGGAGATAGCTTGTGGTAGAAGATATCTGCAAAGTTTCAATGAAATGTTGCTGCAAAGTTTCAAGAAAATTTCTCTACAAGGTTTCAATAAAAGTTTCTTTCAAGGTTTCATTGAAAGGTTGCTGCAAGGTTGCACTAAGAAGTTGCTGCAACCTTCATATGTCCCTTGCACAAATCCTTCAGCAAGGTTGCAGTGAAAGGTTTCTGCAAGATTTCAATGCAAGTTTTCTACAAGGTTATAATGAAATATTGCTGCAAAGTTGCAATGAGATATTGCTAGAGGTTTGCAATGAAAAATATATATTTTATTTCCTTATTGAACCAATTTCCTAATTGCAAATTGTTGTTAATTGTAACGTCGGTAAACGACCTCCGTTTTTTTTCTGTGTCAAGTCAATAAGTCTTCTCTCTGCTTTATTTTTCTTTCCTGCCCTTGCCGATTAGCGGGAAAGCGCTTCGATCTCATCGACCACTTGCGTCGAACTATAGTTAATTTTTTTCCTCCAATGAAAATCTTTCCCTCCAAAACTCACTTAACACGCGGGATATTGACACAGACCGTTGTGAAAGAGACCCTAAGCGTGGGCCAAGAGTTTACGAGTTTTCCCGGAACGGTAGAAAAAATGGTACATGCACTTGAATCTAACGAAAAGACACTAGGCCAAGCACGTGCACGTCAACTCGGCGCCGAAAAACATAAAACTGTCCCGTAAACACCGTTTTTTCTACCTGTAGTTTTCCTATCTAAAATACGTATTTTCTTTTTTTCGAACTTTCCCTGCGTAATACAATTACAACGTTATGCAATATTTTTAAATTGTTTTATTATCGCAAATTATAACCGCAAATTTCGCTTACCGATACACTGTACAGGTAGCGTAATAAAACAATAGATAGGTCACTAGGAAGACCTCGGTAAATAAATTGAGTAACTGTTTTAAACTAGGAATATATTGAATAATATTTAAATAAAATAAAAAATACAATGTTTAACGAAAAGTATAAAAACTGCGATTTCTAAAAATACCTCACAAGGTATATTTTTTTATACAAAATAAATTCCAAAATAATTATTTAAAATCCGAAAGGAAAAAACATAGAAAGTGCATACGAGATATTAGATAAAATTTCTTATTGTTTAACATATACCAAGTAAAAATTTAAATTTTATAAATAATTTAAAATCCAAAAATAAGTTTCTAACAGTTATATAATTTATTTCACCAAAATACAACAAACTCCTGCTTCTTGTATAATTTACGACAATTTTACATTTTTAATATTATAAAAGGGTAATTATTTTTAAATAAAATAGAACATGCATATTAAAAAACAAAAAACACAATTGCTATCTTCAAATTTAATCGAATTTTACTTTAAAATAATACAGCCGATTTTTCTTTCTAAGTGTATGCATATAAAAATGTATACGTATACTATAAAAAAGAATTATACTAAAAATATCTACAACAATTTTTCACGATAGCAAATTATTACAAACGGCCTGACTATGTTCGTTTTCATTGAACAAAATAACAAGATAATTTTCTATTCTTTCTTTTGAAATAAAAAGATAAAAAAAAAACACATGTAATAAATTTTCCTATGCATTAATTTTCTTTAATAAAATTTATAAACGTTTAAGATAATTTGAATTATAAATAAATCGTTTTATCTTTTTATTAGAAGAAACCAATATTTAAGTTTAAGCTAATACGCGCATTAGAATTTAAGTCGATTTTTACATTTAAATAAAAAATTATGCGAAAGAAAACGCGCATGAAATAAAAAATATATGTAATCATACGTTTTATGTAAAACCTAAATCATAAATACAAAAAATATTATTATACATAATAATGATTAATTTAATTTTAAGATTAATATAAAAACAAAATTTTTTGTAAAATTAAAATTACTGAAACTCTTAATAAGAATAATATTTTTTTGTTACTCTTAAGCTAAAAGTATATTTAGGTTTAAATTTATATTAGAATTAATTATTCTAAAGTTATTTTAGAATTATATTTTAGAACTTACTAGTTAAAATTATTCTTTTTATATCTTGGCATTAATTATGTTTAAAAATTATTTTAAATTATATTTTAAAATTAATGATCAAGATCATATTTAGAATTAAGCGATAATATTTAAATTATAAGTCGCCTCTATAATTGTCTAGATTTTATGTAATAATAATGTAAATCCGAAATCAAAATTATATCTTAAGCGCAAAGTTAAAATTATTTAACTCATCAAATAAACTATCACTATGATATTTTGTTTAAAACTTATTTTGTATTATTTCAACAAAAAATAACAATTATCATTATTATTCATTAAAATACGGACAATTATAAAAACATATATTTAAATTAAACTCTTTAAAAAAAATATTTGGAAATTATATAATTGCTAACGTAATAGAAAAAAACTTAAAGATTATAGTACAAATAAAATCTTTTTTATTACAAAACTAAAAAATATACCGAAAAACACAATTAACTAATTGTAATTATTGTTAGAATTAAGCTACGAAGTCGATTCTTTTTCGTAGCCTAGTTCAAATTTTACGTAGATTATTATTATAAAATAAATATTTATAAATCATTAATAATAATATTAGTTTTAAGTTATTATACAATTTTTGTAAAAGTGGACAGCCCCCTCTCAATCTCTCTCTTTCCAACTTCAAGACGACATACCCTCGCAGAGGCTTTCCACGTCCTCTCAGACAGGCCCTCCGAGGAGAAGGGGGCCGAAAAACTTGCCCTCTCCAGAAATTTTCCGAAAAAAGGATTCGTTCGGCGCTACTTCGGAAAAGCGCATAAATATCGCGCAAAATTTTCGACAAGCAGCAGACCTCAGGCAGCACTCGAGGGAAACACGACGATCCAAATGCAGACATCAGTCAGCCACGAGCCTTTTAGTATTTAAACATTAGTCAACCACGAGATTTCAAGAATCAGCAATCAGTCTACTACTAGTGTTCGAGAATCAGCTGCATTCCAGTCAAACAACGAGGCTAGGAGTCAACTAGTCGATCAACAATATACATATATATAATTACACACATAATTTTTCCAAACTGATCTTTTGAGAGCAAGAACTATTCATTTTCAAACGCAAAAAAAGGAAGAAGACGACGACGAGGATCTGCAGAATTTAAACAGAGAGAGAGAGAGAGAGAGAGTGAGGACTTCCAGCCAACCTAGACCATTTCTGCAATAAAAGAAGTGAGTTCTGAATACAAATTTTTCTTTTGTTTTTTTTTTCAACCTCCAAAGAGATAGTATTAGCCAAGATCGGTTAAATATCTCTCTCCATACATCACTTGTTAGGTCCTTTCCAGAACAATCTGTAGGTCAACGTCGGCCTATATGGTTGTTCAGTCCCGCATCTCACCACCCTTCCTATAAAATCTTACAATTAATACCTCTGCCGTCCCGAGTCCATAAATTTCAGTACTTAGGCTCGAAAAAGGCACAAGGCAGGTTTGCGTCAATTTCGCACGCGATAGTAACGTCACCCCGACATTACATAATATATTGTAAACATTAATATTTTACGGAAAAAACGTAGAGAAATTTTTTGACCTACGGTGAGATCGAATCCGGATTCTTCGCATTATCAAGCAGATGCCCTAACCATTAAGCTATACGCACCGCTTGTACAACTAAGATTAATATTTCAATTATTTGTTAGCGGATGTTCCGTCGTTTAAATTCTTAAGTGTTTGAATCAATTAAAACTAAGTTTGAAAATGAAAAAAAATTTTCTTTAAATAAACTTTGTCATTAAACTTTAGTGTAAAATAAATACTTAAATTAAAATTATATTTTAATTGTCTAAGCGTATAATGATACCTTAGAGAACAGTAAATTTCTTTAAATGAATAACATCACTTTTGATACAATATAAATGCAGGCTTATATAAATTATTATAATAAAGTGAGTTTAATTTAAATTTGAAAATCTCGTTATGAACAACTAATCAATGCATAAGGTCTTATGAGAACAGTGCAACATCCGCCAACTTATAACTGAAATTCATATTTAAATATATACAAGAGTTCCGTATAGCATAGTGGTCCAAGGCATCTGATTCATAATGTGAAGAATCCGGGTTCGATTCCACCGTAGGTCAAGAAATTCTTCTGCGTTTTTTCTATCAGACATTCATGAATACAATATATAAACGACAATTTGCGACTAAATAATTAGTTTGAGGCGGAAATAAAATATATATTGGGTGTAAAACTTTGCTTCCGCCGTTTTTTTCCGAAATTCGAGGCTTTATTGTGAAAAACTGATTATACATTTATGATTCAAAGTATTGTCCATCGCTGACCACTACTTTCTCCCATCTTTCGGGCAGCATACGAATCCCGCATTGAAAAAACTGGTCATCTTTTGAATCGATCCACAAATCGATCCAATCTTTTACTTCTTCATAAGACCGGGAGTGCTGGTCAGCCAGGCCGTGTGCCATTGATCGAAACAAGTGATAGTCCGAGGGAGCAACGTCTGGAGAATACGGCGGGTGGGGTAGGACTTTCCATTTCAAAGTTTCCAAGTATGTCTTAACCACTTTCGCAACATGGGGTCGAGCATTTTCATGCTGTAAAATCGCTTTATCATGTCTTTCGTTGTATTGCGGCCGTTTGTCTTTCAATACTCGGCTCAAACGCATTAATTGCGTTCGATAACGAGCGCCTGTAATTGTTTCAGTCGGTTTTAACAACTCATAATACACTACGCCGAGCTGGTCCCACTAAATACTGAGCATGACCTTGGAACCGTGAATATTCGGTTTGGCTGTCGACGTGGAAGCAAGGCCGGGATATCCCCATGATTTTCTGCGCTTGGGATTATCGTAGTGAACCCATTTTTCGTCCCCAGTCACAATGCGATGCAGAAATCCCTTCCGTCTTTGCCTTGCAAGCAGCTGTTCACAAACACACAAACTCCGTTCAACATCTCTCGGCTTCAACTCGTACGGCACCCAATTTCCTTGTTTCTGAATCATTCCCATGACTCTCAGGCGTTTTGAAATGGCTTGTTGCGTTACTCCCAATGATCTTGCCAATTCTTGTTGCGTTTGACACGAGTCTTGATTAAGTAATGCCTCCAATTCTGCATCTTCGAAAACCTTCTTTCTTCTATCGCCATGCTGGTCTTCGACGTTAAAATCGCCGTTCTTGAAGCGTTAAAACCACTCTCGGCACGTTTTTTCACTAATAGCGGCCTCACCATAGGTATTTGAGAGCATTCAATGAGCCTCAGTCGCAGATTTCTTCATATTAAAGCAGAAAATTAAAACCTCGCGCAAATGACGAGAATTTGGCTCGTAAGCTGATATGTTTAATCGAGAATAACTTTATGATGCAGACACAAATCGACTAATATTTCGATGGCGTTATGTTTACAAATACCCAAGCTTATTATATGATATCTATGATCTATTTATTTAAACTACCACTTACCGCTACAGCCATCTATTGCAAAACGGCGGAAGCAAAGTTGTACACCCAATAGTATTTTATCAAACTCAGAAACAAAATCAATTTAATTGACAAAAATTTTTATTAAAAGTTTTATTAGAAATACCTAAATTATATTATTTAAATACAGTTTTATAAAAAAAATAATTATAAATTATATACCAATGCGTGTAAATTATTTAAAACAATTGTACTCAAAGACTTTCCATATTTTTATATTTATCATTATGCGTCTTAACCCTTTGACTACGGCACACTTTGTTACGCACCGATCGTACCATACGGCAGGGATTATGTTACGATGTGTGCCGAGAACTGCGAATTTTTGGGTAGGGATGCATTTTTGTGAAAACATATTTCAATAATCAAAAAACTGAATTTTACTGCATTAAGACAATATTATTTATTTCCTTGAACCTGACCTAGCCTAAATATCTAATAATCAATGTCTAAATAACATTGCGCCGGGCGCCTAAAGGCGCTCTCAGTATTATAAACATGTTTAATCGAGAATAACTTTATGATGCAGACACAAATCGACTTATATTTCGATGGCGTTATGTTTACAAATACCTAAGCTTATTGTATGACATCTATGATCTATTTATTTCAACTACCACTTACCGCTACAGCCATCTATTGCAAAACGGCGGAAGCAAAGTTGTACACCCAATATAATGTAAAAATAATATTAAAATCTTTTAAAATATGAAAAAATAGTTTAAATAATATATAAAAAAAAAATTTTTTTATACATTTACTTTATCAATTTTCATAGTTTTAAATATGACTTTTCATATTGATCATCAACCTTGCTACAAGGTTGCTGTAAAGTTGCAAAGAAAAGCATCATTGAAACTTTGCTGCAAGGTCACTACAAAGTTATGTTAAAATATTCCAAAAAACTTTGCTGCAATCTTGCGCGACAAGTTTCCCATAATGTTGCTGCAAGGTTGCTCTAGTTTTCGAAAAAATACCTCATTGAAACGTTGCTGCAAGATCGTTGCAAAGTGTCAGTGAAATGCTTCAGAAAATTTTGCTGTAATTTTGTGCGAAATATTATGAAAAATATTGCTACCAAGTTTTTGCAAATTTTTAATAAAATATTTTAGAAAAATCTTGCTGCATGGTTGCTAAAAGGTTTGACTGAAATGTTCCAATTAACCTTGCTGCAATCTTGCACGATATGTTTCGTGAAATGTTGCTGCATGGTTACTGCAAGGTTTCCAAAAAATATAGCTTTGAAATCTTGCTGCAAGGTTGCTGCAAGGTTTCGTTCAAATGTATAAGTATAATATTTCAACAAGTTTTCAATGTAACTTTACTGCAACTTTTTACTAAAACCTTGCGTTAAATCTTTCAATAAAATTTTGCATGCTGTGTGGGTACCTTATTCTACAGAGATATTTCGCACGTTGTAAACGCGACATAATCTACGTGCGATACGCTGTTAACAATCATTTTATTTTTACACATTAATAATGAATTTTTCATAACAATTTAGTTATAAAAAAATTGTTATAATTGTTTATTAACATTTCTAGAAGGTGTGCAAATTAATTTAACAATTATTATTGTTTGTTTAGCGTGTTGGACTGTTACTATATTGTATAGATATATTTCGCACGTTGGTAACGGGATATAATCTCTAAGTAGTCAGCTGTCTTAACGTAGTCTATTTTTCGACTTGTTCGAACTTAGTCGATTTTTCGACTTGTTCAAACTTGGTCTATTTTTCGACTCGTTCGAACTTAGTTGATTTTCGACTCGTACGGACTTAGTTGATTTTTCGGCTCTTCGGACTTTGTCGATTCTTCGGCTGGTTCGAACTTGTGTTTTTTTGCCGAGGGGACTTAGTCGGAATTTGGCGTGTTCAAACTCAGCTGATTTTCCGGTTGATTCGGACTTAGTTTATTTTTCGACTGATTTGGACTTAGTCATCATTATTCGGTCGAGTGGACTTCGTCGAAATTTTGTACGTTTGAACTTAGTCGATTTCTGGATTAGTTTGGACTTAGTCATTTTTTTCGACCGAGTGGACTTTGCCGAAATTTTGCACGATCGAACTTGGCCGATTTCTCGACTAATTTAAACTTAGTTTGTAGTCAAGGGAGGGTGTTGAGGAGAGTTGGTGGTTTGTTTTTTTTTTTTTGTTTTTTTTTTTTTCTTCTCTCGCTTGCTGCAGGACACCGACATGGCTGATTACGAACAATCGATGGTCCGTATGTTGAACAGGTCTCGGGCGGCCCGCCAAGCGAGACGAGAGATCGGCGCTCTCCCGGTTGAGGACGTTATCCGATGGCTGGAAGAGCGCGGACTTAGGACGAGGGGAGAAGGTTTGGAGTTGCGCGAGCGACTTCTTAGGGCGATCGTACGAGATGATGATCCGAGCGTGTCGATACCGTGATATGATGATTACGACGCCGATCCTGCAGCTCCTCCCGCACCGATCTCAATATCGTGTAAACGACTCTGGGAGACCAGGAAGTGGTCTCGAAGAGGGAGTAGGAAACGCAGTGTACCTCGGAGGATCTCACGAGTGGAGAGTCCGACGCAGGGAATTGGGTGGGGCCGGAGGCACTGAACTCGTTGAGAATCGGTGACACGGCCCGCACTCCTGCTCGGAGTAGTGCGGGGAGAGTTTTCGAGTCTAGGTGGATGGAGAGTGGAAAAGTGGAGGAGCCTCACTGGCTATCTCGCGACTACAAGCGCGGCGGCGCCTTTCACGGGCATTTTGGCGGGATTGGCATCACTGGCGCACCCGGCGGCCCCGGTTTCAACCGTTGCGGCCCCTGCGTTGACGTCACCGCCGAACTCGGGACCGCAGCAACCTGCTACGGTAGTCGCCGGCGCGAAGCAGTGGCAATCCGTCATGAGTCAGCTGAAGGAGAACAGAAATGAAATTAAGGAGTTGAAAGAGCTTCTGCTATCTTTAAGTCTGTTCTCAAAAGCGACTCAGATGCCGACGTCGACCGGGAAGTTAGGGACGGCAGGAGTTACCGCTCTCACCTGCCTGTGATGCGCGCCCATGGTCCTGCGTACGGAAAACGAGCGAGCAGGGTCCCCTAGTCGTCCGGCGGACCCTGCGGTTCGTCGTTAAATGGACCAAGAAGGACGGCAACTGCTATAAACGAGCCGAGGGGAAGTGCGAGTGAAGAGAGAGAGAAGCTCATGCGCAGCGAGTATTTGCGCCAAGCAGTGCACGATTTTTTCAAAGGCGTTAATCCTGGTGACAGGCATTTACTCAGCCAGCCGTGAGTTTCAAACGGTGCGTCTGCTCATGAGGTCGACAACCCCACCGCCACTTCGCCGTCTCACTCCGTGCCCGGTAGATCTTCGCAAGATCCCGTGGCGGGTGCGATACGGCGTGTGGTGAACTGTGAGAAGTCGCCAGCGACTACTCCAGTTCAGGGGGGGGGGGGGAGGGGCAGAGGCCAAGTTTGACTCGGCCATGCCTAGCCAGGAAAACGAAGATAAGTACGCAGTCGACATATGCGCTGAGAATAGGTTGTTTCTACCTGTTTCTCTGAGTGGACGTGTTATTCGGGCGCTGTTCGACCCAGGTGCCATGATTTCACTTGTAAGCGTTGAGGTTGCAGAGAGGCACAAGGAGAAGTGGCAGCCGTCGCACGTCGTAGTTAAAAGCGTGACCGGCCGAGCTAGTCGAGTGAGGGGCTTGCTCGAAGTATTCATCGAAGTTGATGGGGAGCGAGAGATGTTGCAGCTTCGTATAGTCGACGGAATTGGCCACGAGGTTATACTCGGCATGGACTTCTGTCAGAAGCTGCACATCGACACAGTGTTTGATGAGAGGTTGTGGAGAGTGAGGGGTGGAGTGTGGAGAGATTTTGAGCCCGAGGAAGAGAGTGGTGTGGTGAACGCGCGGATTTTTGCCGAATGTGCGGGTCTCAGTGAAGTCGGAGACGAACAGAGGCGGCTGGTCGCAGAGCTGGTCGATAGGCTTATACCACCGCCCTCGCAAGCCTTAAGTTTTACTACGTTCATTGAACACAATATCGAAGTTCAAGACGCTAGACCCGTTCGACATGCGCCTCGGAGAATGGCTCCGATGATTTTGGAATTTGCGCAGCAAGAAGTCCAGCGTATGTGTGAGCAGGGGATAATAGAGCCAAGCACCAGCGAATGGTGCAGTGCGCCGGTTATAGTTCGACAAGGTGAGGGGAAATATCGATTTTGCGTTGACTTAAGAGATACGAATAAAGTGACGTGCCGTAATCCGTATCCCATGCCGAATATGGACTCGATTCTCGACAAGCTGCGAAAGGCGCAGTTTATTTCGAAAATCGATCTAAAAAAGGCTTTTCACCAAATATTGTTGAGCGAGGCGAGTCGAAAGTATACGGCTTTCGCTGTACCAGGTTCGGGGTTGTGGAAGTTTTTGCGGATGCCGTTTGGCTTCAAGAACGCCCCTATCGTTCTTGTTCGGCTAGTCGACGCGCTTTTCGGGCCACAGTTAGAGCCGAACGTCTTCGCTTACCTCGATGACATCATCGTGGTTACGGAGACGTTCAAGGATCATCTGGTTTGGCTTGATAGAGTCTTGCGAAGACTGGCCGAAGCTGGCCTTGAGGTGAATCAAGAGAAGTGCGAGTTTTGCTGCTCGAGTGTGCAATTTTTGGGTTTTAGACTGGATCGAGAAGGTTTGCAGCTCGATCCTGATCGAGCTGCCCCCGTCCTCGGGTTCCCCGCCCCGGAGAACGTCAAACAGCTACGTTCGTTCTTGGGCATGGTTACTTGGTATTCGAGGTTTATTGCACACGAGTCGGAGCTTAAAATACCTCTGGTTAAGTTGCTCCGTAAACAACAGCCATGGGTATGGGAGGAGGAGCAACAAGAGGCGTTTGAGGTTCTGAAAAGAGCTCTGGGAGAGGCACCGGTGCTCGTTCGTCCAGATTTTTTGCGGCCGTTTACGGTACAGAGTGACGCGAGCAACTATGCGATAGGAGCCGTGCTCACGCAAGAGGACGACGAAGGCGAGCATCTGATCGTGTATGTCAGCCGAGTGTTGAATCCAGCCGAGAAGAACTACACGACTACGGAGAAAGAGTGCCTTGCACTGCTGTGGGCTATCAAAAAATTCCGGCCACACATCGAGGGTTCGCACTTTACTGCGATCACTGATCACAGTGCCCTCAAATGGTTGCGAAACTTGAAAGAGACTACAGGCAGACTCGCGCGATGGATCCTGGAGATGCAGCAATGGGATTTCGATATAGTGCACAAGAAGGGCGTTCTACATCATGTTCCCGATACTCTCTCTAGGTCAGTTCCGGGGGACGAAGAGGACCCAACAAACACAGTGGACGGCGCGTTGCCGGCTACGTGGCGGCACGCGCACTTATCCGTGGCGGCAACGCGCCTCCTCGTTGCATCTGCAATTTGCCACCAAATTGCCGCTACGCGCGTGGTGGCACGCCGTGCCGGCAACGTGCGGGCATTCTGCATTACAAAATGGTGGCAATTTGTGATCCCGATAAGCTCGAACGTGTAGCGCATATAACCTTAAAATATTTCTAACAATTTTTAAAAAATAAAATTAAAATGAATAAAACAATGTTTAAAATGAATATTAATTTATTAATTTAAAAATATATTATAAATTATAATAAATAATATATAAACTAAAAATACATTATACTATATACTGCTAAATCTTCTTCTTGATCTTCCGCAGCAAAATGCATCATGAAAAGTACACTGAAACCAAATAATGAATATTATTTATAATAAATATAACATATAATTATTAAATATTTGTTAATTTAAAAAGAAATTACAAATTACTTGATTTTACTATTTTCCTCATCTTTATCAATCATATTTTTCTTTTTCTTTTCTTTTGATTTCTCGATTACATGTTCTTCTTTTCTAGATGTTTGCTTTTTAACAATTTTTTTTTCGTTATATATTTCCTTAAGAGATACCTTATCCTATTTTGATTTTTTCTTTTTCTTAACTTCTTTTGGAATATAGTCCTTACTAACTATATGTGTTTTATTAATTTTACTGCCAGGAGCATATTTACACCAAGATTTTGGTTTTGAGACATCGCCTATAACATATTGTCAAAATCGAATAAAAGAAGTTATAAAAGCTAAACATTAACATTTATTTTACTTACTAAGTTCAGTACAATATTCTACACTGATTCTGCAAGTATCAACACAAGAATTATTAAAATAATTTAATGCCTCAGCGGCTTGCTGTTTACTTTTAAATCCAATAAAGCCAAATCTCCGAAATTTTTCATCTTCTGTATATTTAAGTTGTACATCAGTAACTATACGTTTTTCACTAAAAAGTTCTTTGAGTTTATTAGTGGTAACCTACAAAATAAAATAAATAAATTAAAAACATGTACAAATATTATTAAGTTAAACAAAAGATACATAATTGTAAAGTTTACACTTCTAGGTAAATTTTTAACCATCAATGATCGAGACATGATTAGCAAAGGCAACAGAATTATTAAACAACACGTTGAATAAAATAAAGAAATTGTTTTAATATATTTATTTATAATTTATAAATATATTATGTATATTTTGTATTTTATTGTGTTTTATATTTTAATGTGTATTTTAGATATGTTATAAATAAATATATTTAATAAAATCTTCATTTTATTTATTAATTTACTTTTTGTGAATTATTTAAATATAAATATAAATAATTCATAAAAAATAAATGAATAAATTAAATAAAAATTTTTTTTGATATATTTATTCATAATATATGTAAAATATATATTATAATATAAAATACAATAAAATACAATAATATACAATATATTTATATATTACAAATAAATATATTTAAACAATTTCTTTAATTAATTAATAAATAAAATAAAGAAATTGTGTTGTTCTTCTTCATTGCATCCATCGTCGTCGAATCCCTCTTCGTTGCATTAGACTTATAGGATTATTTTCTTTTGTACTTGAAAAGTTATTATACCGGACTGATGAATTGTTATTATTTAATGTTTCTTGTTTTTTAAAATGATCACAATCATCATTTGAGCTGTTCTATAAGAAAAACAAGTAAATATATTTTTCTGAATTCATACTCATTTATAAATTTAAAAAAAAACTTATAAATAATTATAATCTTACAATAGATATAACAGAATCCATTTCAGTTAAGACACAGGCATTATGTGATATTTCTACAGGTATATTTGTTAAATCTGTGGAATCAGAAATTAGAAACTGTAGATTTTATGAGATCAGTTTCTTCGTCAGTATCATCACTTTCAGTATCACTTATCATAGTTCTGTTGAATAAATTATTTTTAATATTCAATAAAAATACTTTGGAAAGTAAAAATGTAAACAAAAATATATTTATTACCTTAAAGGAGCAGCTACATATTTAGTAGGCTGAAAATTACGTTGATTCACCACTTTTTTGGACATTTTTAATATTATTAATATTTAATCAAAAACAGAAATTTCAATAACATCCAGTATATACAGGATAGGTTATCTCAAACATGCTTTTTTACACAATTATTTCATCTCGTTAAATCAAATAATAATAATATAGATAAAAAAAAAAATTATTATATTTCATTATTCTTATCACATGCTCTATTTATTTCATTGACTTAAAAAAAAATAGATTTAAATATTTTATTGTCACTGTTTTTATCAGCGCGCGTCTTTCGCAAAATCTCAGGATCGAATACTACACACTGCGACTTTGTGATATGCTGCGATTATATTTAGAAGTTAATTTTTAGTGGCGGCATTTTGCAAGCATTTTGACGGCACATCGTGCGTGCTACACCGTGCCTGCAATTCGTGGGCAAAATGCCCGCATTTTAACCTCCAAATCAGAGCCGTTTCGCGGCCGTATTTTGCTTGCATTCTGGCGGCCCGCTCGTGTAGGCGCTCTCACGTGGCGGCAAAATGACGGCAAAATGAGGTCACGGCGTGCCGGCCAAGCTGCACCGGCACGGTGTGTTTGTTGGGGAGATAGCCGCTTTCGAGTCGGTCTCAGACCCGTGGTATATCGAAAGGGTGAACGATGTGCGGCGTTATCTGAATAAATTTTCCGGATAGAAATTAGAGGACGACCTGCTTTACCGTTACGCCCGCGATGACCTGCTGGATCTGGTGACCCTCGGAGAAGAAGGGTGGAGATTGGCGGTGCCGGCGGAACATAGAGTGAGAGTGTTGGAGGAGGCCCATTGCCATCCGTCTACGGGTCATTTCGGTGTCGAAAAGACCCATGATAGAGTGGCGAGCGAGTACTATTGGCCTGGTGTATATCGCGATGTTCGAGACTTCGTCTCGCGCTGCGGCGTGTGTCAGCGCTATAAGGTGTCTCAGGCGGCCTCTCCAGGGTTGATGGGGAAGAAAATTGTAGAAAGGCCGTGGGCAGTCGTAGTGGCAGACGTAATGGAGATCCCCCGCAGCAAAAACCAGTTTAAATACATCTTGGTATTTCAAGACTTATTTACTCGTTGGGTAGAACTTAAACCCTTACGTTTTGCCAATGGGAAAGCCGTCGCCCGAGCGTTTGAAGAGCTGATGCTTTTCCGATGGAAGACTCCTGACTTTCTGCTCACGGATAACGGGACGCAGTTTGTAAATAAACATCTGACCGAGGCCCTGAGCGAATACGGAGTTAAGCACGTTACGATGCCGCCTTACCATCCGCAGGCAAATCCCGTCTTACGTTCGAACAGAACGCCGAAGACGCTCATCGCTGCCTTCGTCGAAGCCGATCATCGGCGATGGGACGAACATCTGCACGAGGTGCGGCACGCAATGAACACGGTGGTGCAGTCGAGTCCCAAGGTTTCTCCAGCACTTTTAAATTATGGGAGAAACCCTCGGCGAGCCAAGTGGTTGTGGAGGGAGGTAGAGAAAGGTAGCCTAAAGCTGAGATTGGACCCGAATGTTTGGGCCGATTGGCTTAAGCGTCTCAGTGCGCTGAGAGACTTGGTCCGGCGTCACATTGCTGAGTCGCAGAGGCGATAAGAGCGCCAATATAATCGGGGGCGGCGATTCGCGTTGTTTAGTCCTGGGGATACGGTGTTGCGGCGAGAGCGGATCCTGTCGAGCATGGCAAGGGGAGTTTCATCGAAACTCGCGCCGAAGTACGACGGACTTTTTACGATCAAGGAGGTACTGTCCCCGACCGTCTACCTTCTTGAAGATTCGGTTCGTAGGTCCTCGAAGGCGCATATCTCTGACTTGAAGAAGTATGTGCCTCCGCGGGCCCTTCCCGGAGGGGCAGAGTAAAGGGGGCATTATCTGGGTGGTACGAAGTGGTGTGAGGGAGCGGAAGGCGGTGGTAACTAGTAGCTGTCCAACGGCTCGTCGCATAAGTTCACTAATCTTTGGTTATTGTTGTGTATGTTATTTTGTTTCAGGTCTTTGATGAAGACACACCCGGCGTTCGAATTTGCCGAATGTGCCGATGAGATTGAAGCTCAGCGGCTTCGTGAGAGGGAGGAGGAGAGGCGACGGCGTCGAGAGCGCCAGCTACAGCGGGCTGGCTCGGACGAATCCTCGTCGGTTGTGCCCGTGGCCTCTGCCCCGCTGGTAGAGCGGGCCACGGTAGTAACGGGAGGGCCGATTCCGAAGCCTATGGAGCAGGACTTTTTGTTCCGCCCTGACCTCTGGAGTCAAGGCCCTCCCTTCGCTGAAGTGGCCCCCTCCAGCGTCGCAGTAGAGAATGTCGCGTGGTGGGCCATGGAGGTGGAAGAGGTAAGCCCACTGGAGGGTTGCGGCCAAGAGACGCAAGAGTTGGAGGCGCTTCTGAACAGCCAGGAAAAGAGAGATGAAGAAGAGAAGCGCCACGACTCCTGCAGGTCGACGGCGGAAGTACCAGAGAGTTCTGGGTGGCCGGCGAGTTATGCCAATGACTTGAGGCGAGAGGAGGCTGTTCATCAGCACGCCCTTGTTTCGTTTCGGCCGAGGCGACAGAGACTGAATCCTCGCCGGCACCTCGTGCTTGATGACTACGAGTCGGGCCCGTCAACTTCTTTGGTGGATTGTGTCAAGCTTGCCCCAGAGACGAGGGGTGGTAAGGCGACCCCACGCGGAGGAATTTTCTTGTCAGTCAAGGAAATTCCCCGTTGCTGGTCCGTGGATCCTCCTTCTCGGACCTGTTTCAATTGCTGGCAGCCTGGGCACAGACAATGGGAGTGCCCGCGCCCAAGGACGGCCCAGTTTTGTGAAAACTGCGGCCGTCGCGGTGTGGCTACGTCGTCCTGCCCCCGTTGCCGCGATTCCTACAGGGCCTCGAGGAGGACACAGGGCTCAAGGGTCGCCAAACCTGTATCCGAATCTCAGAGGGTGGAGCCCGAGGAGCCCCAGCCAGCCTTGGCAGGGAAAGAGGAGAAAAAGGGGAGCGAGCCAGAGGCCTCCTAGGGCGAGGGCCACCCAGCGCCGTCGAGATCGCCGCAAGAAACGCAGCCCAGTCGGGCCCCTTGCGCTGGCGTCCTCCGCGGTTGCAGCGCCTGGTGGAGCGGCCGCTTACATCCACCGCAGAATGGTGGCCGAGGAGCTTCGGCAAGCGGAAGTGCTTGGGGTTTCTCCCTTAGCCACCAGGATGGAGGTCAAGGCCGCTATCGCAGCCGACATGGAGGCTCGCATTCGAGCGAATCGGGAGGCTGAGAAGAGGCGGCAAGACGGGAAGAGGAGAGTTCCCTCCGAGGGAACGAGATCGACTTCCCCGCAACCAGTGATCTCTACCTGCGCCGAGGTCTCGGCGCAAGCTGGCCTCTCAACCCCTTGGCCGCTGCCTCCTGCAGCGCCGTCGGCAAGCCGGTCGGTTGCCGTTGAGCCGCCCTCTCCCCAAGCTAAGGAGTACGTAGAGTTGGTGGAGGACTGGTTCTGGCTGATTGACTGCCTGAGAGACGTCTCCCCGTAAGTCAGGGGATTGGTGGCCAAGGCTATGGCGATGAGCACCATCGCTCGCCTCGAGAATTGCCGGGAGAAATAAGGTGAGTCTTTTTCTCTGACTATGGGGTGATTCTCGCGGCTGTCTGAAAGAGAAGGGTGCTATGGTCGACGACTTGTGCTAAACTTTTCCTTCTATGAGGAGGTAGAGTTCAGGGGGGGGGGCTTTGTGACGGAGAATCCGTCATAGGCCGTCGACGAAGAGTGTATAATGTTTACATTCTTGCTCGACTGTCGCTGGGTTGCCGGTTGGGGAAAGCCCGTTTAGGAGGACTTTTCGGAAAGCCGGCAACGTTCGAAAATTACGCGATTTTTGAACTCGCGGCGACGATTGGCGGGGAATTAGGGAGCCGTGAGGGACGGGGAGAGGGGAGAGAGCGCAACAGTTAGCTTAAATGTGCTCTCCCACGGATTAAGTTGTTTTTCCGTGCTTCACGCGAAAGTAAGGAGTTATCTTTTGTGGCAGGGAAGAGAGAGAGCGTTGGAGTGAGTGAAGCCAGGGAAGAGGTGTGTGTGAGAGAGAGAGTGAGAATGAAGAGGACGAATTCGAGGGTGCAGCGCGAGGAAGAGGAGTGACGACAGCGGAAAGGATCGTAGCAGAGAGCCGAGGGACGGGGAGGTCGAGAGTTGGTGGGAGGCGACTGGTGGTTGCCACCGCGACCTCAGAAGCCGAGGGTGAGGCCGAGATAGGAAGCATCCAGGCGAACTCTCAGCGAGGTCCGGAAGCCCTTCTCCGGAGGGAGAACCGCAGGAGCGAGGTGCAGCGGTGCCACAGGAAGCTGCCGGGAGCTCAACGGCTAGCGGACGAGCTTCGTAAACCGCAAGGGTGAGTGCACTCATTTATTCGCGCGAAATAGAGAGAGAGAGAGAAAGTATGTGTTGGCGGGTTTGCGGTGAGGGTGGCGAGGGATTGCCACTTCCCTGCTCTGGGGAAGCGATAGGCCTCCGTCGGCTGGGAGACAGTCGCGGGCAGCCGGCCTGCATCATCGCGTCATAAAGAGCGAGAGAGAGAGAGAGTGAGAGATAGATTGAAACATTTAATATAATATTATTTTGTGCAAGGCACTTAGGGCGCACGTAGCTAAATCGGCTATGACGTGGTGCCTACGTCACAGTAGATACAGGAACATCACAATATCATATTACGTAAGATTTTTGCGAGGTTTCAAAAAACATCGCAGAACATTTGCAAGAAATGTTTCTACAATTTTTCTGTAAATCTTTTAAAAACATAGCGTAAAATCTTTCCTCATCTTTACGGGAAATGTTTATACGAGAATTATGCGCGGACATACATACATCAGAGAAACATTTTTCTACAGATTTCTGCGAGTTTTCAAAAAACATTGCCAAAATTCTGCAAGAAATGTTTCTGCAATTTTTCTGTCAATCTTTTACAAACATAGCGAAAAATCTTTCCTCAACTTTACGGGATATATTAATACGAGGATATAATATTATGCACGGACATAGATACATCACAGAAATATTTTTCGTAAGATTTTGGCGAGGTTTCTAACCTTTCATGAAACCTTGCAAAAATCTTGCAAAAATCTTAGGTGCCGTGTGGGATGTGCGTATTGTAATAATTGATTATGAGCGCTTCAAAAGTTGTGCAAATTAATTTAACTGTCATTGTCGTTTGTTTAGCGTGTTGGACTATTACCTTATTTTATAGGTATATTTCGCACGTTGTAAACGGTACGTAATCTTCGTGCAAATAGTTGTTAACAATCATTTGATTCTTTCATGTTAATAATGAACATTTAATAACAATTAGGCTATGTGCTAATTGTAATAATTGTTAATGCACGTTTTCAAATGGTGTGCAAATTCACTCATTAAAGCCCAAGCAAAACTGAAGCTAGATAGCGTCAAACTAACTATGCCATTCATAGGCAAATGGAAAAAAAAGTACCCGTGTTTTTTCTATTGTCATTTGCAATAGTTTGTAAAAAATTATTGAAACGAATTATGATCAAATTTGTAATTTTGAAAAACTGGTTTCACTAATCACTTCTACGAAAAAAATTATGTCGAAAAGCTTCATAACAATTTTTTGTCAAAGTCAATTTGTTAGTGCAAAACGATTATAAACGATTGCATGATGAAGAGGTAAAGTTAGTGCGCCAAATCCCAAGCGAAACTCAGGCTAGATAGCGTCAAACTAACTATGCCATTCATAGGCAAATGGAAAAAAAAAGTACCCGTATTTTTTCTTTTGTCATTTGTAATTGTTTATAAAAAATTATTTAAACAAATTATGATAATTGTAATTTTGAAAAACTGGTTTTCCCAATTGCTTCTACGAGAAAAATTATTACGAAACGCTTTATAACACTTTTTTGCCAAAGTTCAATTTGTTAGTGTAAAACGGTTATAAACAATTGCATGATGAAGAGGTAAAGTTAGTACACCAAATTCCAAGCAAAACTCAGGCTAGATAGCGTCAAACTAACTATGCCATTCATAGGCAAATGGACATAAAAAGTATCCGTGTTTTTTCTTTTGTCATTTGTATTGGTTTATAAAAAATTATTTAAACAAATTATGATCAAAGTTGTAATTTTGAAAAACTATTTTTATCAATCGCTTCTATGAGAAGAATTATGACGAAAAGCATCATAACACTTTTTTGTCAAAGTTCAATTTGTTAGTGTAAAACGGTTATAAACAATTGATTTTCCGAAATATGTGTGGCGGGCTAACTTGTACGTGAATTGGTGTAAATGTTTTGTTGTTAAAAAAATTATTTAGTAGCTTTTGGATGTTTTTTTGTTTGTATAACGAATCCTTTCGTATTAGAGATCATGTTTGAGTGGCGGGCTAACGGTTAGAACGTGTGCTAATAGAATTTGATTTTTTCATAAAAAAATTTGTTCATAAAATACGTTTATATTTGTAACATTCATAAAATACATGTTTGTAACGTATTAGATAATGCTGAGTCGGAAAGTAGCAGATCTATCTGCCTTTGTTGATGATACCGATGTCGACGAAGATTAACAGATTGATATATCATTCATTCCTAATGAAGAAGAGAGTTCAGATAGAAATTCTGATTGTGATGAAATTGAAGATATATCATCTTGTGCACTTCCAATAGGTTCATATGAACACGTAAGAAGTACTTACACTAGTAGTTAGAAATTATTAAAACCTAATCATGTTTATGATTGGAAAGATAATGCTTATAATACTCCTGATTCTCCTACTGAAGAGAATAACTGTAACTTCAATAGTGCACATATTATTTCGTTATTCTCTAAGAACGCTTTAGAGTTATTTGAGCTATTTTTTTGAATTCGATGAAAAATTACATCATCGAAGCTACTTTTGAGAATGATTTTGATTTAAGTATAGAAAATCTTGAAAAATTTATTGTAATCATTATGATTTCGATATTCAACTGTAGAAAAAATGTTAGTGATTATTGGTCAAAAAAGCGAATTTTAGAATGTCCAGTAATAGCGGACTAATGACGAGAAATGAATTTGTTACAATCAAGAAAAATATAAGATATTATAAACTTCAAGATAAAGATACAACTGATAAAGTCTGGAAGGTTAGATACTTATGTGACTTATTCCGCAAAAACTGCAAGCAATTTGGTTTTTTTGATTATAATTTGTCAGTAGACGAAGTAATGGTAAAATATTTCGGAAAACTTGGTATCGAACAGTGGATTAGAAACATAACAATCAGATTCGGCATGAAACTATGGGCGCTTTGTTTTTCTGATAGTTATTTATATTACTTCAATATTTACACAGGCAAATCAGGAGTTGATGCTCGGAGTACTTTAGTTTCTATTTGCTTGGGATCTAGAGTTGTTATGAGAATGATTTTGCCTTTATTAGAAGCAACTAAAAAGGAAGAACTAAATAAATATCATTTGTATTTCGACAATTTTTTTTCCAATCCGGACCTTATGATTCTTCTAAAAAAAAATGGACTATCGGCAACTGGAACTTTTCAAAAAATCGTGTCAAAGCAAAAATTGAAATCTCAAGAAAGGCTGAGAGAGGAACTACTATTTCTGTCCATGACGAAAATTCAAAATTGTCTTATATTACTGTCATGGATTCGAAACCCGTGTATATTCTCTTAACAAAATATAGAGATGAACCTAAAGTAGAAATGCAAAGATGGCATGAATCATCGTAAAAGTCTATTCTTTTTCCCCAATCATTTTTTATGTTTAACCATAACATGGATGGAGTTGATCTTCATGACCAGCACAGCAATGCAGTGATGCCTCCAATGTGGAGTAAAAAATGGACACGGTGTCTTTTTATACGGCTCACACAAGCATCATTAGTTAATGTAACAGTAATTTGGAATAAGCTTCACCCAGATTCACAAAAAGGATCCAAGGACATTGTACAGGAGGTAAGTGAATATTACCTTGAAAAATTCGCATCTGCTGGTTCATCTCGTTAAAGGACAAAATCGAGCCATGCATCTTCAAAAGAACATGAGATACGAGGGCAGTCCCAAAAGTACCCGACCCGACAAAGAAAATAGTAAAAAAATTGCGAAAATGTTTTTTATTTTACAACATATTCTCTTTTCAGTTCGATACACTTTTCCCAACGATGTTCAATAGCTTCGATACCCGTTTTATAGTAGGAACCGTCAAGCTCCTCAAAATACCTATTAACCACAGACTCTACCTCTTCATTGTTGGCAAATCTTTTGCCGCCGAGCCATTTTTTCAAATTCGGAAAAAGAAAATAATCCGAGGGAGCCAGATCTGGCGAATAGGGTGCGTGAGGAAGCAATTCGAACTTCAACTCATTGATTTTAGCCATCGCAATAACGCACGTGTGGACTGGTGCGTTGTCGTGATGAAACAACACTTTTTTTTTCGTCAGATGGGGCCATTTTTTCTTGATTTCATTACTCAAACGCTGCAATAAGGCTACATAATGTGCGCCGTTGATTGTTTTTCCTTTTTCGAGATAATCAATAAATATTATTACACGCGCATCCTAGAAAACGGATGCCATGACCTTGCCAGCTGACTGAAATGTCTTTGCTTTCTTTGGAGCCGGTTCTCCCTTTTTAGTCCACTGCTTTGACTGCTCCTTGGTCTCAGGTGTAAAATGATGGACCCATGTTTCGTCCATGGTTATGAATCGACGCAAAAACTCGGCTTTATTGCTACGAAACATTGTCAAACACTCGATGGAAACATCCTCACGTTGCTGTTTGTGCTCCATTGTGAGCAAACGCGGCACCCATCTTGCGCACAGCTTTCTCATGTCCAAATTTTCGTTTAAAATTCGATGCACAGCACTTATTGAAATGTCTGCCGTGTCTGCTATCTGGCGCACTTTAAGTCATCTAATACCATTTTGTAGATTTTCTTCACATTTTCTGACGTAGTGACCTCACTTGGTCGACCACTGCGGTGTTCATCTTGGCAGCTCGTACGACCTCGCTTAAACTCAGCTACCCAATATTTGACCGTTGTAAACGAAGGAGCAGACTTCCCCAGAGTAGAATTTAACTCGGCTTTGATATCGGTTGGACTTAGACCTTTCAAATGAAAGTATCGTATCACATAACGATGCCCGATTTTTTCCATATTTACAAATTCACTGAGAGCGTTCACTTTGGATGTCTATAAAAAAAAATAAAAATAAACGTACCGTTATGAATTTTTTACATTAAGTTGTTGAAAGGTGGTATTGTCAATCGCAGTAATTGTTTTTTTAGAACTACCTGTATTCATAAGTCAGGTCGGGTACTTTTGGGACTACCCTCATAAAACATGGTGTCTATAAGAACTGTAAAATTTCGTCGTGTGCAAAAAAACTGAATATTATTGTACGAAATGTACAATGCCTTTCAGCAAAAAGCACTGAGCAGAATACTGTTAAAGCGACAATGAATAACTGAATCAGGCGAATACACAATAATTTTCATGCATCAGAAATTTAATTATTTATAACCGTTTTACACTAACAAATTGAACTTTGACAAAGAAGTGTTACAGAGCTTTTTGTCATAATTTTTTTGCAGAAGCGATTGGTGAAACCAGTTTTCCAAAATTACAACTTTGATCATAATTTGTTTAAATAATTTTTTATAAACTATTGCAAATGACAAAAGAAAAAACACGGGTACCTTTTTTTTCATTTGCCCATGAATGGCATAGTTAGTTTGCCGCTATCTAGCCTAAATTTTGCTTGGGCTTTAATGGGTTAATTTAACTATTATTCTAGTTTACTTAGCATATTGCACTATTGCCTTATTTTGTAGAGATATTCCGCGCGTTGTAAATGGGAAATAATCTCTGTGCGATCAGCTGTTAACAATCATTCTATTTTAACACATTAATAATGAATGTTTGATAACAATTTGGTTATGTGCAAATTGTAATATTTGTTTACTAACGTTTTTAAAAGGTATGCAAATTAATTTAACAATTATTTTCGTTTATTTAGCGTGTCGCACTATTACCTTACTCTATTGAGATATTTCGCACGTTGTAAACGGGACGTAATCTCCGTGCGATCAGCTATTAACAATCATTTGATTTTTACACATTAATTATAAATTAACAACAATTTGGTTATGTACAAATTGTAATAATTGTTTAGGAACGTTTTTAGAAGGTGTGCAAATTAATTTTAGAATTATTTGTTTGTTTAGCGTGTTGCTTTTATTACCTTATTCTGTAGTGATATTCCGCACGTTGTAATCAGGACATAATCTCCGGGCGATCAGCTGTTAACAATCAATTTATTTTCTAATAATAATAATTAATATCTAATAACAATTGGGCCATGTGCTTTTTGGAATAATTTTTTATGAACGTTTGCTAAAAGTGTGCAAATTAATATAACTATTATTTTAGTTTCCTTAGCGTATTGCACAATTACCTTATTCTATAGGGATATTTCGCACGTTGTTAATGGGACATAATTTCCATGCGATTAGCTGTGAACAATTATTTAATTTTTACATATTAATAATAAATGTTTAATAAGATTTGGGCTGTGTGCTTATTGTAATAATTGTTTATGAACGTTTTTAAAAGGTGTGGAAATAAATTGAACGATTATTTTGGTTTATTTATCGTGTTGGACTATTACCTTATTCTATAGGTATATTTCGCCCGTTGTCAACGGGACATGATCTCCGTGTGATCAGCTGTTAAGAATCATTTGATTTTTACACAATAATAATAAAGAATTAATAACACTTGGTCTATGTGCTTATGGTAAGAATTGATTATGAACATTTTTAAAAGGTGCGCAAATTAATTTAACAATTATTTTCGTTTATTAGAGTGTTCCACTATTATCTGATTCTATAGGGATATTTTGCATGTTGAAAACAGGAAATAATCTCCGTGCGATCAGCTGTTAACAATCATTCAATTTTTACACATTAATAATAAATGTTTAATAACAATTGGGCTATGTGCTTATTGTAATAATCTATTATGAACTTTCTTAGAAGATGTACAAATTAATTTAACAATTATTTTCGTTTATTTAGCGTGTTGCACTATTACCTTATTCTATAAAGATATTCCTTGCGTTGTAAATGGGACATAATCTCTGTGCGATCAGCTGTTAACTATCATTCTATTTTAACACATTAATAATGAATGTTTGATAAAAATTTGGGCCATGTGTTTATTGTAATAATTGATTATGAACGTTCTTAGACTACAGTCTGTCAAGTAAGAGCGTGGTCGACTGTTCCGATAGGTAATGAAAGATTTTGCTCTAATTTTTTCGCGAGCCGATAGAAAACAGCTTTGTCCTTGATGCATTGTTAACAAAGATTCAGTTGTCGTTGATCTTTTGAAAGAGAATCACGTTAAACGCCATGAGTGCTAAGTACGCGTCATGCTATGAGGCTGTGTTCCTTTGCATCCACCCGAAAGGTCCCAAAATGTCGCAATCAGCAGCTGCTTAATATATAAGAAAGTCGAAAGCATTTGTACCGAAGTGGATACAGCGATATAAAGTGGCTAAAAATGTTGATGATTTACCAGAACGTGGCTCGATAGGAAAAGTGAACAAAAAAGATGAAAAAAGAATAGTGAATCTGTTTTCGCAGAATCCTGCTTTAACACTGCGGCAAGGACAAGCAAAATTAATGGCAAAAGGTTTAGATGTATCCTACGAAACTATCCGAACCCATCTTCGTACTCATCATCTGAAATGGCGCAACACAATGAGGAAGCCTCTGTTGACTGAAAAACATGTGACAAAGCGACTCGCTTGGGCGCATGAGAATATTGATAGAGATTTTGAAAATGTCATTTTTACTGATGAATGTTCTATATGGGCACGTTCTGTCCTTACGCGAGCCTGGTCAACTTCCACCAATAGGCTTGTTCAGCGGACCGTAAAACATGGAATAAAGGTGCATCTTTGGGGCTGCTTCTCAAAGCAGGGATTCGGCACTTTGCACCTCTTTACTGACAACCTAAATGCCGAGAAAGTAATAAAAATCTACAAAAAGGCTTTATTGCCATCTGCCAAACGATGGTTCATCACAAAAAATGAAGATTGGATTCTGCAGGAGGACAACGATCCTAAACACCGCAGCAAGCTCTGTACTCAGCGGAAGACTCAATCTGGCATCGTTACATTGGATTGGCCGTCGCAGTCGCCCGATGCAAACCCTATTGAAAATGTGTGGGCATATATTAAACGGAAGCTTCGTGGAAGACGCACATACACTTTGAAGCAGTTGTCTTCCGAAATTCGTCGGATCTGGAGATCCTTGCCACTAGAATACGCCGTCAAATTAGTAGAAAGCATGCCTTGGAGATGCCAGGCAATTATCGACGCCGGTGGTGACTGGACACATTATTGACCGAATTGCATCATTGTTTGTAATGTGTACAATGTATATATAAATATAAAAGTTTCATCAAATAAATTTTTTTATAAATTAACACGACCACGCTCTTACTTGACAGACTGTATTACTTTATTCTATAGGGATATTTTGTACATTGTAAACGGGACATAATCTCCGTGCGATCATTCTTAACAATCATTTGATTTTTACACATTAATAATGAAAATTTAATAACAATTGGGCTATGTGCTTATTGTAATAATTTCTTGTGAACGTTCTTAGAAGGTGTGCAAATTAATTTAACAATTATTTTTGTTTATTTAGCGTGTTACACTATTACTTTATTCTATAGGGATATTTCGTACGTTGTAAACGGGACATAATATCCGTGCGATTAGTTCTTAACAATCATTTGATTTTTACACATTAATAATGAAAATTTAATAACAATTGGGCTATTTGCTTATTGTAATAATTTCTTGTGAACGTTCTTAGAAGGTGTGGAAATTAATTTAACAATTATTTTTGTTTATTTAGCGTGTTACACTATTACCTTATTCTATAGAGATATTTCGCACGTTGTAAACGGCACATAATCTCCGTGCGATCAGCTGTTAACAATCATTTGATTTTCACACATTAATAATGAATTTTTAATAACAATTTGGCTATGTGCAAATCTTAATAATTGTTTACGAACGTTTTCAAAAGGTGTGGAAATCAATTTAACAATTATTTTCGTTTATTTAATGTGTTCTGTAATTGTAGCATTTGAATGTTATACTTTTCGCGCATCTTATCGCAAGCTCGCAGGTAGACATACGTCTGTGCTCATGCGCATAATTAAAAATTTTGGTTAATAGTTTGTTTACGCACTTTTCTCTATAACAGTTAACAATTTATGATAGTTTTTGAGTGTGCAAATTGAAATGATTACTAATTTACGATATAACGTGATGTGCAAATTAAAAGAGGTCATATTTTTTGAGATATCGTCGTTTTAATATATGCATGTGTGCACTTGTCTTTTTTGTAAAAAAAAAAAAATATGGTAAGTGTGCGAATTAAATAATTGGTATATCGGTAATGAACAAATTAAAAGACGTATGTGGCATGGTTTTTTTATTGCAAAATGCACAATTTGCAGGCTGTGGTATAGTAGGTAACTTCAAGCGTTTACTGGTATTTTATTATGTTTATTATGTGATGTAGTTGCAAGTTAAATGTTGTATATTGTTTGAGACTAAAAAAAAATAAACAGTGCATTAGTTGAAAGTTTAATGAAAATATATTTTATACAAATAACTTAATTTTTGAATACTGAAATACGTTGACAAAGAAGATATTAATGCGCGAATATATATTTCGTTAACAGTTTGATATTTAACCTACATTGGTACTGCTGACAATGATTCAAATTAAAAATATTCGCAGTATCAATTAATTCAAGAATTAAATAATGTTTCATTATTATTAGCACAATTTGAACATAGAATTTTATTACTACTTAAATTTAGTTATTATTGGTGCATGTAGTTATGAAAATTGTAAAATCATACCTTCAGTTTATTTTAATACTAAAAATTATAAATTTATCTATTTTATTTCTAATTATTGACATGTTGAATTGTTAATATTGTGTTATTTACCATGAAATATGATTTTTAAATTTTAGAAGTCAACAATATCTTTAAAATTATATGTAAGTAAAATCAATGAAATATATGATCATAATACCAGCATATTTTTTAACATTTGTTCTATAATTATTATTTTAAACTGTCTTAAGAGTTAAGAAATAGGCTTTTTTGATAAATAAATATACTCTATATAAAACTGATGAATGTTGCAATTCAAAATATATTGTTTTTAATATGTGATCGTATAAAAATATTTAAAATTTTTAAGTGATATATTTACAATTAAATTATAATTGTTAGAAATCAATTTTAAAATAATATAATTTCATTAAAACAAATTAATATTCTAAGTATTACTTTAACTTTTATAAAAGATGAATATTTAATTACATGTTCAAGTTAAAATGAAATATTTAATAAAATTATAAATTAAAAAAAATTTGTATCTATATAAGGATAGTACTTCAGTAAGTATAAGAAGTATGTACATCAATAAAGATTTATATTACAGTTTTAAAAAATTTGCTCTCGATTTAATGGTTGATTTTAATTTTGTTTAATTTTTTTTTTATCTTTATTATTTTTTGCCAAAGAACTTTTATTTATTACAATAATTTTAATATATCGAAAAAACATAGAATATGAGCAATTATCCTTGCAAAAGCTTGAAATCCTCATTCCTATCTATAATTTAAAACTTTTAAGAATAATCATTTATTTAAAAAAACAGTCTTTGATGATGCTTGACTTGAAATTATAAGATGGCTTGTTATATTGGTTATGAATTAATTTTCATATATTAATTATATATCCTGGGTGAAGTATCTAAAAAGGTTTACAAACATTTGAATTAAAAGTAACTTTTTGATCTCATATAGTTCTTTGTGATAGCTAATTCTTAATTTTTCACCAAATTTAAATTTAAAAATATCAATAGAAACTGGAAAAGTTAAAATAGTTCACTATTTTTAAAATTAAACATTTACTTTTGAGGTTTGGTAAACTACTTTTTTCAGAAATTATATAATAGTTTAGTTTGTAAACATACTTAAACAATTAGAAGATATTGAAAAAGAAAATCATTGTAATATCTTTTGAATGTTGACTATTATTTTAATCAAGAAAAATAAAAGAGAATGATTATGTTAAATTTGCCACATAAACATGATGTGAAGTGTAAAATTTTGTCAATATTTATATTAATCATAAAAAAAAAAACATATCTAAAGAAGAATATTATATTATAAATATGACAATACATATTACAATTTATTTATTATATTTTCATCTAATATTCCCTAGTCTAGATTATTCATCTATCTGTAAAATATAGACTTTGTTATTATTATAAAACTTGTACAAAAAAGAATAAAAGCAATATATTTATGATAAAAAAAACAGAAGGTTAAGCACTAAAGATTTCATAGCCATAATTATAGACCCTTGTAAATATTATAATATTAAACTTAATCATTTTTTCTATCTTCAATTAACTAATTTATGCAATTTAGTTGATATGATAAAATGTTAAATGAAAACTGGAATGAAATATAATTATATTTAATTTCAATCGATCTATTTATTTATTTACATAAATGGGTAAGAACTCATAATACATGTAAAATTTACATTTAAAATACACAGAAGTTTAACTTTATATAAAATAAAAAGTATCTTATAATTAGAGCGAGTAATAGCAAATTTTTCATTTTTAATAAATTGTTTTTTATTTATTAATTATTTTATTTTTTTTATTGTTTGAAATTTTCTTTGCTTGAGCTAAAGATATATTAAATAGATTCATATCTCTACAAAATTTGTTACCTATCACTTAATTTAATAGATGAAGAATGCAAAATCTATAAATTTGAGATTATTGGTACATTAAACATTTGATTATTTCTCAATAATCTAGAAGGTATATTAAAATAAATTACTCCAAGTAATTTTAGGCAATCAATTAGGTTGTTTATTAATTTATATAAAAAGATAAAATCAGTAGCATCATATGGATCTTCAATATTAAACAAATTCATAATATTAAAAATATTCACATAATCATGATCATTAAAATGCAAACAACTGAGCAGTAAGTTGAAGTAGAATAAATATACATAAAATATAATTATCTAAGTGTATTATGATTTTTAGCAAACGTTTTAGAAAGTTTATTTTTTTTAAAGTTGCAGTTTTAATATAATCTAAAATAGGATTAGAAGTCAAATTAGAATCTATTATGACATCTAAATCTTTTATCTCAGACACATTATCAGTCGCATTTGTAACAATAAAATATGAAAGTAAAGATAATTGACTTTTATCAAGATATACTAAACACTTTTTAATTTTCAAAATTAAACTATTTAACTTGTACCAGTTTAAAACTGAATTCATATCCTTTTGAACTAAATTTCTATCAACTGTGCTAGATATGTATTTATAGATTTTAAGATCATCTGAAAATAATAAAAATTCACAATTTTTTATAAAATAAACAATATTGTTTATAAAAATCAAAAATAATGAAGGATCAGAGTGTGAATCCTAATCTATTCAATGAAACTTTAATGATTTTAGATGAAAAATTTTTAAATTTGACTTTTTGAATTCTATTTGAAAGAAAAGAGTTACTAATTTAACATCTGACCATTGACAACATTTTCGAATGTCTTAATAGCGAACAGATCAATAATGGATTGAGGAGTATTTATTTAATTATCGTTATGATAAATAGTTGAAGACAAGTTTCTAGATTTACTACATATATTTACATATTTATTAAAATTATTGCAGGTTTAAGTTTAATTGAAAACTATAATAAAAAATTTGTTTAAACTTATTTTAGCAATTGCAGGTACATGTTTTTATAGATGAATTTATACTGTGAGCTACATTGTCAATTTAAATCAGTTGTGTCCCTTTGAAAATCTGGCCAATGAAAATTATTTTAGGAATAAATAGTATCAACATAAATTGCTCTTAAAAATAATAAAAATAATCAATTGTATTTAATGGTAACAAAAAAAGATACTCTCAAAGCAATGTGAAACGCAACTGGAACTTATCACAGTAAAAAATACAATTATTATTCAATGATATAGAGAAATTCTTTATATCAATAAAAATGAGATCAAGAATTTTTCCACACTTATTCTTTAAATAATTATGTTGAATTAAATTATAGTTTGCACAAAAATTTGAAATAGAAACAGTAGATGACCTAATGACAGTAGATGAATGATATCCTCTTGCTGATCATGCATTATTAGTTTTCTGTAACTCATAAATGGGAATGTTAAAGTTACCTAGTATAACCAATTTTAAAATTGAATTAATATCAGAAAAACTAAGTAAAGAGTTCTGTAAACTAGTTGAAAAACCATTATACTAATCAAATGAAGAGCGAAGAAAAATGTATGCTACATATAGTATAAACAGTGATAAATTGATATTGACACTTACAATTAATGTTTCATAAGAATTATCAATCACTTTTTATTATAACTGTTTGTCGATGCTTTTATAGCAATTAACATATCACCACCAGAACTCTTCTCCCTAGAAAATATAGATCTGTAAGTATTATAACACTGAAGACTAAACTTTGAATTGTTTATATCTTCAGTTAACCAAGTTTTTGTAAGGATAGTAATATGATAGTGATTGAGAAATTTAATTATCAGATATTTCCCCTTTAATGTAACGCCGGCCGGGTTGGGGAGGATGTGTTCCAAACGACGAACGTCAAGGGAACCCAGCTGCGTTAAGCAAGGCGGGGGGAAAAGGACGGACGGAAGGTAAAATAAACTTGACGAAATGCCGGCGTAACTTTTAACTCAATCGGTAGAGCAAATCCGTCGCGGTTTGATTTAGATTTTGCGGGCGCGAAAAAGGCGCTATGTCGAGGGTTCCGATCGCGAACGCGACGCGGAAAACGGCTTGGCTTCTCGCTTTTAGGTTGCCAGACGCAGTTTCGAGCTCACCTACGGCGACGGTCATCGCCTTCCTTTTGCTCGAGCGGACGTGGTCCGCTGTGAGCGGCATAAAAGGTTAGCTCACCCGATTTAGACGTAGGCGCACGAGCGGGTTCGCTCTGAGCGACGTCGTGGGTCGAGACCCCTTTTGACTGAGCGACTCGAGGTCACGCCTTGGCGAGGGCAGGTCGCGAAGGGTTCAAGAGGAGAAGAGTCGCGATAGTCATTTAACCGGAGCCCGGCTTCGGCTATTGACGGCGATGATCGCGAAGACTGACGACTAGCGAGTTCGGTTGTCCACCGCTAACTCTCTCTGACTCTTGACTCTCGTAACTCTCTTGGCTCGCTCCTCCGCGAGCTCGGCGGAGAGCAATGCATACAGGGAACGAGATGGTGAGGGCTCAACGTGGTGAGTCGTGATTGGTTCGCGCTGTCGCGAGGCTCTGTTAAGCTTTGCCCGGGCAAAGTGTCACGGTGGTGGGGAAAGAGCTCACTTACACGAAATTTTGTGCAAGTTTGCGCGTGCCGCGAGAAAAAGGCGAAAAAAATATAATAAATAAAAAATACGTTAGACGCAGGCTAACGTCAAATGCTATTAATATTCTAATAAAAAATGTTTATTGTGTGAGCATTTATGCCTAGTTATACAAGGTGCGTTCAAAAAGTAAGGTATACCTTGTGCCAACATTTCTTCCAATCTTCAAAGCACTTCTCATAAACACTTTTTGGTATAGCCTTGAGCTCTTCCAGCGATGCAGTTTTTATTTTCTCAATCGTTGCAAATTTTCGTCCTTTCATAGATCTTGTTACGTCCAGGAATAAAGTAATAATTATTCACGTAACACATAATTTAATCGTCTATATGTGAGCATCGATTGATACTTACGTACACGTGTTGCTATTTTTGGATCTGCGATTTCTCGTAATAGTCCGCGCGAGCTGAACGAATTGACGTGTGTTAGCGGTTACGATGTAGAAAAAAGTAGATATGGAAAAATATGAAAAATAAATATCAATTGTTGAATAAAGATATATAAAAAATGAGAATAGAAAATTATAAAAAAAAGGTATGGAAGGAAAAGGAATAAGAAGCTACTTACACACAACTAGACTAACGGGTAACCGTGAATTTAGTAGGGACAAAGCCGTGCTGTCTAATAAGATAGGATTTTGCAGCGATTGCTTAATGCCAACGTTACGGAGTGAAGTAACCACTTACACATAACTAGACCAACGGGTAATCGTGAATCTAGCAGGGACCAAGCCTTATTACTTTTTTTAAATGGCATAAGGAATGTAATGATAACAAAGCTAAAGTTTCGGAGTCAAAAAAATGAACGATGGAGCCACTTAACATAACTAGACTAACGGAGAACCATGAATCTAGCAAGGACAAAGCCGTACTCAATCTTAAGGAAGGAAATTGGGTTGATTCACCAAGGTTAGAAATTGAACATGAAAAATTAAAAAGTTTAAAAAAATGAAATATTCGGAAAGTTAGAAAATCGAACTTAATAAAAATTAAGAAAATCGAACTTAATAAAAATTGGAAATTGGAAGTTGAAAATAGAAATTAGAAATTTAAGATTAAGTCCTTATATTAAAAAATTTGAAAGGTCTCGATCGAGCGCACGGAGGCTCCTCGGGACGAGGAGAGCGAGTTTCTTTCCAGTGCTCGTTAAACTGCTTTTGATGCTCTGACGATTTGAAAGAAAATAGATTTATTTATACAAAAAGTTGGCCCATAAGACCCGCAAGTAATACGGAGTTAAAAAATAAAAACGTGGAGAGGACAAACGAAAACGTATTTTCCTCCCTTGTTCGGATCTTTAATTTAAAATTTAACTATTGCGCAACGCAAATGACGGCAAGGTTACGCTCTTGCATCATACACAGTGTGTCCCATGGAAAACGGAACTTTTTCAAAATAAAGACAAAAACTCAATATTCCGGTAAATCTCATTTATTTTATTCGAAATAGTCTGCTTCTGCATCAACAAAACGTTTTGCACGATCAATTAACATATCGAATGAGTTTTTGAGATCATTTTTATCCATCGACTTTAGTATGTCGATCGTCGCTCTTTGGATGGCCTCTACGTCGGCATAACGTTTTCCTTTCATAGGCAAGTACAATTTAGAGAACAAGTAGAAGTCGCGCGGAGCCAAATCCGGCGAGTACGGTGAATGGTTGATGGTTAAAATGGAATTTTTGATCAAAAAATCCGTGATCAAGTTCGATCGATGAGACGGAGCATTATCATGCAACAAACGCCAGCTCCCTTTTTCACGGTATTGTGGCCGCACACGACGAATACGGCTGAGCAAACGCTTCATAACACCAAGATAAAACACAGCAGTAATCGTTTGACCAGGTGGAACGAATTCGTGATGAATAATACCCTCCGAATCGTAGAAACAAATCAACATTGTCTTCACTTTTGACTTTTCAAGACGACTTTTTTTCGGATTGGCCTCGGTTGGGTGCTTCCATTCAGCACTTTGACGCTTGGTTTCGGAATCATATTGAAAACAACATGTCTCGTCACCAGTCACAATTGAATATTTCAAGTTTGGGTCCTTTTTTGACTCTTTAATCAAATCCTTACAATGTTGAATTCGGAGCAATTTTTCGTAGTCGGTCAATTTGTGTGAAACAAAGCGTGCACACACTTTCCGTAGATTCAAATGATCGGTCAAAATGCGATGAATTGAATTTTTGGACATATTCAATTCCATTTCCATGTATCGCAATGAAGATTTTGGCTCATTTTTTATAAATTCACGCACTTTTTCAATGTTACTTTGAGTAACCACGGTATTCGAAGGACCTGGATGTTCGTCGTCCTGAATGTCTTCACGACCTTCCTGGAACCGCTTATACCACTCATACACTCTGGTACAGGATAGACAATTATCGCCATAAACTTGTTTCAGCAAATTATGCGTCTCAGTAAAGGATTTACCGAGTTTAAAACAGAACTTAATATTTGCTCTTTGTTCGAAGTTCATTTTTCGACCGATGCCACAAACACACTGTCACTTTGAGCGCGATATTTTGGTTTCCATTGAACCAAATGTCATACAATTTTGACAGGATGTCAGTTAAGAATGGACCTTTCCATTGCTAACATCCACCAATAGGTGGCGCCAATATAAATCGATGTTTTGAAAAAGTTCCATTTTCCATGGGACACACTGTGTATGTACAACAAGTGGAAGAGAGAAAGCGTGATATAGGGTAGAGGGAAATGAGTAGGCTTAGGACTTCTTGTACTTATGCGTTTTTCCTTCTCTAACTTAGAATACAAACTAAAATATTCTTAAAAATTGTACGTAAGTATTTTAGAATTATTAATAATAATATATAAAATAAGGTTATCATATAAAAATTATAAAACTCGTAAAATTAAAATTAATTAAAATATTACTTAAAATCAATTAAAAAGAAATAACTAAAACTAAATATAGTAACTTATTTAAGATTATTATTAATATTAATAATGACTAAATATTAACAACTATATATATAATTAGCTACTAAAAAATTGTTCTGTGACGCCGGAATAGCATACGGAACACTATTACGTCACATTTTTAATTTGTTACTACGCTCGTTTAATTCGCAATAAATTAAACTAATTAACGCGTAGTTTGGCGATATTTTGAGCCTACGATTTCTCGAAATAGTTTGGGCTAGCAGAGCGAAAGTTCAACTTTGGCAGTTTGTAAATGACTAAAATTTACTTGATGACTGCAACCGTGCAGTTTTAGAAAAAATCATATAAAATGGATTAAAACTGACGATGACTATCATGGCGTGGCTCAATTTACTTGCCTTACTGAATCAATGTTGAATTTTGAAGATAATAGAAAGATATTAGTATAATAGAAAGATGGAACGTAATAAGCGTTTACTCGTAACTAGCCAAGGCTAGCAGGGACAAAACTGAATGTTACAAAGGATAGGCGAGTTGTAGCAGACGTTTACACGCAACTAGCTGAGGCTAGCAGTGACAAAACTGGGTGCTACGAAGACGGAAGGTAACAAACGTTACACACAATTAGCCGAAGCTAGCAGGGACAAAACTGAATGTTATGGAAAGCCAGGAGGTAGTATAGCAAATGTTTACACGTAACTAGCCGAAACTAGCAGGGAAAAAACTGAATGTTATTTAAGGTTGGAATCAATTGGATACACCAAAGATTTGGAATTAAACATTTGTATAATATTAGTTAAACTTGGAAAAATTTATGTTTAAAATTGAAACTTGAACTTAGAAAAATTTTCAGAAAAATGAACTTAGAAAATTATCGAAAATTAAATTTGAAAATAGAAAAATTTAGACTTGTACAATTTCAACTAGGAAAAGAAAATCGAAAAATTTCATTTTAAATGTGTCTACTTTTCTAGAAAAAAAACTCCAATAAACGTCTTCAAAAGATTTAAGAGTAGTAAGAAATGGCTTTGTCTTATTATTTGAAAAAACATGTCCAAGTCTGTTTACTTTAATATCATTTATATTGAAAAAGATATTAGAAACAATGCGCATACGCAAGTATTTTGGGCTAGTGTATACAGGTGTCTGTTTAGGTGTGAAAAGTTGAGAACCGTTAACTTACGTACATTTTCCCTTCTTCCCTTTATGGCTTAGGAGAAGATAAGACTACAAATTGCTTCCAGAAACTGATTTTATAAGTTTGAAGTAATCTAATTGGATTGAGTTAATCTCAATAATAGAGATTTTGTATTTATAATTAGATTAAGCCTTAATTTTTATCTAATTTACATCTAATAATAACAAGCAATAAATAATAATCAATTTAAATGTGCGTGGCTTATTACCACTTGCTCTCATAAATTTAAAATAGAAAACTTTGACTATTTATACTAAATGGCAGCTCATTAGATGCACAAGAGTCATTAAATGTGTTTTTTAATTTTGATAAATCACTATGTGATGCATTTTTTGAGTCTTCTACTCCACGATAAGAGAATTCTTCTCCTTTATTTGTCTTTTCTTTATTTCTTTGATGATATTAACCAAAGAATTTTTATTTCGGTTCTCAAGATATAACATGTTTTCTAGATTGAAAATTTTCTTAGTATTGATATCTATCTTTTTTCCAATAGCATTCAATTTCTCACTGATTATACTCCATAATGATTTGAGATTGTCAATCTTCAATATTCACAAAATTAGATTTAACTGAAGGAGATAAGGAACTTTTAGGTTTAACTAGATGATTTTATTACATCCACATTGTAATAAGGCTTTATCAGATTGTTTATTTACACAAGATTTATGAGAGAATGCATTACACTGTTTGCATCTAGATGGTTTACTATCGCGAAGCTAATTTTCAGCTACAAGAAACATTTTGGTTGCGAAATTTCTCCAGTTTCACACAGATTTATTAAACTTAATCAAAAACTTAATTTACGGGACAACACCACTGTGACCCCCTGGTTTTTTTGCCGTTTTTCAAGAATTTTTTTTTTTTGTGGGAAAAAAAGACATATTCCAAATTTTTTTTTGTTTTGTTTCTTGTTTATTAAAGATACATAAAAAATTTTTTTTTAATTTTTCACGCCCCATGGTGGCGCTGGGGAAGCTCCCACGTCAGGTGCTGTTGCCTCTGCAGTGATCCACGGCACGCAGCAGAACTGTCTTCAAAGTCGATCTGAAAAAAAATACCGAGTGTTTTAGTTAATAATATGATATTTTGAAGAGAAGTACATAGGGATTTGAAAAAATATTGATTTTTAAAAAATAGGCACGCTTTTGAAATTTAAGGTCGATTTTCGAGCCAAATTTCTCGTCGAAAAAAGGCTATAACTTTTTTTTTTATTGATATATCGAAAAAATCCTATGTACTTCTTTAGATAATCTAGTTTTATTGATGCAGTCCAAATTTGAAGTCGATCGAATAAAAATTGCTCGAGTTATGCTGCGTGCCGCACCCAAAAAAGTGGTTTTGAGAAAAACGCGTTCAAAGTTTGAAGTTTGAGTGTCACGGAGCGCTGCACCGCTCCACAAAATATTTAATATCTCCGAAAATAATTATTTTTTCGACCTGGGACCAACGACATTCTATTCTTAAATGTATTTTAGACTTTTCTAGATGGTTTTCAAAAAATCGATTTTTGGAAGCCGTCACAGTGGTGTTGTCTCTTAAAGGTTAATACTAATTATTAAATTATAATCTTAATTTTAATTATAATTATAATATAAGCTATTAATTTTATTCTACTCATATAAAATACTGAACTTAAATTTAATAATAAATTAAATAGTTTATAATTTATAACATTTTTTTAAAATTTAAAAGGATTTATTCAAAAGAGCATTATATATGTTAAACGTCTTAACTTAATTATATATTTTATTAGTAAATCAATTTAATCTTTACAGATTCAATATAGTAATTTAAATTCTGCAAAAATTATACAAGTCAAAAATTTAAAATTTTTTTTCAAGTTTATACTTTTTAATAGTAGAAAAAATGAACAAAATGCAAGATATGCGTGGAATTATAATATTGAAATTATATTCTCAAGAATAGTAATTCTAATAATGTTAATAATATTGGTATTATTTTTTTTTTATTTATACTTAAAATCCTGTATCTTGCAACTCAAGACTTCTTTTTTCTATCTTCTTTTTATCCTTTCTTTTTCAATCATCTGTGTTTTTATTCTTTCTAACTTACACCAACTTTTTTTACAGATCTCTTAATACCAGTTCTTTGTATTAGACAAAAAAACTAGATATGACTGCATTGATTTTAGTACTCCCCGATGATCAAGTATTTTTTGGGTATCTACTACTTTAATCAAAAAGTAAGACCGATTTTAAATTTAAATTTTGCGATCGATTTAACGAAACTTTTTTTTTTAAGTTGGTGTAGATGGTAGTATGATTGTTGGCGAGAAACTTCAATCTCGCTTTTGCATCCGACTCCAAAAATAAGGCAGTCTACTCCTGTGTGTCCTCATTGAAAAAGGAGGAGAAAGACCAGGAAAAAAATGAAAACCGCAGCTAATAATATTAATCAAATATTAATTTATTTGAGAGACCTTTATTGCACACGAGCTCATAAAGACAAACATGAGCGTCGCGTCTCTCCGGCTTGGCCGTTACAACAAGACTGGATTTTCGTTCCGTTCTTCCCGCTTCTATCCGTTCTTCCCTCTCTCTCTCGCTCCGCTTCGCGTCTGCATATCATTACATTTCATCGTCGTGGAGCCCACATTACTCCCCCCTAAATGACAACTATAAAAAATTATCTTATTATTACAGCAAACTTACTTAACCATTTTTGCAAAATGAACACCTTTTAAATAGTTGTCATTTAAGTGACCCACTGAGAGAGAAGATCTACTTGCAACTGAGCGTTGCTTACAAATAAAATGAGTTTTCTTGTATTATAAAATATGAACGCTTATAAAAGTATCCTTTGTCTATAATTTGACGCTTTTACTTATTTTAGATTATAAAAGACATTTAACGGAACTTACTGATCAGGTACATTGGATTAATACTAACGCAATTCGAAGTGTTTGATTAAGTTTACGTTTCAGTCATTTTACACTGACTTACTTTGCTTTTAGTTAACCATTCTTAACTATTTTAATAAACTAACAGATCTACAACGTTAATTAACGAGAGAATCGATAATTTGGAGACAAATTCCTTGGTGGAATGAACTTAATTTTAAGCTTTTCTCTAAATGTAACTTTCTTTTGGTTTAGGTATGTTTTCCGATTATCACATGAGTTATTTTTTTTAATCGCGCTCAATACACTAGCCTGTGAAGCTGAAAGATTGCTGGTTTGCGTGCTGTTTTAAATAGACTTGTTCCTCGCGCATTGAAGGATTTTAGAAACGAATTTACTTTTTTTAGTTTGCGTGCTTAGGTTACTATCACTTTGATTAGTTTGAATGCTCGTAAGTTCGATTGCCTGACTAGTTGACTGACCAATTGATTGTTCTACGTTGAAGTCGGGTTCGTTAATTGTTTGCAGGTCGTCTCTGCGTAGACGAAATTTAGGCTTCAACAATAAGCTTGTTGATTGCGAGTCGTGATTATAATCCTTGACTCTTTTTTAAACTCATTGCCCCTGTGTCCGCCTGAAACTATTGCTAATTCATCAGGAACGAAGTGGGCGGACTTAAGGTGCTCTACCGGTACGGTTTAATACCGTTAATGTTGATTACGAAGTTACGTCCATTTTCATGACGAGAAATTATTTTATGAGGACCAGAATAAAGCCTTCCTAGTGCCGGTTTAATAGCCTTAGTCAAATAGAAGACGTGAGAACATTTTGCAAGATTTTTGAAAACGAACGGCTTAATTGCATGTTTATGAGTAACGGGAATAGGTTTAATTTTATCTATGTACTCACGAAATTTCTCAAGGAACGTTTGCCGATTAGGTTCAAAATCGCCAAAAGCGCAAAATTCGCCTGGAATGCGCAATCTATTGGGTTGGCAACTAAGTGATTGCGGATTTCAAATAAGAAGGTAAATTCAAAATTATTGTTTAAAAATATAACTTTATTCAGTTAGATACTGTCCGTTCTTGTCGATGACCTTTTGCCATCGTTCTGGCAGTGTCGAAATTCCACGTTCGTGAAATTTCAGATCTTTGCTATCAAAAAACTGAATTAAATCTGATCTGAGATCATCAGCGTTATTAAAAATTTTACCATTTAAGGAGTTCTGCATGGAACGAAACAAATGGTAATCTGAAGGCGCAAGATCAGGGCTATATGATGGATGTGACAAAACATCCCAACCCAGTTCCAATAATTTTTGGCGAGTGACCAAAGACGTGTGGGGCTTTGCATTATCATGGTGGAAAACAACACCCTTGCGATTTGACAACACCAGCCACTTTCCTTGAATTGCATCGCTCAGTTTGGCGAGTTGTTGAACGTACACGTTTGAATTGATCGTTTGGTTTTGTGGCATAAGTTCAAAGTACAAAATTCCTTTATAATCCCACCAGACTGACAGCATAATATTTTTTTAGTGGATCTCTGCTTCTGATGTCGTTTGGGCTGGTTCATCTTGCATCACTCACGATCTCTTCCGATTAACGTTGTTATAAACTATCCACTTTTCATCGCCAGTAATTAGTCTTTTCAGAAATGGATCAATTTCGTTGCGTTTCAGAAGCGAATCGCAGGTGCTAATGCGTTGCGTCAAATGAATTTCCTAAAGCTGGTGAGGGATCCATAAATCGAGTTTCTTGACATAACCAAGCATTTTTAATGTTTTATCAATGCACGTATGCGATACATTGAGCTTCTCCGCAATATCACGTGTTGTGCTATGACGATCGGAATCAATAATGGCCTTGACATGTTTCTCATCGACTTCAACTGGACGGCCAGATCGTTGAGCATTTTTCAGTACAAAATCACCAGAACGAAATCTGGCAAACCAATTTTGACACTGCCTTTCTTTCAAGGCTTCATTTCCATATACGGCACATAACTTCTTTTGTGCTTGCGATGCGTTCTTGCGTTTTTGGAAGTGATACAATAAAATATGTCTGAAGTGCACGTCCTGTTCTTTCATTTTTAAATTGGGATAAAAACAAAACTAAAGCACTAATCGATATAATTTTTTGACTAAATTAAAGGTAGAAGTCCAAACAATAAGAAAAAAATATAGGTTAAATGCTTTGACCATGTTAATAAAACAAAAGAAAGTGTGAAGTCCATCTATCGACAAAATCCGCAATCACTTAGTTGCCAACCCAATAGTACGAAAAACAAAATCTGCTGGGCTCGCATCGGTATCAGCGCGAACACTAGTACGTAAACGTAACATAACTGTGGATAACGTTCTCGACCATTCCTTGTCGCTTTCTTGACATCTAAGAGCCACTTTAAGAGTACGATGTCATCGTTCGATCATACCGTTGGCTTGGGGATGATAAGCCATGGTACGGATTCGTTGGCAGCCTATTAATTGTAGCAATGCCGTGAAGAGCTGCGATTCAAATTGTGCTCCCTGATCTGAAGTAATTACCGCGAAAAATGGTCGTCTGGAGTGACGAAATGTTCCGGCAGGAATTTATTATGTCTCGTAATCTTGGTTTGCTGACATTTTAAACAATCTTGACACCATTTGGTAATGTCGCTACACATATTTGGCCAGACATATTTTTGCCGTATTAATCTATCGGTAATTTTTGCTGCCAGGTGCGCAGCAGAGTGCACTAAACTAAATATCTCCTTACGCAAGGATACAGAAAGATACGGTCTAATTACATATCCATGTGTGTTGCAGTATAACGGGGTATGATTTTCGCCCCAAGTGAGTCTCTGAAGTTTGACAGGGTGGTCAGGATTTTGAAGAATTTCTGTCAGCTCTATCGTTATTTCGCTCGTCGCTGAGATGAGCTGGATTGAATAGTGTAGGAAGCCTAAAAGCGTCGATTTTGTTAAGCACCTTGTAGAAACTGGGGCGTATTGCCAGATCAGGGTTGCTCAATCGAAGATTGTAGGAGAACAAAAAGAATCGATTCTGGATAAAAAATCGGCTACTGGATTCTCATCACCGGAAATATAACAAATTTGAGTGTTGAATCCGGAGATATACGTTAGTTGGCGTATTCTACAAGCGTTCGCCTTATCAGTATTCTGCATCATAGCATAAACCAGCAGTTTATGGTCCGTATGGATTTTAAACTGCCTAGCTTCTAGGTAATAATTAAAATATCTGAGTACCTCAAAAATTGCGGTAAGTTCGCGATCGTACGTCGAGTATCTGAGCTACGCCGGTGAGAATTTTCTCGAAAAGAAGGCTAACGGGTGCCATGTACCGTTTACAAACTGTTCTAAGGCAGCGTCTATTGAAGAATTAGAGGCATCGGATATTACACGTGTTTCGGCTGCATCATCCGGGAATGCCATTATCGCTACATTTGCTACATCGTCTTTAGCCTTGTTAAAAGCAGCTTCTTCTTCAGGATCCGATTTAATAAGACGTTTATCTTTTTTTTTTTTGAATTGTGTAAGAACTCATTAAGAGGTTTACGTGTTCCAGCCGCGTGAGGAATTCACCTACGATAAAAATTCACCGTTCCTAAGAACCTACGCATCTCATCGACGGTGGTTCGTTTAGGAAATTTCCTAATAGATTCTACCTTATCCGGTGATTTGCATTTGAACCTGCAAGAGCTTATTGTATGCCCGAGGAAAGTAAGTTCGGCTAATCCGAAAGTGCATTTTTCTAGATTCAAGTGTAAGTGGTATTCTTGCAGTTTCTGCAAAACGATTTTGAGATGCTCCTTATGCTCTTCCTGCGACGAAGACGCAATAAGAACATCGTCGATATAAACAAAAACGAAATCTAGGTCGCCTAGCGCTCTATTTACGTATCGTTGTAATGTTTGGACTGCATTCCAAAGGCCAAATGTCATTGCGACAAATTCGTATAGGCCGAAAGGTGTGATTACTGCCGGTTTGGGATATCCTCGGGAGCTATTGGAACTTGATGATAAGCTTTTTGCAACTCAAGAGAAGTGAAAATGATTCTCCCATGAAGAAATGTATGGAAATCGTAAATATGTGGCACTGGGTACCTGTCTGGTATCGTTTCAGCATTCAGGTGGCGGCAATCGCCACATATTCGCCAGCCACCGTTTTTTTTACTACCATGCGGATTGGGCTTGTCCACGGGCTACTAAAAGGCCGACAAATGCCCAATTCGCATAGTTCCTTGAATTACTTTTTAGCTGCGCGCAACTTATTAGAACAAAGGCGGCGTGCTCGCTGAACTATTGGAGGTCCGCTTGTTTTAATGTGATAAAACACTCCAAGTTGCTGTATAGGAGCTGACTGCTCGATGCCTAACACGCGTGGAAAATTTGATAAGATGTGCGCGTATTCGTAACCAAGGTAAACTAAAGAAATTTTTACGTTTTTAACTTTTTTTTTAACACCCGTAGTTGCTAACAACGTCTGCCCGTCCACGAGTTTACTTAGTTTAAGGTCTGGAAGTAAATGGTAACACTCTAACAGATCGCCGCCTAGAATTGCATACGGTACGTCCGCTATGATAAAATTCCATTTAATTAGACGTCTGAGCCCGATATCTAATTCACGATAAGTTATACCGTAAGTGTCGATGCTAGTATTGTTAGCGGCGTATAGTTTTACATCTAACGGTTCATCGAATGATTTGGATGCTTTGGGTATGAAAGAAACTTCCGCGCCGGTGTCAACGAGAAAGAGCTCTCCCGAAAGGCCATCTTTAACGTGGAGACGATTAGAATATCCACCCGCGCGATCCGCCTCCGTGACGGCGGGCTGGACTGGTTTCCCGATCCAGGGTTTGCTTTATTATCGCCTTGAGGATTACGCGTATTTTTTATGCAATTGCACGCTTGTGTGCATTTAATGGCCTTTTTACCGTATCGAGCATGATAATAGCATTTACCCAATTTGTTATGGCGCCTATGAGGCGAAAGTGAAGAAGATCGATTACGACTCTTTGACCTACTTGAGCTGCGTGAGTTTCAATTACAAACGCACTTTTGGTCCGTAGAATTAATCAGGTGTGATCGATGTGAAAGGGGAGCTTGTTCAATCGCTTCTACGCGTGCTAATAATTGCGACATGTTTAATGCCAATTGTGACATGTTGGTAGCGGTCTGCAAATGTTCGTTTTCGCTGACTGTATTTGCATCAACCGTGCTAATCGCTCTTGAATTTTTTGACAAAAGTTTATGAATATTGTCTGCCCTATTGGTAATTCTCTTTTCGTTTCTCGGAGTAATTTTATCATCAATTAACAGAATTATGTCACTTGGAAGACGTTCCTTCCATACAGTGAAAATAGTGGTGCGAGGCACCTTGTCACCAGCTAAGCTAATCATTTCGTTAAGAAAGACTGACGGTTGCCGATTCCCAAGTTGCGAATTTTTAAATAAACGATTAAGCTCCTCCTCCGTTGTTTCCGTGAACTTCTGTATTAGAGTTGCTTTTACCGTATTAAATTTGTCGCCGAAAGGCAATGATTTTAATGCATTGAAAATTTCGCGTGTGGCATCAAAACCTAAGTTTTGCAATAAGTTCTAGAATTTTATTTCATCGTTTGTGATACCGCGAAAAATAAATTGCGCTCCGAGAGTGGAAAACCACGTTTCGGCGTCGTGTTTCCAAAAGGGTTAGAATTTAACCTCGTTGATATTACCGGTGAATTGGGAATTAGGAAATTGCTCTGTGAAGAGCTGATTTGAAGAATTATTTGGATTTTGCAACGCAGTTTAAGAGTAATTAGAAGTTGCACTGGGCTTGGTATTTGTATAAGCTAACCTATATTGTTGATCTGGCTTACCTAGAAAAGCAGACGGCACGAAAACAAGTGATTGGGTATTCAAACTCATACCTTGAGAATCTATTGGGTCAATTTTGTCGCCCGATTGTGAATTATCTGAGCTTAACTTGGGTTTATATTGTTCCTTGACTAATTGTGTTATGCTTTCGATCGCGGTTTGCAAGCTAGCGAATTTTGCTCGCGTTACTGTATCTGAGTTTAACATAATCAGGTCGTCTTTTTACAAGCTACAAGCTTCATCGCCGTTATAAAAACATTTAGACCTATCGTTCGTATTATCATTTTCGTCGTTAAGGTTATCTGTTGCGGTGTATACTTATTCGCTGCACGTTTTGCTTATGACGGACGGTGGAGTACGTGGGAGCGCGTTAGTTGGTTTTAACTGACTGTTCGTTAATTCATTCATCTTACCTTCTTGTATAATTCGTGTGCATAAGACTTACGTAAGTAAAAAAATCTAAAGTGTATCACAGATACCTCACATAAAACAAAATTGTCTTATACACCGCACGCGTACTCACACTCTCATGCCATGCGATATACTCTAAATATTCTCCAAATTATGATAGGAAATAATGTTACTTAACTTGGTGTAAAATTATGTTGTGAATTTAACTATAGTTCTTTCGTTTTTTTTTTTTTTTGGCTAATTTAATTTTGCATAATAAAAGAGAATCTATGATTTATCATTATATAATTCACGAATGTGGAATTTATAAATGTGTACTTTGTAAATGCGTAGTAATATACTTTCCTGTTCGTTTTATATACATAATATACTAAATATATTTGATATAATAAATAAATTTATTTAAATAATTACGTTATATACACTTTTAGTAAAAATTCGAGGAGCAAAAAAAAATTCTATATTTTTTTGGTAATTTTTGACGGGTTGTATCTTAGTGAAAAATGGTCGTATCGAGACTTTAAAAGAAGCCTTTTGAAGCTATAAGATTCTAGTTTCGAGGTCTTTCGACCAAAACTTTTTAGAAGCTACGGTTGTTAAATACTCTGAAGTAATAGCACGGAAAGAAAATTTTGCAAATTTTTTGCGATGTTTTTCTAGGTCCACGGGCTCAGGAAAATTTTTTTCAATTAAATCATCATATAGAACTGATAACTTGTTTATTCAGCTTTAATTTCCTTTTTCTAATTTCACGCTACATTGATTTCTTTCGGAGATATCCGACTTTGAATGCAAAAGTATCCTTTTGTCTTTAACTATTGATATCTCAGCAACCAATGATCAGACAGAAAATTGAAGGGCTGTTTCGGAATTTGCAATAAATTTCCTAAAAAATCCTGTAGCGTTATTTAGGATGAAAAATTTTTTTTCAACCCTGATATTAACTTGGAAAAGGTTAAAAAAAGTCACTTTTTGTATTGTTATGGAAAATCGACCGCATCTTTGCTAATTTTGATGAAACCGCTAATGTTTTTAAAAATTATTCTACCTCAATGCATTCCCGATAGCTTTGTGAAGTTTCGGATCGATCCATCGAACGGTGTTTCTGGACCGATTGATCAAAATTTCCGAAAAAATTGAAAGAGCAAGATTTGTTTCTAAGGACCTTGTAATTATCTTAAAAATGAAAAAAAAATAACTGTTTTTAACTTTTCCCACAATCGCTCATCTCTCACTCTTTGAATTGAGAAACAAAAAAAAATTTTTCAAAAAGAATTTGAAAAAAAAAAATTGTTTTAGAAAAATTTTGTTTTCTTAAAATTTATTTATTTCATATTTATTTATATTTCAAATTAGTCCCCCGAGCGGAGACTAATTTGAAGGTAAGGAAATAGATTTAAAAGAATAAATAAAGAATCTAAAAAAAAAAATTGTCTTATTTTTTAATCATAGTTGTATGTTAGATTTTACAGCTTAAATATCCATGTAGTGCTGCTTAACCTCGTCGATCGATCAAAACACTATGAAAAGAAAATCCAAGATCAAGAAGCCGTATTACAGTAAGATAAGTAAATCAGTAAATAAGAAAGAAAAATTTAGCCAACTTGACTCAAAGATAAGGATCTCTATTTGAAATCCAGCTAAATCTTTATATGATCTTGACGATCTAAGATAAGGTTAAATTTGAAATCTTTGTTGATCCTGATTTAAAGGTCTAATTTATAGAAGTACTTTTATTTTAGATATGGAAATTTGAAAATTAAGAAGGAAGCTTATATAGCGATGGTAGAACAGAATGATTCAAGTATTATTTTTTCTTAACATAAAGATACACTGATGTTAGTGATATTTAGTAGTATTCGCTTTTAATAAAAGTTTATTAGTGACGCTAAGTCATTAATGGTTTTTTTTCAATAAGTTCAAATGCGCGTTTCTTATTCTCTCACAAAAATGAAAATGGGTCTTGGATAACAATGGTTTTACCATCGTCATTTAAAGATGCACTTAAGTAATTTGAAAAAAAGCATTCTTTAGAAAACTGTAAAAAAAATAATTTTTTAGTTTTGAGAGAGCATGACAATTAGGGAATATGACATCATATATATAACAAATCAATATGGCAAAAAAAGATTGGAATCACGTAGGGGAATGAAAGTAAAGACTTCGTGCACTAATTGAGGAAAGTGAAGAAATTTAAATTGTATCAAAAAGAAAATATATAAAAAAAATAATTAATTACTACGAGAATATTATATAAGGCGGTTTAAAAAATCGTAATACTCTGGATGGTAAAATAATCAACAAATGCCCGATAACATTGTTAACCAAAGCAATAAAAACAAAGGAAAAAGAAGACTAAGTAACGGAAAGATTACACAATTAAGTAGTCAATAAAAAAAAAAACAAAATGTTAACAAACAATTATAGATACAACTAATATGGAAATTGACACTACAAATTTACGCATTAATCAAGACAATATAAATGGAAACAATGAATAAACCCAAAATAGAAATACAAAGGAACATAAAGTGACCATCAAATACAATGCGTCCCACTCGCCACCATATAAAATTTTCATTCAAGACAACTTAATACAGGTAAATAATGAATGCAAAAGACGAATTAAACACGTAAAATTTCAGCCTTTAAAATAGCAAAAATATTAACAAAAATATTTGAAAATGGTCTCATGGAAATTAAATCCATTAATAAAAACAAAATTTTTGTTTATACAAATAATAAAACAATTGCCAATAAAATAATTGACCTGGACATATGTTACACCAAGAACATAACCTGAGACCATTCATACCAAACCATCTATCAAAGTCTAAAAATAAAAAAAAAACACCTAGCATAACAAAATCCAGAGTCAATTCAAAACTAGAAATACTATAAAAACATGAATCATCTATAGATTTTACAGTGGAATTCTAGAAGTGCCCTCATCAAAAGACATGTCCTTAGCAATACGAGGGCGGTTCAATAAGTACCCGTGTTTGACGACAGAGGGCGTTTCTGAGGGAAGTTGGTATTATCATCATGTGCTACTATCTATCAAACGACGGTAAAACAAATTTCAGACTGATTGATAGGTTAGTTTGGATTTGGCAGCCATTCGAGTAAGACGTGTTTCGTGATTTTCGCTAAGGTGGAAAAAGAGCAGTATCGTTCGGTAATTCGCTTTTTGTTTTTGGATGGAAAAAAATGCGAGGAGATAAAAGCAAAGTTGGATGCTATTTATGGGGACACTTCGCCATTTATGACTACAGTTAGATATTGGTTCAACTAATTTAAACGTGGGTGAACATCCGTTTTTGATGAGGCGCGACCAGGACGCCCGGCAGACGTGGTTGCCTAAGAAATCATTCAAAAAGTCTACGACATGATTCTCGCTGATCGACGAACGAAAGTGCGCGAAGTAGCAGAGGCCATAGGTGTGTCGACCGGAACGGCAATTAATATTTTACATGATAAGTTGGCGATGAAAAAATTGTCGGCCTGATGGGTGCCGCGATTGCTCACGGTGGACAACAAGCGGATGCGGCTGTTAACTTCGAAGCAGCGTTTGGAGCAATTTAAGCGAGATTCGAAGGAGTTTTTGCGTCGAGTTGTCACCGTTGATGAAACCTGGATTTATCATTACACACCAGAAACTAAGCAACAATCAAAACAATGGATTTCTCCCGGTGAATCTGCTCCAAAGAAAGCAAAAACGGTCCAATCGGCCGGAAAGGTCATGGCGACGATTTTTTGGAATGCGAACGGCATCATCCTCATGGATTTTTTAGAAAAAGGAAGAACGATCATTGGACAATACTAAAGTGAGTTATTGGACCGCTTCGACAAAAAATTGAAGGAGACGCGGCCGCATTTGGCGAAAAAGAAGGTGCTGTTTCACCATGATAACGCACTAGCACATTCATCCGGAGTTGTCGCCACCAAATTGCATGAATTGCGTTATGAATTGCTGCCGCACCCCCCGTATTCACCCGATCTGGCTCCCTGCGACTTTTTTTTGTTCCCTAACATGAAGAAATGGCTCGCGGGAAAAAAATTTAGCTCAAATGAGGAAGTCATCGTTGAGACAGAGCCGTATTTTGGAGAGATCGACAAATCCTATTTTTTGGAGGGGTTAGAAAAATGGCAGGAACGTTGGGAGAAGTGTATCTTTCTAAAAGGGGACTACGTTGAAAAATAAAAAAAAATTTTTGAAAAAATAGTGTCTTAATTTCTAACACGGGTACTTATTGAACCTCCCTCTTATTGCTAATAACTATGATTTAATACTGTGCGAAATCTGATTAAATAAAAACAACTTTTACTTAAAAGACTTCAACATAGTACGTAAGAATAGAGATAAATCGAAGTCTGTAGGAGTGTGCATATGTACGAGGGTAAATTAAATATAAACGGTAATTTAGCTATTCTGCTTAGCACGTACCTTCGAACTAGCTGATATAGCATGGCGGTTGCTGGTTCGTTTATAAGGAGTGGGGGAACAAGCTTAGTTAGCGGCCACGCTCGGTTCTGTTCTCAGTACAGCCATGACTTAGCAAGAGGTACATCCGTCTGTCGCGCAACGCGTCATTATAAGGTTTTTAACCAATGAAGACGTTTTTTTCGGAAATTTTTACTTGTTCAAAGGCGCAGTTTGGGGACACTACTTTGTCTCAGAATCGAGTGTATATTTGGGCCATGGAATTTAAAGGTGGGCGAGAACGTGTTAAAAACGAAAGTCATGATCGACGTCTAAGGACAAGTCTTACAGATGACAACATCCGTGCTGTTCGAGAGCTTATTGAATGTGATCGGCGGTTAACTGTTTCAGAAATCTCGTCAAGAGTAGGTATTAGCTATGGAAGTGCTCAATCCATTATAACTGATCATCCTGACTTCAGAAAAAAATTGATAAAATAACCGATCATCTTGACTTTAGAAAAAAAAAAGACTTCAGAAATTCTTTCGTGGGTCCACCATTATACGCCCGAATCGAAAACTCGCCTCTTAGCCGGAAAAATGCTTGCAACGATTTTTTTTTGACTCAAAGGAAGTTTTACTCATTGATTTTCTTCACGATCAACAAGAAGTAAATGCGGGCTACTATTGCTAGTTGTTACAGTCAGCGAGAACCTCCTACCGAAACAAAAGACGAGGTATGCCCTTTAGAGAAGTCATCCTTTTACATGACAACGCTAGGCCGCACACCGCGGCTTTGATAAGGGATAAACTGGAAGAAATGGGCTGGAAAATACTTCAACAAACTTCTTATAGTCCAGACTTGTTCCCCCGTGACTACTTCTTGTTCGCGCCCCTGAAAGAATCACTTGGAGGAAAGCGATTCAAAAGCAATGAAGAAGTCAAGGAGCGCGTGCACAATTGGCTGACAACTCGTGCTAAAACTTTTTATGAACAAGCAATATTCAAGCTTCCAAAACGGTGGCAAAAATGTGTAGACAACGCAGGAGACTACATTGAGAAATGTTGATTATATGGTTTGTGTGTAATATTATTCAATAAATGTATAAAAAAAAAAAATTACCGTTCATATTTGATTCACCGTCGTATTACAAAAAACCTTGTATATTTATAACAAAACATTTACCATGATAAGAAATTCATAAAATCAATTGCAATATCTATAAATTAAAAGAAAATAGGAAACAATATTAATCAATTGTGACCTCAGTATCTTGTTATAAAAAAAAAAAATTAAAATAAACAATGTTATATAAGTTAATAAATATAGAAAAATTTATATAAATAAAATCTACAATATTATAAGCAAGGTTAGAAATAAGAAACGATATAAAATAGAGCGATAGGATTAAGAAATTGAAATATAAAATGAATTAAGAATGAATTCAATGCCGCGAAACAGCAAGGGCATTTAACTCCAAGGTCGCTACAATCGGCGTATATTCTATGCTAGACGAGTTATTAAAATCAGAAATCGAAGTAGAGTTTAAACATAAAAAAGTAAAAGAAAAAAGGCGAGCACCGAAATAATTTCATATAGCATAACAAATAACACATTTGAAGAATAAATAGAAAAAAAAAAAAATATAAAATTTGAATTAGGAAAAAAGTTATTACAAATAGAACCTTATAGAACACCAGTACCTCGAGAGAGTCAAAATTCTATGATGTTCCATCAGGGTTATTGGATGAATAAAAAATAGAATAACAATTGATTTTATAAAAATACGTAGATAAAGAAAGTACACGTATAGTGTGTGACGTGGTGTTTTTGCACCAGTCACATGAGGAGGTCAAAGCATAGCTTGTGCGCCTCCTCGTAATTGAAATACCCTCTTTTACAATCTTGGCAGTCTCGCAGGACTGCCACGCTTGACCCTAACTAACAGCCACGCAGGGCTGTACATACTTTACCTTCACCAGGTACATAGGCTTCGAGCTCAAGTAAAGGCTCCAGCGAGGAGTCAGTCTCAGGAGCCCATGAATAGGCGATTGAAGTGCTCGCACACACTGCAGCAGGGTTCTTCTCCAAGCTCCTTCCTGTCCTTGTAGTGGTTCCCGCACCTGCAACCTCCCAGACAGCAATTAAACAAGGAAGAAAATAATAGTAGCAGCTGCACCTGGGAAGGAAGTACAAGCTGCCACACAACATCATAGGAAAATGGAAGAGGAGTTTAGAAGGCAGGCAAAACACATAAGCACAGCATTTAAGTGCAAGTAATTACGCACCTGGAGGTGTCTAATAGTGTTGCCTCGCTGCCGCTGCAAGTAGGCTATCGCTGTCCTCGACGCCGCTGCTTCGCTTTCTCCACAGCTCATCGTTCGATCAGCAGCCGTTGATCCGTTGAACTGCCGTACCTGAAAAAGAAAAAGAGGAAGCAAATTAGTCGACTTCTACCAGCTATGGAACGCGTCGACTTACCTTGACTCTCTGTACACCTGAGGTAGATTTTCGCCGCTCCAGGGAAGACACAACAACACTGGCACTCGCGAGCGGATAACCTAAACGCGCGCTGCTGGCGAGCAGTAATATCAACTGCCAACAGCGCTGAGCGCGCGCGGTGGCTGCGTCGCGTAGCGTACTTTACACGTACGTTGCGCCGGCGCAGAACGATGATCTAAAATCCGCGCTCGCGAGAGTGCCACGCAATAAGCTTCTCGTTCACTCCGTTCGGGATAATCGAAGCCAGCAGTCGCGAAATAATAAACTTTTGTAAAACTAGCGATCGAGCGTCCGTATAGTATCCGTGAGCGTGTTGGAATATCTGGTGAGTGCCAAGGTGCAGTGGCAGCTGCCAGGAGGCACAGCTTCCCCGAATCGTCCCCGTATCCTTCCCGGCTGTGTGTGTGCGACCGCGTCGCGTGTTACGCGACCGCTCTAACCGTGAGTTAGCCGCGCAAGAAACTGCGCTACACGAGTATAGCTGGCACCCTGGGCTCGCGTAAAAACGCGATCAATTCTTGTATTTTGTAATTTTGGTTTGAATAAACGTATTTGTTCGCGTGCTCATTTTAATCGGTTGTTTTAACTTGCACTAGCAAGCAACCCGCCCGCTCCCCCTTACATTTGTACGCCACCCTGATCCCCAGTGGCGTTACAAGTGACTGAAAAAACAATCAACGAAATAAATTATTTGTACATAAAAAGTGAAAAAGAAAATTTAAAAAACTTGTAAACAATAAAACAGCTCGGAATTTGCGAAAATCACGACATTGTTATACATGTAACGACGCGACCACATCTCAGCTAGAAAATAAGAAAAAAACATTCTCGAAAATATTGTAAACTATTAAATAATTGTCCATAGAAGCTCATAGAACTTTGCCTCAATCAAGGAGCGGCGAGAGTATATAAAGCCGAGTTCGTCAAGGCAGAAGACACTTGATTTCAGACTTTCGAAGAAGACAGTTATAGATCACTCTTATCCAATGTAAGAATGATTAGTAATAAATTTGAAATTTAACTTTTAAACTGATTTTATTTTTTTATGTCAATGTGTGAAATCAAGGCAAAGTAACAAAAAATTTACAAAGCTTCCAATCGATGGCATTTTGCAAGTGCTGCACATGACTAAGTATTGGTAACATTGTAAATTTTATACTCAAGGGTTTTATGCCTTGTTAACAAGGGATAAGATCTTTGAGTAAACCGAAGACTTTTGGGCATATCGACGCTGTGTTCGAGTGCACCGGGGTCGGGTGTTACAATATAAAAAAAATAAAAAACGGAATTGAAAAAAATAAACCGCACACGATTTCTACTATCGAATGAGTGTGGCTTGTTTAACACCTATGTATTACTTTGCTGGGATAATGCAGTCTCTAGCAAGTACATAGGTATAGTCATCTTGAATGTTAAACTCTTTAAAGGCCAAACATAAACATTGGCCGGTCAACGATCATCGTGGCGTCTCTCTCTAAGACGTCACGTATTGGCGTATAATCTAAAATTTTTGTATTTTCGTAAAATAAAATCTAAAACGTCGAAAAGAAACATTTGTCGGGATATAATTAAAAAATTGAACAATTATTATAAACGACACAAATAGGATTTTGGTTGATCATAGATAGAAATTAAATAGTAAACTTTTTTAAATTAAATTGAGAGAAAACACACACACACACACACACGGTAATTGTCAAAGAAATCGGGGTTCAGCACTCGAACATGCACACATAAAAATCTTAAAAATCTAACACACATGACGTAACATATGCTTTTGTTAATTCGTTATAGCGTGAGAATCCGATACGTTACACAATATCAATTGATAAATGCAGATGAAAAAATTTTAATTTTATCAGAATACAGAATACCAGATTAACAGATAATGCTTGAAATAATATAGGACAATTTTTTTTAATCAATTAAAGGATACAAATACATAATTACAGAAGGAGATACTGAGAGCTGGGGCTCCCAAATCAATTGCCTAAATTTTAAAATTATTATAGATAAAATAGATAATTTAGACTTTATTAACCTAAATGATCGATCAATCACGTACACAAATACTAAAAAAATCTGCAATAGACTTAATGCCCAAATGGTAAAATTATTATAGACAAAATAGATAATTTAGACTTTATTAACTTAAATGATCGATCACGTACACAAATACTAAAGAAATCTGCAATAGACTTAACAATAGTAACAAGCAATCTACAAGCAATCTATCTCGTATACTGTCTGTCAAAAAAGTACCGGGAATTTTAAATTGAAACAACATTTTTACGTTTAATAATCAAAATTTATTTGGTCGCCTTCAAAATAGGCTCCATCTGCTCCGATACATCTATGCCAACGGCACTTCCAATCATCGAAACATTTTTAATAGGCGCTTTCCGGGATAGCCTTCAACTCACGCGCTGAATTTTGTTTTATGGCTTCAACCGACTGAAAACGGGTGCCACGGAGCGGCAATTTAAGTTTTGGGAAGTGGAAGAAGTCACAGGGAGCCAAATCCGACGAATGCGGTGGTTGTTCAAGCGTGTTGGTTGAGTTTCTGGCGAGAAAGTCGGTCACAATCGTAGCTCGGTGAGACGGCGCGTTATCGTCGTGCAAAATCCACGAGTTGTTCGCCCACAAATTTGGCCGCTTCTTACGGATACGCTCACAAAAACGTTTCATAACGCCTAGGTAATACTCTTTGTTTACCGTTTGACCCTTTGGAACGAATTCGTAGTGCACCACGCCACGGATTTCGAAGAAAACAATGAGCATCACCTTCACTTTTGAGCGGCTTTGGCGTGGTTTTTTCGGTTTCGGCTCGTTTTTTCCCACCCATTCCGATGCTTGCTGGCTTGTTTGCATATCTTACTCGTACACCCACGTTTCGTCACCAGTTATGATGCATTCCATGGATGCGGGATCGGAATTGGCGCGATCCAGCATGTTCGAAGCGACCTTCTCGCGATAGCGTTTTTGAAAAAAATTAAGCTCTTTTGGAACGAGTCTTGCGGCCACCTTTCTCATGCCCAAAATATCAATTAAAATCGTACGTGTAGACTCGTGGGATATCTCAAGTTCATGTGCTATCTCTCTCAAGCTGGTATGACGGTTTTCAAGCACCATTTCTTTAATTTTATTGACGTTATCTGCGGTCGAAGCCGTCGATGGGCGTCCGGAACGAGGCAAGTCTTCGACGACTTCACAACCCTCCTTGAAGGCTTTGTAACACTCATACGCACGGGTTTTCGATAGTGCTTTATCACCAAAAGCCTTTTGCAACATTTTCAATGCATCGGCACACGAAATTTCATTCGCAACACAAAATTTTAGATAAATTCTTTGTTCAACGTAATCACCCATTGAAAAAAATCGGCACGCACTATTGACATCGACTGACTTAACCAGCTACTGTAAACATACTCGTTGACAGATTTTGCTCAAACTTGGCATAGTTATTAAGGACAGTTTCCGTACGGGGATGGTTGATTTAAATCTGGCGGGGCAATTTAAGCAGGTAAAATTGCCCCGCCAGATTTAAATCGACAATTCCTGGTACTTTTTTGACAGAATGTATAACACAGCCAATTGGAACGTAATAAATGATAAAATGATGAGTGACTATTTGCCAATTTCAACAAAAATACAATTAAATATTAAATTCCGCTATCGTTCAAACACAAAATAAATACAAATAGTATCCAATGAGATTTATATAAAATAGCTCTAGAAGAAAAAGCCAGATACTTTCAAGAGTTTAATAGTTTAAACACCTTACATACCAACAAAAATTAAATAATATAAAAAAAATATCATAACTATATAAGCACAAAGAAGCTCAAAAATTAAAAACAAAAATACCCATAGCAAAAATGACAATAATAGTAGAATAAATGAACAAAATATTAATAATATTCTGTTACAGATATTATCTGTAACAGAATATTAATAAACAGAATATTAAAAATTAATGAACAGAATCCGAATGATTTTGAATGACAGAATCAGAATTTTTAAATTTTCCGTTGTTTGGGAATGCATTGACTGTAATAAGCAAAGATGAACTTTTATTCTTAATCTAATTAAAAATATAATCTATCCAACGTCAATAGTGAAAATACTTAAGGAACCAACCTCAAGAGCAGCAGAATTCCTCAAGTATTTTCTTATTTACTATCAGAATGAATGACGTCGCAGTGTTTGGATTATATTATTTTAAAAATTAATTTCAATTCCTAGTTATTACTAACAAATTTTTATTATATTTTAATACTTTTTTTTTTAATTGTACTATAAAACTCTATTTCTGAGTTGACTGAGAGTACTGTTATTAAATGTAGTCAAAACTAAAGAAAATATTTAAGTCATACACAGTATGTTGGAAAAGTTCCCGAACTTTTGAAATAAAAAATCGAAAATTACATCTAAAGAAATTTATTCCAGTTAACTTTCAACATAGTCCCCTTCCCTAGATATACACTCATTTGAGCGCTCTATGAGTGATTCGAAGGCTCTCTGGTACTCCTCTCAAGTTATCGCTGTGAGACGCTCGGTGGAAGCCGCTTGAATGCTCGGTACATATTCAAAAACTCGTCCTTTCGAGGCCATTTTTAGCTTGGTAAATAGGAAAAAGTCGGCTGGAGCCAGATCTGGCGAGTATGGGGCGTGATTGATGCGTGGGATCTGATTTTCGGCGAGATAACGTTTCACAATGTTCGAAGAATGAGCAGGCGCATTGTCATCCAGCAAACTCCACGATCCCGGTTCCTTGTACTCGGGCCTGATGCGATTAATCCGGCGCTTCAGACGTTTTAACACCTCTACGTAATAAGCAGCATTCACGGTGGTGTTTGGGGGCACAAATTCTTTGTGTATCAGGCCTTTGGAGTCGAAGTAAGTGATGAGCATCGTCTTTACCCGTGATTTTTGTTAGCACACTTTTTGAGGCCTCTCACGGCCCGGACTGAGCCAAGCGGATGACCGGCGCTTCGTGGAAGGATCGTATTGAAAGGTCCAAGTCTCGTCTCCTGTCACAATTGAGGTTAAAAAGCCCGGAGTGGTGTCGCAAGTCTCGATAAAATTTTGACAACATTGAATGCGAGTTTCTTTCTGCTCTGGTGTGAGAAAGTGCGGAACAAATCGAGAGCATACCTTCCTGCGGTTCATTTTTTCTTTCAAAGTCAACGCGACGCTATCCTTGCTCATGTTCAGTTCGTCTGCCAACATTCTGAGAGACATGTGGCAATCCTGCTTTAGTAGCGCGCGCGCGCGAGCCTCGTTTTCGTCGGTAACAGCTGTTAACGGCCGGCCGCTTCTCTCGTCATTTTCTAACGACTCTCTACCCTTCTTGAACCAAGTGAACCACGTTTAAACAGTTGTACGCGACACTACACCTTCACCGTAAGCCGAATCGATTATTTTTTTCGTTTCCGCGAAAGTTTTTTCAAGTTTATAGCAGAATTTAATTGCGCCACGATGTTCAAATTTCTCAGTCTAGAATAATGAGCTGTAACTTTTTTTAGACACTTTGTAGGTCGATTCGGAAGACAGAATCTGAAAAAAGAGACCCTTTCGTTCCAGAATATGTATTTTAGAATTTTTTTTTAGAGTAATTGTAAAAAAAAGTATAGTGTTGAAAAATGAGATAAAAATGTAGTGTTTTGATCTGAATTGGGTTAAAAAAATTAAAACTTCATTACGATCAAAGCAATGGGCTATCTCAAAACCACTACGGTTTTAGGACTGGCAGATCAACAATAAATACTGCAATGAAAAGGATATATATAGGAGAAACTGCATAAAAATGCAAAGGTTTCTGTACTTTAATACTGTTGTATATACGAAACGTATTTAATAGTGCAAAGTGAAATCGGATTCTTGATACGTTAAAGAAAAGAAGCGCTCCGATATACCTTCTTAGAATAGCAGGTAGCTATCTTTAGGAAAAAATAATGGAGTACCGCTTAGAAGAAGAAACGATAAAGAAGAGTATGAACAGAGGCGTTCTACAAGGATCAGTCTTAGGCTCGTTTTAGGAAATGCTATGTACGATAATTTACTAAGAATGAAGCTAAGAAATAAATATATCAAAATCGTAGGATTTGCAGTCGACATCGCCATTTTGTTAGAGTAAGTACGCTAGCGGAAGTGGAAGAAAAAGCTAACGAAAGCTTTTTAAGGATTAAAAAATGGCTAGAAACGAATGGATTTGAGCTAACGGTCCTCAAGACAGATGTCATACTAAAGGCAAGAAGAAAGTTCAAAAACCTCACCATAAACATAAGAGGAATTAGAATACACTTTCTGGGTGTAGCTAGATATCTGAGAATCCAACTGTATAGCGAATTAAATGTCGAAGATCACCTGTATGCAACTGTTGTGGCAGAGAAATAGACGACGCAACCCAGTCTTTGAATGTATGAAATCCAAAAATAGAAAAAAGGGAATGATAAAAATACTTGAAATTAAAGAGTTAAAAATTGACAATATTGTAGATGTAATTCTATGATTCCAAAGATCGTAGAACTTCGTAGCGGCATACGACGATAAAAGTTGCAGAAGTGAAGGAAAGAAGGTGGATGCTACAAAGCTAATAGCTCCAACTAAAATAAAGGATTAGGGAGGTGGCACCCACAGTTACTGGAACATATTTATAAAATAAAAAAAAAAATAGATTTATCTGACTTCTGTTTCTGACAGAAAGCGAAAGAGAGAAAGAGAGAGGGAGAGAGAGGGATGGAGAACAAAATGGTCAAGTGAATGAGAAAAGAGAGAAAAATTGATTAAGAAAGTCTAACTATAACATTCACAGCCCTGAACCATTAATCACGTAAGAAGATGGGGACGTACGAGCAGAGATGAATAGGGAGATAACCAGAGACATAGTAAAAATGCGAGGAAACTTTTGCACGCAAGAAGCTGCTGCCGCCTTACGGTCTAGCAGCAAACTGAGTTGCACATTAGAAAGAGAGAGAACATTAACTTGCATGATAGAAAGAGAGAGAACGTTTACGCGCATAATAGAAAGAGAAGAAACGTTTACACTACTTATGATAGAGAGAGAGGAAGCGTTTACGCGTATAATAGAAAGAGAGAAAACGTTTGCGTGCATGATAAAAAGAGAAGGGAAGTTTACACGCACATTTCATGTACAGTCTGTCAAGTAAGAGCGTGGTCGTGTTAATTTATAAAAGAATTTATTTGATGAAACTTTCATGTTTATATATACATTGTACACATTACAAACAATGAGGCAATTTGGTCAATAATGTGTCCAGTCACCACCGGCGTCGATAATTGCCTGGCATCTCCGAGGCATGCTTTCTACTAATTTGACGGCGTATTTTAGTGGCAAGGATCTCCAGATCCGACGAATTTCGTAAGACAACTGCTTCAAAGTGTATGTGCGTCTTCCACGAAGCTTCCGTTTAATATATGCCCACACATTTTCAATAGGGTTTGCATCGGGCGACTGCGACGGCCAATCCAATGTAACGATGCCAGATTGAGTCTTTCACTGAGTACAGAGCTTGCTGCGGTGTTTAGGATCGTTGTCCTCCTGCAGGATCCAATCTTCATTTTTTGTGATAAACCATCGTTTGGCAGATGGCAGTAAAGCCTTTTTGTAGATTTTTATCACTTTCTCGGCATTTAGGTTGTCAGTAAAGAGGTGCAAAGTGCCGAATCCCTGCTTTGAGAAGCAGCCCCAAAGATGCACCTTTATTCCATGTTTTACGGTCCGCTGAACAAGCCTATTGGTGGAAGTTGACCAGGCTCGCGTGAGGACAGAACGTGCCCATATAGAACATTCATCAGTAAAAATGACATTTTCAAAATCTCTATCAATATTCTCATGCGCCCAAGCGAGTCGCTTTGTCACATGTTTTTCAGTCAACAGAGGCTTCCTCATTGTGTTGCGCCGTTTCAGATGATGAGTACGAAGATGGGTTCGGATAGTTTCGTAGGATATATCTAAACCTTTTGCCATTAATTTTGCTTGTCCTTGCCGCAGTGTTAAAGCAGGATTCTGCGAAAACAGATTCACTATTCTTTTTTCATCTTTTTTGTTCACTTTTCCTATCGAGCCACGTTCTGGAAAATCATCGACATTTTTAGCTACTTTATATCGCTGTATCCACTTCTGTACAAATGCCTTTGACTTTCTCGTATATTTAGCAGCCGCTGATTGCGACATTTTGGGACCTTTCGGGTGGATGCAAAGGAACACAGCCTCGTAGCGCGACGCGTACTGAGCACTAATGGCGTTTAACGTGATTCTCTTTCAAAAGATCAACGACAACTGAATTTTTGTTGACAATGCATCAAGAACAAAGCTTCCCTCTATCGGTTTGCGAAGGAATTAGAGCAAAATCTTTCATTACCTGTCGATGAAATCGACCACGCTCTTACTTGACAGACTGTAAACGCAGCAAATGTGCGCAGACTCAGAAGAGCGTTTTAATAGACCATGAAAATTGGGATTTTTTTTTACGAAATCAAAACCAATGTCATAAAAACTTTTATTCGATATGAAAAGAAACTCCTGACAACAAAATTGTAATAAAACAAAACTTCTATTTGACATGAAGATAAAGAAAAAACGAAACGTTAATGAAAAATTTTAATAATAGAATTCTCTAAAAAGTAAAAAATAAAATATAAATTTTTTAATTGAATACTTAAGGGGTTACCCCCACTTGCGACTTTGAAAAAATCGATTTTTTGTTAATTGCATTTTTTTGAAGTATAAGTATCTGAGAATATGACTTGGAAATTTCAAGTCGATCCGAACGAAATTGACTGAGATATGAGCGTTGAAAGAGAAGAATCCGTTGTGTAAACAACCGGCTACTTTAAACTTTAAACGCGTTTTTCTCGAAATGGCATTTCTGAAGTCGGTGACCAAGATTACTTAAACACTAATGAACCGATCTTCTTGAAATTTTGCAGGCTTATTCAATACATAAAAATGTAGTCTTTAATCCTTCAATTTTTTGTTTTGAAAAAAAATGGCCGTTTTATAGCCAAAAACCGGCCGTTTTTTTTCGTTAAAATCAAACTATTAACTTTGACTGTCCGCCATTTTGTGAAAAATAAATATTTTTTTAAATCCTTTGATTAAAGACTAGTTTATACTTATATTTAACTAAATATATCCACATTTTTTGATTCAAATGATCCACTCCGCCGCAATGTTGGTCACCGCAAACCGTATAAATAAAAACACTATTTCATTGGCGGCCATTTGCCACTTAACAATGTAATATTTTGCAATAAAAAAATTACTGAAAATTTTTCAAAATGTATTCTTTAAGATGATATAATAATCGTTTAAAAAAATTTTGTAGTTTTCTTTAAAAAAATTCATAAAAAAGGCCTTTTTTGTTGAGCTACAAGTGGGAGTAACCCCTTAAAAAATAAACTTGAATTTGAAATTTATGTAAAAAATACACCGACATATAATATAAGCGTATCGCATAAATAATATTTTATTGCTATTTTTAAATAATTATTGACTAAATTATTTTTTCGGCTGCAATGTGTAATGTATTTGCATATAAAACTCCATTTTAATTATTAAAATATTCAATAAAAAGTAATTACAATTAATTTCAAAGTAGCTAAAGTGAATAGAGTTTTAATGTTGATATTTTATTAGTTGATTATTATAATTGAATTACAAATAATTAACAATTAACTCAATAATTATTCACAAAGTTACGTTACGGAAAATCTAATAAGCCAATGTCAATTCTTGAAATAAGATAGTAATTTCTTCCGCCAGCCATGCGGATTCAGATATTTCCTTTGACCCCTGAGATTCGAGATCGAATCCTTGTGGTGAAAATTTTTTTTTTTTTTTCAATATTTAGTTATTCAAACTAATGAAATTCTAATGTAGAGAAGTAAAAAATTTTAATTAAATAATACTTTGATTAAAAACTTTATTATTCTGTTTTTTCTTTCAGGTTTGCTAATTTAAACTATTAATTTACATAGCTGAGCAATCTCCCGACATGTTTAAGGGTCAAAAATAATTTTCAATAACTATTTTACTGATGAAAGAACCGTTTTATGTAACAGAGCATTTTATATAATGTAACAGAGCATAAATATTCTTTGTAAAAATTCACTTGTGATTTAATTACCAAAAATCTAAAAAATATATAACATTTAATATTTATCTATCAAAGCTTTCCTGCAGATACAAACAAATTATTTATGTAATTAAATATTGTAACACTGTTTTTTTTAATATTCCGATTGTTGTAGTAATGTTAATTAACAAGGTCGCACAGTAAATGGGTCTGGTGAATTTTTTTTTAACTTAGCTTGAGCTTGAGGTTTATCACAAGGTGAAACGGGCAATTTCTGGTAATCAATACAATTATTTAAAATTAAAATTTTTATGTAAAACAATATTTCTAAATGATTTAGAAATAATTCAAAATATTTTACAAAAAAGCTTTATTTTATTGTTTATTGGCAATATTGAGCAGTAATATCATGGCAAAAATTAATAATTGAACAATTATGAATTAAAAATTATAATTAAGTATAGTCTGTGGTTGAATTAAAAGATATAGCCTATTTGATGGTAACGTTTTACGGTGTTCTGGTACTAGGCTGCACAATGCCAATTGACGGGCATCTTTATAGATATTGGCCACTTCTTCAGTAGCTTTGTCTTGAGCAAGACCCTCTTGAACCTGAAAGTATTTTCAGAATCTCGAATCTAAAAATATTAAATTAAAATATTAGTATTAAGAATGTTTTAATGACTGCAGCAGTACATATCATTGGTTGTTTAGCCAAATATACTTATTGTTAATCATTTACGATAATTAAGCATTATGATAACGATAAGTGCATTTTTTTTTAGGGGGCACCAGCGGGAAGGCAACCAATACCACTCCCTATCTGGAAGTAGAAGAATCTGCAAACAATAACAATAAATTTAGTAAATTTGTTCAAAATTAATTTTCTTTAATCTAATATATTGGCTTACCTTTATTGTTTTAACTTTCATTTAAGTCCTTGAATTGCACTAAAAAATGTTCTTACGGAAGATAAATTACAAAAACGCGAATGATATAACCGCGATACATTCTTTAGACACATACACAGTATGTCCGAAAAGTTCCCGAACTTTTGAAATAAAAAATCGAAAATTACATCTAAAGAAATTTATTCCAGTTAACTTTCAACATAGTCCCCTTCCGTAGATATACACTCATTTAAGCGCTCCATCAGTGATTCGAAGGCTCTCTGGTACTCCTCTCAAGTTATCGCTGTGAGACGCTCGGTGCAAGCCGCTTGAATGCTCGGTACATCTTCAAAAGCTCGTCCTTTCAAGGCCATTTTTAGCTTGGGAAATAGGAAAAAGTCGGCTGGAGCCAGATCTGGCGAGTATGGGGCGTGCTTGATGCGTGGGATCTGATTTTCGGTGAGATAACGCTTCACAATGTTCGAAGAATGAGCAGGCGCATTGTCATCCAGCAAACTCCACGATCCCGGTTCCTTGTACTCGGGCCTGATGCGATTAATCCGGCGCTTCAGACGTTTTAACACCTCTACGTAATACGCAGCATTCATGGTGGTGTTTTGGGGTACAAATTCTTTGTGTATCAGGCCATTGGAGTCGAAGTAAGCGATGAGCATCGTCTTTACCCGTGATTTTTGTTGGTGCACTTTTATGGCCTCGCACGGCCCGGACTGAGCCAAGCGGATGACTGGCGCTTCGTGGAAGGATCGTATTGAAAGCACCAAGTCTCGTCTCCAGTCACAATTGAGGTTAGAAAGCCCGAAGTGGTATCGCAAGTCTCTATAAAATCTTGACTATCTTTATTGCTTGTCTTTTTCTGCTCTAGTGTGAGAAAGTGCGGAACAAATCGAGAGCATACCTTCCTGCGGTTCATTTTTTCTTTCAAAGTCAACGCGACGCTATCCTTGCTCATGTTCAGTTCGTCTGTCAACATTCTGAGAGACATGTGGCAATCCTGCTTCAGTAGCGCGCGCACGCGAGCCTCGTTTTCGTCGGTAACAGCTGTTGACGGCCGTCCGCTTCTCGCGTCATCTTCTAACGACTCTCTACCCTTCTTGAACCGAGTGAACCACGTGTAAACAGTTGTACGCGACACTACACCTTTACCGTAAGCCGAATCGATTATTTTTTTCGTTTCCGCGAAAGTTTTTTTAAGTTTACAGCAGAATTTAATTGCGCCATGATGTTCAAATTTCTCATTCATCGTAGAGCTTGCACCGGGGTACTAAACACACGTTCACTCAAGCACGTCTATCTCGGCAACTAATGAACGGATACTGTTAAAAAAATTCTCAGACACTTCAGAGGGATGTAGCAACATAGTACCGGTGTCGTCCAAGAGGTAGCGCCACTCGTACAAGTGCTTCAAAATAAGTTCGGGAACTTTTCCGACATACTGTGTATATATACTTCTACATATTTACAAATAAATACTATAAACAGAGACATAATAATTTATAATAATATATAATGAATACACACGAGCATAATGAACAAGAATATTAAATAAACATAGACATAAATTAAAAATTTTAAATATTATTTAAATTTTTTAATTTACGACTTTTCGTCTCATCAGTGCTTCTTTTCTTTTATTATTATTTTTGCGGGTTTTAGCAAAAATCTTAACTAATAAAAGAAACTAAAGCGCATTTAATCTATGTTTATAGCAGTCATTCAGTTAATCAAACCAATTAGGGAATTTTAAGCAAGTATAGGCTTCTACATTTTCAATCAAACTAAGCAACAGATTTTCTTTATGCTAAAATTTTAAATAAACTTTGTCAAATGCTTCTAACTGACAGTTAACAATATCCGCGAATTCTTCCGCTGGTCTGATCACATATGTTACTGCTGGAGAATTTATATCAGATTGAGGGTACTCTCTAAATCTAATATACCTTGCGACGTGGTGTTTTTGCACCAGTCACATGAGGAGGCCAAAGCATAGCTTGTGCGCCTCCTCGTAGCTGAAATGACCCCCCTTTTACAATCTTGGCAGTCTCGCAGGACTGCCACGCTGAAGCCTAACTAACAGCCACGCAGGGCTGTGCATACCTTACCTGCCCCAAGTACAGGGGCTTTGAGCTCAATTACAGGCTCTAGCAAGGAGCTAGTCTCAACAGCCCCTGGCTAGTCGTGGCAGTGCTCGCACACACTGCTGCAGGGTTCCTTTTCAAGCTCCTTCCTGTCCTTGTAGTGGTCCCCGTACCTGCAACCTCCCAGACAGCAATTAAACAAGTAAGAAAATAGTAGTAGCAGCTGCACCTTGGAAGAGAAGTACAAGCTGCCATACAACATCATAGGGAAGTGGAAGAGGAGGCTAGAAGGCAAGCAAAAGCACATAAGCACAGCATTTCAGTGCAAGTAATTACCTACCTGGAAGTGTCTAATAGCGTGGCCTCGCTACCGCTACGAGCAGGCTATCGCTGTCACCGAAACCGCTGCTTCGCTCATCGTCCGATCCGCAGCTGTTGATTCGCCGTACTGCCGCACCTGAAAAAGAAAGAAAATAGACAAATGAGTCGATGTCTACCAGCTATGGAACGCGTTGACTTACCTGGACTCTCTGGACATCTGAGGTAGATTCTCGCCGCTCCAGGGAAGACACTGGCACTCGCGAGCGGATAACCTAAACGCGCGCTGCTGGCGAGCAGTAATGTCAACTGCCGACAGCGCTGAGCGTGCGCGGCGGCTGCGTCGCGTAACGTACTTTACACGTACGTCGCGCTGGCACAGAACGATTATCTAAAATCCACGCTCGTGTAAGTGCCACGCCGGAGCTTCTCGTTCACTCCGTTCGGGTCCGTTTGAGCAACAAGTCGCGATATTAGCAGTAGCAGTTCGGCTCCGTATCCGTCTTTTTTTTAGAGAGTAAAAACGAAACGAGCGAGCGGGAGAGCCGTTATTGTAGTATCTGAAGCGTGAATAGAATATCTGGTAAGTGCACCCAGGTGCAGCAGCTGTTACCAGGAGGCATCCCTGCAACGAATCGTCCCCGTATCCTTCCCGGCTGTGTGTGTGACCGCGACGCGTGCTACGCACCATTTTTGTCTTTTCGCGTCTTGCATGCCCGCGACCGCTCTAATCGTGAGCTAGACGTGCAACGTATTTGCCGCGCACGAAACCGCGCTACACGAGTGTAGCTGGCGCCCTGGGCTCGCGTTAAAACGCGATTCCTCTTTGTATTTAGTAATTTTAGTTCAAATAAATGTGTTCGTTTTGTGCTCATTTTAATCGGATGTTTTAACTTACTCGTAATAGTAAGAAACCCGCCTTCCCCCCCTTCCCCTTTAATTTGTACGCCACCCTGATCCCCAGTGGCGTTACAACCTTACATTCTGATTTTCGGCTTCTTATGCATTTTTCATGAAATCTAATTCGCATGCCTCAGACTGTTTTTTTCTTGAAGATTTACGCGCTACGTAACCCGCAAAATATATTATAGCATTCGTTTCATACGTTAATTTAGTACTCAAATCGGGCATGCTATTAGATTGTAATTCCAAATGCAAGTCAATAAATTCAACAGCACCTGTAATTTCATTAAGTTTATCAATTTAATTGAGCATCAGGAAAGCTTGCAAGTTCTGTGTCCTCCATTGAAACAATACGATTTGGAGTCAGTAATGATTGACTTTCTTCGCAATTTTTATTACCTTTTCTACTAGTGTTAATAAAATCGGTTGACAAAACGTGTCTGAAAGTCAATCGGTACATTCTACAGGTAGGGTTCGGATTGAACCCACCTCTTCCGCGTAACTTTGAATGCGCATGTTCCGCAGAAACTTGATTGCGTAAACCTGTTGCTAATTCAAAATCAGAAATTGATGTTTTAATTTCTAAATACAGACTAATCAAAGCTCGAACAGTCCAAGGCAACCCCAAGAAACAAGGCGGCCTATTATCTATGCCGTTTTTTTTAATTACCCATTTCTCTGACCACTCGATAAAACTTTCCAGTCGCTGTTGAATTTCAGGATTCTTATCAGATAAGAGTCGCTTTAAACGATGGACATTTTTCAAAGAATACGAATTACAAGCATCAATAACCGAATCCATCGTTTTAACAAAATAAGCAGAAGCTTCCCACGTATCGGATAACAAACCTGTATTATTATCTAAACCTGCTAATTTAATTGCACTCGCCATACGACGACTCAACAGCTGAAAAGCACGCTTTACAGTCATGGTTTCAAAACTATTAGGGTTAAAGTGAGTTTCTGATAAAAATCCTAATAGATTTTAAGTACCATACGATTTGTCAAGTTCCCATGTTTGTTTGAGATCGCTTAATGAAACTATTTTTGCATTATTAATATAAATATTATTATGCGATCTTAACTGCGCTATTAATCGTTTTACAAGGTGCGGCCAATCGAAGATAGCCAAAATCTTATCAGAATCAACGAAAAAATAAGGTTTATCAATAGTTATATTTAACAATTTAAATAACTTTTGATTGTTGCTACCTTGATCGCAGACAATTAAGCGAATGTCTGCTCCTACTTTTCGAAGATCTGTTATGATTTGTGGAACCATTTCAGCAAGCTCTTCCCCACTTACGCCGTTTTCACTTAACCCGAAAGCTATTAATTGCCGCCATGGCTTATTGGCATCAATCCCATCTAAACAAAATAACAACGCGTGTTTTGCGATTTCAAAGCTTCTGTGACCTTTTCCCATATCAACCAGACCTTCGATTACATCGTATTTTCTTGAATACTCTTCAGCCGCTTTAATCGACATTTTATTCGAGTTTTAAAGCGCAGATTCGCTGTTGAGGTGGAAGATATTCTAAATACTCTTCGATTTTTTTTAAAATAATTTCATTCATTCCTGGTATGATATCATATTCTGATATCCAGGATCTAACTGTGGATTCAGCTGGCAAAACTAATCCAGCTCTACGTAAACGCGAATAACAAGACGCGGAATAAAAATACATGTGTTTGGCTAAATCTTTTTCATCGCTTCCATACGTCGTATTCGGTCGGTGCAATTGTAGCTTAATCATTGTTCTAGCTACAGCAGGTATATCTTTTGCCTCTAAAAAATCGTCAATATTTCGAAATGTATTGCTTGATTTTTTTTGTAAACGCTTCTTCAGGCGACTTCTTTTGTTCTGTACTAACTTTACGACTTTCCGCAAGTTTTTAATTTTAGCTTCGGCTGCTGCTAATTTTTTTTTTTTAATTTTTTATATACAATTTACTACGTAATAAAGTATTATGAACGCGGTTTTTTAAAGACGCGTCAGTCGCAGAACAATCCGTAGTCGCTGATGGAACGTTCACTTCACAATTTAAAACAGGAGGCTCGCAATGAAGAAAAGAAAAATCAAAATCTTCAGAAAAATTAAGAATTTCCCTACCAGACGTATAGGTACGAGAATGCTTTAATTTTTCCGGTATACTTACATCTTCATGCTCTCCGAAAATATTAGAAATTTCCTCTTCTGGGGCCTCGGTATTCATGTTTTCTTGCGATTGAATCTTCGCTTCCGCTTCTTCCGGTTGATTCATTGGAGCCAGGGACTGCACTTCCGCTTCTTCAGCTGGAATTATTTTATCAACAGGTTGGGCTTCTTCTTCAACCGTAAGCCAATGAATTGGAATCTGGTTCCTATGCAAGCGCGTCTTCTCCATGTTCATAAAATCTTCATCTTTAAAATGAACACAACAGAGTCCTGCAGCCCGCACAGAAGAAGCATTACAGGTTGGTAGTTTAACATTTCCTGTTACAATAATTTTACTGTTAGATATATTATTCAGGTATATTTTCTTATAACTTTAAAATATGTAAATAATGTAGGTACTTTAGGATAAGAATGTATTGATTTTACCCATTAATGTCAAATGGACCATTTTCCAATGACCATTAACCCTGGGGACTAAAGTTTCAAATCGAAAGACACTTTGTTACAAATAAAAGAAAACAAACCGTAAGTTCTAAACCTAATAACCCTAAGGACGACAATTATAAATTGTAGAAGCTTCATTATAAATAAATTAATCAAATCAAAAGCTCTACACCTCATAACCCTGAAGACGAAAGCTATAAATTGTAAAAGCTTTGTTATACATTAACTAATAACCCATAAGCTTCAAACCTAATAACCCTGAAGACCAAAATTATAAATTTTTAAAGCTTTATTATAAATAAATTAATCAAATCATAAGCTCTACGCCAAATAAATCTGGAGAAAATACTTTCTTTTTGAGAGAGACCTTTTTATAAATTAAAGAAAACGAATCATAAGCTCTACAATTAATATCCCTGACGACGTATGTTATGAATTGTCAAAGCATTGTTATAAAGAAATACAGCAAACTATAAACTCTACACCAAATAACCCTGGGAAGAAAAGTGTCAAAGGTCAAGGATCTTAATTTTAAAAAAAACCATACGTAATAACCACCAGCTCTATACGTAATAACCCTGAGGTGGAAAGTTTTAAAATGGAAATCTTAAATTTTGCATTTAATTGGATTTATTTATTGCAAACGATATAACAAAAAAATTATTAATAAATAAATGATTTTTCAATGAGTTCTTTATATTAAACTGCCTACATATTTGGTAATTAAAATAATTTAGTTTCGTTGTAAATTGTGAAAAAAATTATTAGTACTATCGATATGATGTCAAAGAATGTACCATTTAATATTTAAAGCATGATTTCATTTTACAATTCTTTTTTTCAACAATACAAGTATCTTAAATCAACCCTTCTTATTTCCACTAATTAATAACTATTACAATTTTTATTATCTTTGCAAATATTTGTCACCAAGGTTATGAAGTCTATAGTTTATGGTTTCATTAATTTATTTATAACAAATCTTTGGCAATTTATAACTTTCGTCCTCAGGGTAAAAAGATGTAGAGCTTTTGGTTTTTTTTTTTATCTGTAACAAAGTATCTTTCAATTCGATAGTAACATGATACAATTGTTATGATTAATAATTTTATTTATAATATCAATAATTTTATTAATTTTTCATCCCATAATATTTACTTTGACAATAGCAGTATCATTTTTAGTATTAACATTTGTATAAAAGATATATTAGTCTATTAACTATTTTTTAATAAATCGGATTTATTCAAGTAGAAAATTTTTTGATTCAGTATTTGGGTCAAATTTTTTTATTGCTACTGGATTTCATAGGTTACATATTATTTTAAGGAGACTGTTTTTAATAATTAATTTATTACGAATTTTTATTAATCACTATTCTTCAATACATCATTTTGGGTTTGAAGCAGCTGCTTGATATTGACATTTTGTTGATGTAGTATGATTATTTTTATATTTAATACTTTATGATTGAATTATTTAATTTATATAGTATAATATTAGTACAATTAATTTCCAATTAGTAAGATTAAAAAATTAATATAAATAATTATAATCATATTTATTTTAATTATATTTTTTTCATTTATTTTGATTTTTATACATTTAATTATATTTTTTTTATTAATAAAAAAAATAAAATCTTGAGAAAAATTATCACCTTTTGAATGCGGATTTGACCCAATTTCTTCTATACGGAAACCATTTTCAATTCAATTTTATTTATTAAGAATTTTATTTTTAGTGTTTGATATTGAAATTGTTATTATTATTCCTATTATTTATTGTAATTCAAATATATTTAATTATATAATAATTAATTTTATTATTATTTTATTAATTTTATTAATTGGAATTATTTTAGAATGAAAAGAAGGAGCATTAAAATGAATAAAATAATTTTAATTATTTATTTTAAAATATTAAATTGCAAATTTAAAAATTCAAATATAATTATAATTGATAAAAATAAAATAGCTTATATTTATTAAGTTTATAATTTTGACTTATAAGAAATAAAAATTATTTGTATTATTTGGTAATTCTTTTACTTTTAAATTATTAACAGTCATTTATCTCATTATTGGTTTCAGTTAATGGAATATAAATATTGAATTTCTAATCCATAAATTAATAATAATTTATTAATATTTCTAACAGTAATATGTCTGATAAAAAGTTGTAAATTGTAAATTTATATATATAAGTTTTTTCTTATTACTATAAAATTTATATTATATAATATATAGTAAACTTCATAAGTTCATAGTTTTATTAATTTAAAATTTTAATTAAATATATTCATAAATAAATAACATGAATATTATTCATAATCTAAATTAAAAAATTTGATTTTTATTCAAATTAAAATTAAAAAATTTTAATTTAAATTTATTTGATAAATTAAAGTATATAAATCTAATAAATCTAATTTTTAAATCAAAATAAATTCTAAATAAAGTTCTAATAATTAATATTAAAATTAATATAAATGGTAATTTTAATAAAATTAATTGTATAAATATTAATTTATTAATAAATCCAAAAAATGGTGGTAATTCAGCTAAAGACAATTGACCAATATAAAAAATGATAAAAAATTTTATATTTAAATTTTATTCTTATTAATTCATTTAAGTAATTAAAATTATAATTATTTATTATTATATAAATTAATAAAATAATTATAGAATAATATATAAAATGGTTAATTATTAAATATTCAAATATTAATAAAAAAAAAATTATTCAAGTAATTTGAATAATAGAAGAATATGAAAAAATAATTTTTAAATTATTTAAATTAATATTTATTAATGATACAATTAATAAATAAAATAATTCTATAATCAATAAATTTAAAATTCAAAAATTATTAATATTATTAAATTTTAATGATAATGTATATAAAAGAATAAATTTTTGAATTGTACATAATAAAAAAAAATTTATTCAATTCAAATTTTTAGCTATGTGACAGGTGGCTTATCGAGATTAGGCCACCTGCCATGCAGTGCGAGATAGAGTTCGCGGCGCGACTATACGCGGCGCCATTGATCAAGCGATCGATGGCTTGACGCGGAAAAAGGCGCGAGAATCCGCGGCGTACCGAAAAGCGGCGCTATCGATCAGGAATCGATAGCGCTACGCGGGAAAACTGATAGGCGATAGGGGAAAGAGGAGCCCTCCCCTCAAGCCTTGTTCTCGTCCGAGCCATTCTTCGAGCCGCACGTCTCTTGATTTGTTCCGAATTTGTTTCGAAGAGATGAGCGATTTTTCCGCAGCGTTTCCGCAGCAGCTATAGAGAGGACGATCTCAGCTGTAGCACAAAGTAAGTGGCCACTTCATCGATATAGATTAGTCCGCGAATAAATCATATTTAGTCTTTCTCCTGACGCGTGTGTGATTGCGTCAGGCATATGTATAGATATAGGAGAGTTACGCGCGAGACCGCGTAACTCAAAACCGATTAGACCGCGCGAGTGCGAGTGAGAGGATCGATCTCTCTCTCTCTCTCGCACAATCATAGAATAGGCGTCCGAGTAAGAGAAAGCCACTCTTACTCGTTCAACCTGGGAGCACGCAGTTGAGCGAGAGGAACAAGCTCTTTCGCTCAACCATAGACTGCAGCGTCGAGTGAGAAAGAGAGAGAGAGAGAGAGAGACGCTCTCACTCGGGCAGTCACAGACTACGGCGGTATAGAGAGGGAACTGCTCTCCCCACATCTGTCGGCCATAAACTACACGTGTCTGTGTAGCCGCGTGAAGCGAAGAGGGTGTGCATGCGCAGTGCGCACCTCGAGAATTAGTATTGCGCGTGAGGCAATACTAATTGCTCTTCGCGTAAACTGACCTCTTCGCAAATAATTTATTACGTTTTGTATTATTTTCGTGTTTTATTTATTAAATAAGCATTAAGCACAGAGCTGGTGCCTTTCTTATTTTTGATTTCCTACAGCTTTCCTATCCCGAATACCGCCGCCTCCACGTTTGTGCCAATCTAGCATTGGCATACAAACTGAGTAGCCAAGCCCGGTGGGAGCAACACCGGTAGCGGGGCCTTAGGCAAGGCCCCACACACACAAGAAAGAGATAAAGCAGGACCAGAGGAGGGTCCTGCGTTGCTAACGGGCGTAAACAAATTTACCCCGTTACAGCTAATCTAATAAATCAAAAATGAAAAGGTGGTATTCCTATTTTAATTAATAAAGTTAATAAAATAATTATATCTAAAAAATTGATATTAATAAAATAAAAATTTAATATACTTACACATAAAAATGCTGAAGATCTTATAGATTGAATCAAATAAGTTATTGTATTAATATAATTAATATTTTTATTAAATATGATTAATCTGATAAATTTAATTAAATTAATTTCTATAATTAATCATAAAGAAAACCAAAAATTCGAGATTAAAGTAATTATTGTTGAAATAATAATAATTGGATATAGTACATTAATTGAATAATTATTATATTGAATAAACATAAATTTATTTTATTATATTTATATTTCTAATAAAGTTAAAATTAAAGTTTATCTAAATTTTTATTTTACTTTACTCCAAGTTATACTGGGAGGAATCGACTATAAGGTAAAACGTAAATAATATTAAAACTAAATAAAACTAATAAAATCATTAATAAATTTATTATATATAAATAAAAATTTCCCCCCCACCACGACTCCTCGGCGATCTTTTATCGCACACCCTCAATTTGACCAGCTCTCATACTGTTAATTTTGCATTAATTGAGTCGACTATATTATATGATGCAGTTCAAAGCTTCATGAGCGAACCGTTAAAATTTTAACGCTTAATGTTTATAAACAATGGCTCTGCGATTTTAAAAAAAAAATTTGCTATCTTCGGTTCTTTTGGTCGTGCGATGTTTTTCTATTTTCGAGTAAATGTGCTTCTAAATAAGCTTTCCAACGGTATATTTTATTAATCAATCAAATAAGAAACAAAAAAGATATTCAAATTGTTTATAAGGAAAAAAGTACCACTTTTTCTTCGTTGATTATTCATAAATAAATTTTAAAAAAACTTGCATTTTTTTTAAGTACATGATATTTTCAACCTTTATGAAGAAAATAAGATGAAGATTGGCGTTTTGGTCATCGCTCAGCCAGCTGTAGATCCGATTCAAAATGGTCGTTTTTTGCGATAACGGGATAAATAAATTCAATTTTACAAAAACAATCAGACCGATTATGTTCACGTTTTGCACACATTTTAATAACATTAAAACTTACAACCTGGTAGAATTTTGTACTATTTTGATAAATATTTCAAAAGTTATTAACAACTGTAAAAAATGCTCATTTTCGACTTTCAATTACAATAACTTTTTTGTTTATAAAACGATTGCAATTTAACATATTTTTTTTTGTAGGTATTTGATTTACAAACAATTCGTCTGTAAACCAATTTTCTCTAGCTCTTGTATTTTTTTCAGAATATCGAAAAAACCAAAAGAAAACGATTTTTTCATCTAAATGTTTAAAAAAACAATGACGCAAGTTCCAGTTCATGACCACGCGATGAGAGACCTTTTTCATTTGCTTCCTTTATTGACATTCCAATTGAAAAATCGCGGATAATTTTTCGATTTTCAAATGTTTGTTTTTCTGGACTTATATACATTTTTAAAATTAAGGGGAGGTTCTCATCTAGCGACCCAAAAATTGCGTGATTTTCGCGATTTTTTTTCTCATGGAAGGAAATAAATAAAGTAGTCAAGTTTTTTGGTACTTATTAAGTATGTTATTAACTACTTTAACAAATTTTTATGAACAAAAATACCGAATAGTTTATTAGTTATATGCATTGAAAAATAGTCATCGAAAAAAAAGACACCTCCACGGGCGGCAAGGTAACTCATCCAATTTTTGTCTGAAATCAAAAAATCAAAATTTGTTATAAACTAGAAGACATTTGCTGGATCTTAAACTAAAATCACGAAGAAAAGTTAAAAATTAACAAAATGGCGGGCTTGCAAAAAATAAAATATTTTTTTGCACTTTTTTTTTGCTCTAAAAAGTGCAATAACAATAAAAATAATCATTGTAAAATTATAATTTTAAGTCAAGATCCAGAAAATTTAATTACTTTTAAAATAAAAAAATTTATCTCGATATCTATAATAGTTTTTGAGATATCTTGCCGCTTGTCTAAAAAAACATGGTTTCGAGAAAAACGCGTTGAAAGTTTTAGTACGCGATTTAGTACGTAAAAAGACGATTTCGGTTTTTTGACTATAACTTTAAAAATAAATTGAATTCGGCAAAACGGGTTTCACGAGCGTATTCTACGAAACATTTGCCAACTTTTTAAGCAAAAAAAAAAAACGATTTTTTGGTCGTGCTTGATGAGAACCTCCCCTTAAAAGAAGTTGGAGAGCTCAAGCTTTGTTGAAAGGAAATTCACCAGACCCATTTACTGCAAGTCCTTTTAATTTAACATTACGAAACAGAAAAGTCAGTATTAAACCGTCATCGAAAACAGCTTTACTAAGGGTATCTATATTAATTTTTTTACAATAACGTAATAGTTCAATAAATAGAAAAATATTAATTTCTTAGAGATATACTATTATAAATTTTAAAATGATCACAAAAATAAATGGTTATAAAATAATGTTTATATTTTCTTCAGAGAAAAGAAAAGAAGATACGCAAAGGATATAATTAAACGGAATATTAAAAAAAACAGTGTTACAATATTTAATTATATAAATAATTTGTTTGTGTCTGCAGGAACGCTTTGACAGATGAATATTAAATGTTATATATTTTTTAGATTTTTGGTAATTAAATCACAAGTGAATTTTCATAAAGAATATTTATGCTTTGTTACATTATATAAAATGCTCTGTTACATAAAACGATTCTTTCAACAGTAAAATAGTTATTGAAAATTATTTTTGACCCTTAAACACGTCGGGAGATTGCTCAGCTATGTAAATTAATAGTCTAAATTAGCAAACCTGAAAGAAAAAACAGAATAATAAAATTTTTAATCAAAGTATTATTTAATTAAAATTTTTTACTTCTCGACATTAGAATTTCATTAGTTTGAATAACTAAATATCAAAAAAAAAAAAAAAAATTTCACCACAAGGATTCGATCTCGAATCTCAGGGGTAAAAGCAAATAACTGAATCCACATGGCTAGCGGATGAAGTTACTATCTTATTTCAAGAATTGACATTGGTGTATCAGATTTTCCGTAACGTAACTTAGTGAATAATTATTGAGTTAATCGTTAATTATTTGTAATTCAATTATAATAATCAACTAAATATCAACATGAAAACTCTATTTACTTTAGCTACTTTGAAATTAATTCTAATTACTTTTTATTGAATATTTTAATAAATAAAATGGAGTTTTATACGCAAGTACATTACACATTGCAGCCGAAAAAATAATTTAATCAATAATTATTTAAAAATAGCAATAAAATATTATTTATGTGATACGCTTATATTATATGTCGGTGTATTTTTTACATAAATTTCAAATTTAAATTTATTTTTTAAGTATTCAATTAAAAAATTAATATTTTATTTTTTACTTTTTAGAGAATTCTATTATTAAAATTTTTCATTAACGTTTCGTTTTTTCTTTATTTTCATGTCAAATAGAAGTTTTGTTTTATTACAATTTTGTTGTCGGGAGTTTCTTTTCATATCGAATGAAAGTTTTTATGACATTGGTTTTGATTTCGTAAAAAAAAATCCCAATTTTCATGGTCTATTAAAACGCTCTTCTGAGTCTGCGCACATTTGCTGCGTTTACACGAAATGTGCGTGTAAACTTCCCTTCTCTTTTTATCATGCGCGCAAACGTTCCCTCTCTTTCTATTATACGCGTAAACGCTTCCTCTCTCTCTATCATAAGTAGTGTAAACGCTCCTTCTCTTTCTATTATGCGTGTAAACGTTCTCTCTCTTTCTATCATGCAAGTTAATGTTCCCTCTCTTTCTAATGTGCAACTCAGTTCGCTGCTAGACCTTAAGGCGGCAGCAGCTTCTTGCGCGCAAAAGTTTCCTCGCATTTTTACTATGTCTCTGGCAATCTCCCTATTCATCTCTGGTACGAGAAAGGCTCAAAAAGAAGTGCCCAAAATAAGGATGCAGATGGAAGCCATCATAAAGTGTGCGTGCGTGTATGTGCAGATTGTAGCGCTGTTGAAAGGTGCATTATATCAACAAACTTAAGTTGAAGCTTAAACAAACTTAAGCTATATAAACAAACCTAAATTAAATTTTACTTTTTGTGAATACAGAGCGCGAAACTTTTGTTTTGCTTTTAATGTTTTCTGTTTTCCAATTTATTATGTTTCTTCTTCTTTGCTTTTCATAAGTTTAATTTAATAAATTTCATTATAATGAATTTTTTAATTTTTATCACTACATTGAATATTTAATTTAAACGTCGTTTTATTTTAATAAAATTTAATTTTAAATTTGTAACTTTTAAGTTATAATTCTTAAATTTAAAAATAAAATTAAAGTAAAATTAATTTAAATTTATAAATTGTATAAATTTAAATATTATATCAACAGAAAGTAAAATGTATAATAAAAAATATAAAACTATTAGATTGTAATTTAAAATTTTATTTTGTTTGTTTTTGAATGTTTAAATCATATAGTGATAATGAAATTAAATTAAATACAATTTAAAGTTCAGCTAGGAAAGGAAGCATACAGTTCATTATTATTGTTTACATACTGCTTTTCTCTTTTCTGTGTGCTTAAATATAAATATAAGTATAAATATAAATATAATTATAATACTGTATTTCTTCTCTCAATTTGTGTTACAAACTTTAGTTTTCATTTTAAATTTTAACTAAATTTATTTTAATCTTCATTTTTATCTTAAACAAATTGCGACCGAAATAGATAAGATCCCACTGTTAAATATCTAAGGCTCACCTGCCTAATTTTCTAACTGGATCCTTGAGATTTCGCAACCATCTTACCGCACTGCGATATGCGATGATGGCGAACGCACATCTTTTTAAATAGTCTTTTCATAGCCCAAATCATTGCTTAACACTCCTTTTCAGTCGAAGTATAGTTGATTCAAAACTCGTCTTACATATACGATCGGATGTTCTCCGCGCTCTTCCACTTGCGTTAAAACCGTTCCGATCTCCTAAATAATAGCGTTGCACAGCATCGTGAAAGGTTTCTTGAATCTCAATCGTGTCAATACTAGTGTCATGGTTATCGTTCGCTAAAGACTCTCAAAAACGTACTGTTGCTCTTTTATCCAACACCACTCTTGATCTTCCCTTAGTAAATTTAATAATGGTACTTTTATCTTCGCATTATGTTCTGTAAATTTAGCATACCAGTCTACCATAGCCAAGAACCTACGTAATTACTTTACGTTTTTAAGCGCTGGATATTCAGGTACTAGTGTTACTTGTTTAGTGTTAAGCCTCAAACCTTCACGATTAAGTAGGTAACCTAAAAATGCACACTATAGAACAACTTAATTTGTATTTACATCTATTAACCTACACAGTGTGTCCCATGGAAAACGGAACTTTTTCAAAACATCGATTTATATTGGCGCCACCTATTGGTGGATGTCAGCAATGAAAAGGTCCATTCTTAACTGACATCCTGTCAAAATTGTATGACATTTGGTTCAATGGAAACCAAAATATCGCGCTCAAAGTGACAGTGTGTTTGTGGCATCGGTCGAAAAATGAACTTCGAACAAAGAGCAAATATTAAGTTCTGTTTTAAACTCGGTAAATCCTTTACTGAGACGCATAATTTGCTGAAACAAGTTTATGGCGATAATTGTCTATCCCGTACCAGAGTGTATGAGTGGTATAAGCGGTTCCAGGAAGGTCGTGAAGACATTCAGGACGACGAACATCCAGGTCCTTCGAATACCGTGGTTACTCAAAGTAACAGTAAAAAAGTGTGTGAATTTATAAAAAATGAGCCAAAATCTTTATTGCGATACATGAAAATGGAATTGAATATGTCCTAAAATTCAACTCATCGCATTTTGACCGATCATTTGAATCTACGGAAAGTGTGTGTACGCTTTGTTTCACACAAATTGACCGACTACGAAAAATGGCTCCAAATTCAACATTGTAAGGATTTGATTAAAGAGTCAAAAAAGGACCCAAACTTAAAATATTCAATTGTGACTGGTGACGAGACATGGTGTTTTTAATATGATCCCGAAACCAAGTGTCAAAGTGCTGAATGAAAGCACCCAACCGAGCCCAATCCGAAAAAAGTCGTCTATAAAAGTCAAAAGTGAGGACAATGTTGATTTGTTTCTACGATTCGGAGGGTATTATTCATCACGAATTCGTTCCACCTGGTCAAACAATTACTGCTGTGTTTTATCTTGGTGTTATGAAGCGTTTGCTCAGCCGTATTCGTCGTGTGCGGCCACAATACCGTGAAAAAGGGAGCTGGCTCCGTGCGACTTCTACTTGTTCTCCAAATTGCTCTTGCCAATGAAAAGAAAACGTTATGCCGACGTAGAGGCCATCCAAAGAGCGACGACCGACATACTAAACTCGATGGATAAAAAGGATCTCAAAAACTCATTCGATATGTTAATTGATCGTGCAAAACGTTGTATTGATGCGGAAGGAGACTATTTTGAATAAAATAAATGAGATTTGCCAGAATATTGATTTTTTGTCTTTATTTTGAAAAAGTTCTGTTTTCCATGGGATACACTGTATATAATTCTGACTCTGCCAATCTCTTTACAACGATTAAATCCACTTCAGGTGATCCTTAAACGACTCATTGACAATCGTGGTGCCATTTACGAGGGGCGTTTGAAAAGTCCGTGCAAAAATAAAAACTGCTTACGTATTTGGGGTAAACCTTTTCTATTTTACGACATAGTCCCCCTTTAGGCTTATACACTTCGTCCAACGATGTTCTAGTTTGTTGATCCCTTCCGAATCATAGGATTTGTCCGAGTCTGCAAAATATCCATTAGCGTCTGCAATCACCTCCTCGTTTGAATAAAATCTTTGTCCCGCCAACCATTTCTTCAAATCGGGGAACAAATAGTAGTCCGAGGGAGTCAAGTCTGGAGAATAGGGGGGGATTTAAAACGAGTTGGAATCCTATTTCGATTGATTTTGCGACCACAACTGCTGAGGTGTATGCTGGTGCGTTGTAGTGATGGGAAAGGACTTTCTTGTGGGCCAATCGCGAGCGTTTTTCTTGCAGCTCGGTTTTCAAACGGTCGAATAACGATGAATAATATGTACCTGTAATAGTTTTACCCTTTTCCAGGTCATCCATCACCATATCATGGATTTGATCAATGATTTCTGGAGTCGTAACCTCCACAGGCCGTCCAGAACGTTCAGCGTCACTTGTGCCCATATGGTCAGTCCAAAAATTTTGAAACCACTTATAAACTGTTCTAATCGTAGGTGCAAAGTCACCATAATGTTTATCAAGCTTTTCGTTAGTCCCCTGAGGCGTTTCGCCTTTCATAAAGTAATGTTTAATCACCACACGGAATTCTTTTTCGTTCATTTCTTGAAAATCACTCGACTTCCTTGATTCACACGAATGCCGAACGCAAAGAAATAGACTAATATGGCTGCAACTTGGTGTGTGTTCATTCAAGAGATGCTACTTACTAAACATGACCTCGATACGCGCCCGTGGTGGCATCTCTCGGACTTTGCACGGACTTTTCAAACGCCCTTTGTAAGTAACCATAAACATGCGGTTCAAACTGCACTAAAGAACGCATGTATCAAACGGCAGAAAGTCATCGGTGCATTAGTCAAACTGGACGCTAGACGAGTCAATTGCCGAAGACTCAAGCCAGGCACGCCAAATGCTATATACTGCTTATTTATCACGTCTAAACGAATTTGGTAATACGCCTACTTCAAGTCTATCTTGCTCAAATACTTGGCCTTACTGAGCTCCATACTTTACTAGATTTCAAAGATCGCCCCCATAATCTGCATCGCATACGCATTTTTTCTTGTAACCTTATTTGGATCTCTATAATCTAAACAAAACCTAACTTCTCATCTGATTTGCGTATGATTACTGACGCGCTACTCCAATTAGTCACCGATCTCTCAATAATCCCCTCGTTAAATATCCGCTTCACTACATGTTCATCTTATGTGCTACATTTAGCATCACAGGAGATTTACGGCAAGACTTTTGCTTGGACAGTGACGCACCTTGAATATCAATGTGATGCTCATTTTGCGTTGAAAACCTTAACCTCTTAGAACTGCTAAATTTAATGCTGAAATCCCAGCACACTCTTGTCGCGGTCGCCATTTGTATAATGAAGAAGGTTACCGGCTTTGATTAATTTATTTATTAGGTTGCTGCAGATGAAATGGCCGATTTAGTAATAAATTTTTAAACAGCTGTAACTTTTTATAAAGACAATTTATTTAATCAAAATAGGTACCAATAGATGCAATACATTTTTCCCAACGAGATACAAGTACATTTATTCCAGTTTTGGAAAAGTCCGAGTTTCTGGTTCGAAGAAACTCCTCGAAGGCATTTTTGACAGCAGCTTCATTATTAAATCTTTTTCCTGTCAAAAAGTGATCCAAATGATTAAAGAAATGGTAATCTGTTGGTGAGAGGTCTGATGAATATGGAGGGTGAGGAAGAGTCTCATAGCACAACTCGTTTAATTTTTGGACCGTTGTTCTCGATACATGAGCTCCGTGCGTTATCATGAAGCAGTATCACTCCATCCCTGTTGACAAGCCTAGGTCGTTGGACTATCAATTTCTGATGCATTTCATCCAGTTGAGCACAGTATTTCTCAGCATTGATGGTTTCGCCAGGTTGCAGGAACGAATAGTGGATAACTCCAGCTACAGACCACCAAACAGTTACCATTATTTTCTTTGGATGAAAGCTTGGTTTCGGCATGTGTCTTGGCACTTCATTGGCATCTAGTCATTGGGCCGATCGGCGACAATTATCGTATAAAATCCACTTTTCATCGCAGGTCACAATTCGGTGCAAGAACGGTTCCTTTTTGTTGCGGGAGAGAAGAGAACTTGAAATCTTTATTCGACACGTCATGTTTTGCTCGGTAAGATCATGCGGAACCCATTTGTCAAGCTTTTTCACTTTTCCAAGTTGTTGCAAGTGGCGACAAACTGTCGAATTGTGAACGCCTAATTTCTCGGCAAGATCCCTTATGGTTTGGCGGGGGTCAGACTCCACTAATGCACGCAGCTCATCGTTATCGATCGATGGTCCTGGGTGTCTACGTGGCTCATTTCCAAGGTCCATATCTCCGGATCGAAATTTTTTGAACCACCGCCAAGTGGTTTGTTCGCTGACTGTATCAGGCCCAAATGCGCTGTTGATATTCCTCGTTGCTTCCGTTGCGTTGTGCTCTAATTTAAATTCGTATAGTAAAAGTAGCCGTTTTTGATTCACTTCCATGTTCACTTTCTCTTTTTGTTTTTACGATCACTATGAAGTGCAAAACAGAAATGACTCCATAAACCAAGGTAGCAGTATTTATACTTCAATCTGCCATATCATTTGCGCCGCCTTGTGCCAACGTAATACACTAAAATTGAAACCAACTCTATGTCATTGCTAAACCAGCCATTTCATCTGCAGCAACCTAATAATAAGGAATCGGAGATCCGATCTCCTTACAAAAGTAAATTGAAAAAAAAACCAATACTACAACTACTAACAAAATTAATTAAAAAATTAATACGAGAAAATTTTAGCACTGAACACGTTGTCGCAACTCCCTCGCTGAATAGTCCGCTAAACCGGGCAAACTGACTGTCGTTGTTTCGTAAGAAGACGGTTTTGGCAAGCACCTATAACACTAAAAGCTGTTTAAAAAAAACAAACGAATGAACGGGAGCGCAAAATAAATAAAAATACGAGTTTTTCACTTTAATAATTCAATTAAAAAAAAAATCAACTATACATTGGAGATTCTGACTCTTACTGGATTTTATTCTTTTATCAATCAACTTCTTCTCGCTCTCACCCTCTCACTCTACCTACTCAGAAACAAAGAAAATAAAATTTTCCTTCTCAAAATCCAAATTAAATATAATAAAACAACGAAAACAAATTATACCAAACTACAGTTTTCAACAGCTAAAATCCAACTGACTCACTCTCTAAAACTTTTTTAAAACCGTTAAAATTGAATAGAATTTATGAAATCTTAGTGGGTAGTACTTTCCAGCAGTAATTAAAAAGGATTCATCAAATTGGTCAATCATCATTTTTTAAAGACATAGTTTTAATTAATTTCTTAGTATTATTTTTAGCTTCTTACGTCAAAATTTTAACTAAGCCTCTAATTTTAGATATACTTTTGATATTAATATGTGACATCCAAAGATATCACCTACACTATTGTAGCTTTTCCTTTTTGATTCTGGGTTTTACTAATAGCTCGGGCTAGGAACGTTCTACCGTCTAGTTTTTTTAAAATATTAAGGAAAATTTTCAGAGAAGTTTGGCAATTTTATTAAAAGATAAATAGGATATATAATACTCATAATAAAAAGATTGTATCAGAAAAGAGGGGAGCTACAATTGAAGTCAAATAGGTCTCTACGTATAAAGCCCTGTCACTTTTAGGATGATGAGAAAGAGAGAGGGAGAGGGAGAGCATGAGGAAGAGGGAGAGAGAGGGAGTGAGAGAAAGAGAGAGGTAGAGAGAGGGAGAAAGGGATAGAGAGAAAGAGAGAGAGGGAGAGAGAGAGAGAGAGAGGGAGGGAGGGAGGAGGGAGGGAGAGGGAGAGGGAGAGGGAGAGAGGATTTAAGTATCAAAAATCTGCATTCAATTAAAAAGTGAGTTCAAGCTAAGTTCTATAGCATAAATCATTTTTTTTTGTTTCTTTCACCTTACTTGTTTTTTAATCTATATTTTATTTTATATATATTATTTTCCAAAAAGGTAGAGTTAGCCTGAGTTTTGGCTAACTACTTTTATCCACAAATCAATTGTTAGTTCCTATTCTAGAGCGGATAACTGGCCTGGGTTTCGGCCTAGATTACACGCTCAGTCCTGCTATTAACCACCTTTCCGTCAGAAAAGGCAAGAAAAATAAAGATTTAATTCTTCCGGCATTCCGAGCCCTTAAGCTTTACTGCTTATGCTTTAAAAGGCAGCGATCACTTGCGTTACGACAAATAACGCACTGTAGCGTTGCAACCGACGTTACAGTACAATTTTTATTAAAAAAAAATGAGTTTCTCGAAAAATGTACCTCCGCTAAGTGTCATGGAAATTGCATTATTTTTGCGGAATTGAAAAATAAAAAGCAAAAAAAAAAAGATTTTTTGAATTTGTCTTTATTGTTTTAGATTATGTAAAAAAATACCCTTTACAAAAGTTATAGATTTTTGCATTATCTACAACTTTTCTTTAGAACACTTTTTATTTTGATGCTAACTTTTGCCGGAAATAGCAATACGAGGTCTGGCTATTAAATAAGGAGACTGCGCGCCTAGAAGGCGATGTAGAGGGGTGGAGAAAAAAACGAGTAGTACGTTGGGTACCTAGATATCTTGCCTATGCACGTAGCAAAACACGTTTTAGCCACTATTATTGTATTTGTGCAGTAGCGGTTTGAAACGAACGTGTTTTTTTCTCGCGCCGAAAACCATGTGTGACGAAAAACAGGAGAAACGTATCAATCTCAAATTTCTCGTTAAATTGATAAAAACTCCGACTGAGTGCTGTAAATTGTTGCAAGAGGCCTATGGGGACAATTCTCTTTCTCGTGCGCGTGTTTTTAAGTGGTGTAAGCGCTTCAGTGAGGGCCGAGTGAGCACTGAAGATGACCGACGCCCTGTCACTGTTTCAACTCCGGAAACAGTGACCAAAATCAACCAAATTGTGCGTGCAGATCGTTATATGAGCGTCCGGATGATTGCCGAGGCTGTAAACGCCGATAAAGAAACGGTGAGACAAATTTTACACGAGGAATTACACATGACTAAAGTCTGTGCGAAGTTGGTGCCAAAAAACTTGACTCCTGACCAAAAGCTCTTGCGTCAACAGGTCTGCTCAGATTTCCTTGAAAGGTTAAAAAAAGATTCCGGACTGATAAAAGACATTATTACTTGCGACGAAACGTGGATTTTTCAATACGATGTTAAAACAAAGCGGCAATCGATGCATTGGAAGACGCCTGAACCGCCCAGAATCGCCGAGAATCAAAAAAGCAAGGATGTCCAAATCAAAATTCAAGGCAATGTTGATCGTTTTTTTCGACATTAACGATATCGTGATGACTGAATGGGTTCCAGAGGGTCAGACTGTCAACAAGTCTTACTATTTGTCAGTTTGGGCAACACTGCGAGAACGAGTTCGTAAGAAACGGCTCGAGTTGTGGAAGAACAACTCGTGGATTTTGCACCAGGACAACGCACCTGCCCATAACGCGCTATCTGTGAAGCAGTATTTGGCCGGTAAGCGCACTCCAGTGCTCGAACACGCGCCGCACTCGCCAGATTTGGCGCCGTGCGACTTTTTTTTGTTTTCGAAGATAAAATCTGCTTTGAAAGGGACCCGATTCGAGTCGATGGAAGCGGTAAAGCAAAAAACGGCAGAGCTCCTAAAGGCCCTCACCAAAGAAGACTTCCAGCACTGCTTCGATCAATAGAAAAAACGTATGGGAAGGTGTGTGTCGAGGGAAGGGGAGTATATTGAAGGGAAGCATTCGAATGTAGAATAATTTTTATAATAAAACCCTTTTCCGTAACCAATCTCGTTATTTAATAGCCAGACCTCGTAGTATAATGTGTGACGGAGAATCTGTCATAGGTCGTCGACGAAGAATGTAAGTGTTTA